>JASAOG010000033.1:940000-1540000 GCA_030265305.1 Biomphalaria pfeifferi
TCTCTGACTCTCGCCTCTTTCTTTGCTGTGACACACTTGAAATAAACATTTTCTGATGAGCTCTTCTCCATTCAATGTAGATTGGCCCACCAGAACTTCCATTCAATGTTTTCCTTTACGACGACGACCCTAAAAATGTTGCCACCATCAGGATGAAGTCTTACACTGGACTATGGGATGATCTGGGCATAGTTTTCATGATCTCGCCGGAAACAAACCAAGGCGTCATTCTGGAATATGTTGCAGAAAAAGTTAAAAAAGGTATTTAATAATTTAATAAGACAAAATTTCATCAAGTGTATGATATATATATATATATATATATTTAAACATTTACATTCAAATGACTAATAGTCTATTCAAGCATAATTAGTTTTATTCTTTCAACCATCATGTAATTTGAAAGTAGTTATGTTATTAAATGCTAGTATCACTACAGTTTTGTTACTTTTGTATCATATCCTACATAAACTAGATGTCTGATTTTCTGGTATTCTAGATACTGTCAACTCTCTGACTGTTGAACTACAAAACAACTGTATTCTGGTTACCATTGGTTACGACGACGGCACTCAGGATGTAGGATTATCCCGAACTCGAATAGAGCTCTGGAGTTGGGCCGTAGTGGCCATCAGTAGGGCTAAAAGTTCTGGACAACTAGTCATACAAGTTGGACTTTGTGTTCAAGTTATTAACACCAGTAAGTAGTTACTTAATATCCTACTTGCTGTAGTCTGAAAAATGTTTTATCTTTCCTTTTTTTTTTTTTTTCTTATTATACCATTGGAGACTTACGATTATATTGACACTGTCAGAGGCGTAAGTAATAGACACACTTGAAATAAACATTTTCTGATGAGCTCTTCTTCATTCAATGTAGATTGGCCCACCAGAACTTCCATTTAATGTAGATTGGCCCACCAGAACTTCCATTCAATGTTTTCCTTTACGACACCGACCCTAAAAATGTTGCCAGTGAGCCCGGATTTAAGAATATGCTTTGGATGATAAGCCCGCGCCCCTAAAAACTAAAATGCTCAATGTAATAAAAGAAAACAATCGATGAGTCTCATCCTATAGGTATTAGTGGGACTGTATTTATAAAAAGACATTTCAATTTACGTAGCCTCTTTCACAAGTGACTTTGTGAGATTTTCACGATAGGCTAAACAATGTCTCTGGCACCTCCAGATTTTAATGTAAGTATACACTATGACAACATCACTGTAGCCAACTGAATACAAAATAATAGAATCATAGAATTTGAACAATATCGGAATGCAAGGCAGTTATTCTTTCCATGGAATCTCCTCAATTACCACTAGTTAGTTACTACCTCCATATTGAAACTAGTTGTTGGATACCAACGGAAGAGACTATTTCATTTTGCAGTTCATAAAAACGTGCATTAGAAATAACACATATTAAAGAAAAAAAACCTAGCTTATCAATACTTCCTTTATTTTGTACACCGGATGCACCACGTAGCTATCTATTTAAAGGTTTTCCGCCGTATATGAAAATCTCCCATTGAAACTATTTTGTGCTACAAACGGAAAGGCTGGAAAATTTCATGTTTTGCAGTGCTAAAAATTGCACGAAATGTATAATATATCCTGTAAAAAACACAGCTTTTTATTTTGTACACCGGATACACCAAAAAGCTAGCTATTTACAGTTTGGCGGCCAGGTATGAAAATGTCCTATAGTGTCCTTACACTTAATTCAGTTAAGACGTCTTACAAGTAATAGTGTAATGACCTTCAATGCTTGCTCGTCTTTGATTTAATGACCTTCAATACTTGCTCGTCTTTTGAAAAAAAATCAACAGCTATCTTTCAATGACCATTGTGGGCCCCTAGTGTCCGGATGAAAGTAGCCCTTACATGCCAATGCTGCTAAGCCACTGGACGCTGTCACTAACTCTCTATTTTCCTTCACAGCTGCTCCAACGACCTTGCCCTTCAATGATGATGGAAAGCTCTACGTGTCCTACACTTCTGACGCTAAGAAGACATTTTTTCAAGGACGCTTCTGCTGTCTAGCAATGTTCACCAGCGTGATCCCCATCGGCACTGATCCTCAGACCATTATCTCTCTCTTCAAAGAGAACAACTGGCCTGGACAGGCACCAGGTTAGAAAACAGGCATACTTGTAATTCTGTTGCCTCTCATCATACTCCAATGTATCATACGAAATGTTGAATGTCAGTGATAAACTAGCATTAGTCTTAGGATAACTTGATACTTCATCCAATCCAATAGGATCGCAACAGTACTTTGCCATCGGACTCTGCTGGTTAATTCCTTCAGTTGGGTCTATGTATATCCTGCCATCTTTGCTTCGGCCTTCCATCCTTTCTCTTTCTCTGTGGATTTTAGACGAGAGCAGGCTTTGCAATGTTTTCTCTTGTTTTTCGCATTGTCAGTAGCCAAATAACAATCTTTAAAGTAGCCATAAGGAGTGGAAGCTTGCAGTGTGGTTAAAGTAGTCTATAGAGCTCTCTGTAAATCTAGTTTTTGATAGTGATAATAAGGTAACCTATAAAAAGCGTCTGGTGTTTTGAAAGTTACTCTAGAGTTCTTTGTTTATATTTCTACAACGCTTGTTTTAACTCACTCTGTATCTTTCTTGTATGTTTTGATTTCTGCAATCGATTTTTTGACCACTTCTGCTCATCCGATTGTCATCAAATTTTGCATACAAGCTCTTGCTTTATGACAAAACACAAATTAGTCGAAAACTCAACCAATTAGTTGATCAAAAGGTCACTATTATTCAATTCTTTTTTTTTATATTCAGATAATGTGCTAAGATGAGGAGGAGGAATTAGCCTCCTGTTGAGAATTAGGCGATTGAAAAAAAAGAAAACAATTCATGGAAAACAAGGAGAGAGTGAAGAAATCACTTTTAGTGTATTTTAATAGAAGCGTTGTTTTAACGAAAAATTACTTTCATATTAGTAAGAATTGTTTTACACTGAAAAGAAATTGTTTTAAAAATGTTTAAAAATGCAACACTGAGAAACGTTGGATCCATTGATGGAACCTAAAGAATAACGTAGGAAAGAACTAGAGAATGAGAGGTTTTGAAATGACCTGGTGAAATGAACAATGTCAAGGGAGGCTTTATTGAAATAATTACCATTCCAACTCAGTAAGAATTATTACTCTGTGCTACATGTGGCTGAAATTAGAAATTTGATTCTGAAGTTCTGGGTGGCTGCCTGGTCGTACATGCTTCATGCTTCATTTTGGTTATTCCGGCCTCATTCCGTTTTGTTTAATTGGACACCTACCGCCGATATTAATTGTTTCCAAATAATATCGTGGAGATTTAAACCTTAAGTTACGCCTCTTACTTTAGTCCTACTAGTCTAATATGCCAATTGCAATAGCAAATTTTAAGGTTTTGAATGTTTGACAACTTTAACCTTACATTCCCCTCTAGGAGTCAAAAGTTCGTGCCCTCTTGGCGTGGATTACAAGGGACCGCCAGTTGTAAAGCTGTGGCCCCTTCAAACTGGTCCAACTTCTAGCTTTGCCTATGACGTGGTAGAAGGAAGCGGTCCTCTGGCACCTCCAGATTTTAATGTAAGTATACACACTATGACAATATATACATTTAAAAGATTAATATTAATAATAATAATAATAAAGCAGTATAATGTCTTCGATTCCGAAGATTTAGGATGAGTACAGTGTTTCACATAACTACTGACCGACATGACGGTGGATTTCAATTGCCCAGATTTACTGTGAATCAACAACAACATCAGCAACCATGACTGATATCGACGTACCACTGTCCAACAAGATAAAACGAAAACTGAATTTGAAAAACGAAAAACTATGAAAATCTAAGTTTAAAGATTAAGCGACTATGGCAGTAGTCCATAGTAGGCCTAACTATACAATAAGCAATGTTGTATATCAAGCGAAGGGAAAATGACAAAGTTTGGACTGGAAATTTCTTTTATGATAGGCTATGTGTATTCGGATCTACGTTAAAAGAATACGGTAAACCAGGGAAGAGAAATCATCTGGACCACCAGACGCACCTAACACCATCGCTTTACCTGAACACAGCAAGATAGTGCAGTCTCTTCTTCCCACTCCGGATTTTTTTTCCACTGTTATTCATTATTTACTCTTGCTTTGAAACTGTTTCTCTTTCCATGTACATTTTCTTTCAGTGTTACCGTTCGAGAGATGTATTTGATTACACAAATAATTCTGTTGGATACCTAGATGGCTCAGTCTTCTCATTCCTGACTCTGCCTGTTAGTCAACCAGCTATAGCCACTGACCTGACGATTGCCATTTTTGTCAGGCCGGACCTTCCTGTTGAGGGTTTGGTCTTGGAATTTGACTCCTATTCTCAGAAGCCTGATGTTATCAGCAAGATGTCTATGAAATTTAATTCCGGACTGGTAGTGGTAGACTTGTACAATAACGGGGGTACGTTGTATTGCTTTCTTTTTACCAAGTAAAATACTTGACGAAAGTACAATTCGTGGGATGGTGGACAATATACTAAGTTCAAATACGTCCTTAATTATGTAGTTCTACTTTAAAACAAGCAAAATATAAAAAATAATGTATTTAAAAAGAAAAGCTTATCTAAGGCGAAGAACTTTGCACTTCAATTATATTTCTTAATAATGTAGTTGTTATTTCCCTTATTCGATATTTAAAAAAATAATTAATTACCAATGATTAATTGATCATTGGCTAATTTAAATTGATTCGTGTTATGTTAGGTCCAAAACTAATTGTAGAAAGTTCCAGCTTGATCCGAGAATGGGCGTGGGAGAACGAACGAGTACAATTATTATAGGGCACCAAACCCTACATATCTAGCCATATCTGTGAAAACTGAAAGATAAATTTCCCTTGTTGGTATTAAGCAAAATAATTAATTACCACTAATAAATGGGTAAAAAAAAAATATTCATATCTTGTCTATGCCACTGAATAATTGTGCGAAGTTTCAACTTGATCCGAGAATGGGCGAGGAATAAATAACTTTTTACAAGACAGACAGTAACATAGTGAGTTGATTTAAGCTTTATAATAAAAATGTCGAATTAATTATAATTGTATTTTGCGCCTAGCTAATGCCTAGGCTTTCATCTTATTTCTACGAAATGGTTCATAGTCGTTTCGCGACAGAATGAGGCTATAATTATTTTATATAATAAAAAAATTCTATATAACTGGCATCTTTAAATTTTCTTAATAAGTAGAGTCTCCTCTTTTGTAAGCCAAGATACGCACGGTCTCGTTTCTGTAGCCATGATGAAACTTTTGCTGTCTTATCTTGAAAAGCCGAAGGCATTATGAGGAATTATATGATTGTATGTTGGACCAGATTCAGCAAAGTTTTTATCATATCTCTGGATTTATAGCTAGTAATAAGTAGGAATTTGTTTGAATTGTATGCTAATATAACAAAGAAACAAAGTTTAAATTTAGATGTACTTCTAAAGAAAAATTACAATGTTACTGATAGCTTTACAATATTGTCTAATGTAGACCTAAGAATTACTCAGCTATCTATTTTATTTATTTTATAGAAGGCCTTTAACTATCATACTTGGTGCTAGTTTAAATAGCGATTAGTCTTAAACTACGACTGATTCTGATTGTTCCTTTAACTATTGTAAGACAGTTTATGTATGGATTTGGTTGGATGGGAAAGAAAGATGGCTACACAAAGAATAACATTACACTATTTCAAACATGTACGATGAACTTCATTTTGACAACTATATAAACGTTTTAAGAAAGACTACGTAGTTTTCATTTGATCAAACTTCACATTTAAATCATTATGTCTTCGGAAATCTTTAATATTCATGTGAATAATCTATCTATATATATATAATTCTCCTCTCCCCTCAAGAGTTTGGACGAGAAGAAGAAGTAAAGGAAAGATAAGTCTATTATTTCTGCGGATAGTCACCCCACGAAAAAACAAGATAGTCGAGGGGGGGGGGGGAGAACAAGTGGGTATTCACACGTCGGTACGAATGGATGCGCGTTGGACTGTCAAACCCTGCCCGCTCCCATCCCTCTTCGTCCTGCGGGAGGTTTGGACTAGGAAGTAAACTATCGTCAACTCTGAAGGAACATCCGAAAGATGTAAAACATTTTACAAGCAAACATTTTACAAACACTAAATAGCAGCGTTGGACTTAACCATTGTGACCAAAGAATTCATGGAAAGAGAACAAGTAATCTACTATGTATATTTACAGGTCACTAAATAGCAGGGCCGGACTTAACGATTGTGGGGCCCTATGCGAAACGGATTTCGCGGGGCCAAGTTTGCGTAGGAAAGCGGACAATAAGTGAAATTTATGAGTTTGTATTAGAAAATAAATTCGTCTATGCATTTTATTCATTCTTTACTACGTACAGATTTACTTTAAGAGCCTTGCATGTAGAAAAGTCATACAGTATATCATAATAATTCTGTTTCTAACATTGATCACGCTCAATAGCATGAATTACCAAATGTTTCAGTCTATCTTTGAGAATTGTTGACCTCAAGTAATTCTTCATTAGTTTGATGCGCGAGAAGCTTCTTTCACCAGATTACACAATTACGCTTATGCATAATGCGTTTTTACTTATCGCGCTTTGGAATGGTGTTTTACATATTAAATGGCACCCGAAAATGACAACTTTTGTCTATATATTTCCGTATATTTTAAGGACTTTTTCGTATAATTTGTAATTTCGGGAAATTTCCAGGAGCTCCTGGTAAATCGAAAGGAGGGCGCAGGAAATCTTTAAGTTATAAAATGGTTTAATTTAATAATTTATACACCTGGAATTAGCGCGGGTCATATGAAATTGCGGGTCCTATGAAAGTGCGGGGCCTACTGCGGTCGCATAGGTTGCAGTAGCCTAAGGCCGGCCCTGCAAAATGTCGGCGTATGCTACGCCTCCGGTCGACTAGTGTTTTAATAATATTGATAAAAACGAAAGTTTGTCTCTTTAACATTACTGAAAAAAAAAAAATCGTACATTTAAGAAGGATTTTGATATTGAAAAGAAAATAGTTTAGTAATAGAAGACTTACAAATGCAAATTTTTACATTAAAGAGGATCTTTCAGTTCACTTGTACTAACAATAAATATAAAAAGTGCGTCCACTTTTCTCCCTTGCACAGCTCTCTGCCATTCGTTGACAAGTTCCCAATCAGTGCCCGCCAACAACTGGTCGCTGGTTCAGCTCGTCTACTCCACAGCCATCAACACTGTCGCTCTGTACGTCAACGAAAGCGGCAACAGCAACGTCCTGAACTGTAGCCGAGGCTCAGGTAGGTGCTGCAGGAGAGGATGCTGTTTGCAAGCGGTGGCTCAGTATTTAGAGATAGTTGTGTAGAGAACATGAGTGGAACTACAGTTGTAGTACAAATAGGGACTTAGTAGTAGATCTGAATGGCAAGGCCATAGAATGAGATCCAATGACTTATTGCTGATATCTTTTTTTTTAAATTACTCGATTACCATAGTGATCATTTATTGGATTTTAAAGTTTCATAGAATCGATTTTTCCTCTTTTGTCTGAGTCGCCATTGGAATGCCTCATTATTTATTTTAAAGTTTCGTAAGCTTAAGTTTCTGCATGTGTGTTGATTTTATTTTGAAATATTGTGAAGTTTTTAGGTATTTTCACCAATCCAGAATTCAAAATAGGATTTTTCAATTATGTATTCAGCTCTAACTTTAAATGGCACAATCACATTGGGTCAAGGTCAAAACAGCTCTGTTTACGATGCCGGTTACCATGGCAGCGCAGCATGTCTGACAATATTCCAAGGAGTGCTGGACGCCTTTTCGGCAATGTCTAAGACGAGGGAACGCTGTATCATGTTAAACAAAGTCGTTGTCCCTGCAGGTCAGACATTTGGTTTCTTAACTTCTACATTATTATACTCTAGAACAGTCTAGAACCACAGAGTTAAGAAAACCCAATTAAAAATAGATACTACTAAACTTGTGACTTACGCTCTATGCGTTAAAGTGCGCTGTTTTCTAAACTGCCTTTTGGTTCTATCTCATGTCCGATAAGTGTTGAGTAGTGGAGTTAGTCATTTTTAAATCCACCAAAAAGACGACTGAGGCAATATAAACAGAACTTTTGACCTGCATTGCTAGGGGGGAAAACAAGCTAAACAAAAAAAAAAGTATTTTTTTAAAAATGCTTATCTTACAAGAATATATATCTCAGTATGGTAGTTATTTCCTTTATTCGATATTAAACAAAATAATTTATTGGTAATTGATTCAGTAATTAATTGGTTAATTTTGTAATTGATTCGTGTTTTGTTTGGTACAATAAATAATTTTTTACAGTTTCAACTTGATCATCGAATGGGTGTGGGAGAAATAGCGTGTTCAATTATCAAAGGGGATGAAACCGTACATATTCAGCCGTAATTTTGAATACTAAAGAAATATGCCTTGTTGGTATAAAAAAATTGATTACCAGTAATTAACTGACTAATTTTTTTTTTAATTTATTGATTAATAAAAACACCAATTCTTTGGATAGTTTTTTTTTTATTTTTTTTTTTAACATTACAATACACTGATAACAGGATAAAATAACTACGAAGAATAGATTTCAACCAACTAACCGCTAAATTCAATTTCGTGAGTCCACAGAGCAGACATTATTATCTTGTAGTTATTTGTTGGTCGCCTCCCGTTGTGGAAAGACTATAGCTTCACATCATGGTCCACTATGTCTAATGGGATTTTCTGACATTTGAATATCTTTTAAAAATTTATAATGGGGTGGCCGTCAAAAAATAATATATAATAAAGTGCATATCACAAATGATTAAAAAAAGGAGGGGGAACTTTCGAATGAATCTCACGAAATTTGTATTGGTTACAATTTGATCCCTGTGGTGGTACATTTCATTTGTTAAAATCTAATCACTATGGAATACTAGAGTAGGCCTATAAATCACGATTTTTTTTCTGTATGAGTAAACGTGTGTTTTGTTAAACAAATTAATAAGGAAAAGATGCATGTGTAACAGTATACATTATTATTAGATCTATAGGTCTACGTTATCTGTGACCCAGATAGTTGCCAGTTTAAATTAGTAATTAGATAACAGCAATCTAGCAAAGGAAATTTTTGGTATCATGAGAAAAACAACAGATGTTCTTAACAATGGTGCAAAAAGAAAGTCTACATTAACTTTAAAGTAGACACCAAATATAATGTATAGTCGCCAGGTTAAGTAATAGTTTGATTTAATAAATTGATCGAAACAGTCTTGAACGGGTGTGCTGGTTACTGGTTGCTGTAGTAATTGTCTGGCTAGCAATAAAGTCCAATATTCCAAACATGGTGTAGATTGTAAAAATGGAAATTTCACTAGATCTCTTATGGCGCCTATAATTTGTTAAGCAGTGTACAATGTGTCATTCATTGTGCTGATCAAATTAAATGCTCTCCTAAGGAACTAAACATGGCGCGTTGCGACTGAGAGGTCAAGCGATTGGCTTCACACAGGAGTCTCGAGGTCAAATCACTTGAAGACTGAGATTTTGATAGAACGCCCGCGAATCCATCCAACTGTAATGGGTGCCTGACATTAATACGGAAAATTTAGGCGGTTGGCCGTTATGCTGGCCACACGACATCCTGGTTAAACGTCGGCCGTAGAAACACATGAGCTTAATATCACGTGGAAGGAGCTAAACAATAATGAGTCCTACTTCATTAACTGCACGCACACACACACACACTGATCTGTCAGATAATGTTGACCTTACCTTTTTTTTTTTAGGCGTGATCAGGGTCTGTCTTTAAAATTTTGGAGGCTTATGAGACCTTAAAAAATAATAATACCGTTAGTAACTAATTATAAAACCCGAAAACTCATAAATAAGTAATCCCCTGTGCATACCAGCAGCACACACCAGCTACACTCTTTAACTTGCTCCCAGGTTATATAGACTTTTCACTTGATTTGGAAAGACGTACTTCATAACGGGCCTCCGACACGTACACGCACTCATATTTAGGGCCGGGTTAAATTTTAGTCTCACTTTTACTTATTCACTCTCCCCCCGTCCCTAAATAGCAAAAAGTACTTCGTACACTATGAATTTTTTTTTTCGGCTTCTCAATTTAACCTATATATAGGCCTACTATATTTCGTCCGTGCCCCCCCCCCCCCCCTTTTCTTTTTGACAATCTTTTAATCTTCAAGTAACCACACGTAAAGTATCCATTTCTTCATATCATCAGTTGCAGGCCTAGAGAGAAAACAAAACATGCCTTTACCGAAGGCCCAAATCGAATGTCATATTCAGTTTCCCTTTCTACATTTATTTCGGTATTTTATTATCTAAATACAAGGAAATATCATTTTGGTTTTATTAATTGTAATCGTTTATTTGACCCCTTTTCAATGCAGTGAAATGACAATAAATTTTAGATTTATCTTTTAGTAATGCTATTAAGATACTTTAATTAATTAGTCAGCGTCTAAAAAGATCCCCCTTTGATCACCACACTTTTCAGATTTTGAATCTATAAATAGCATCTAAGGTTAGTTTTTAAAAATTTATTTACATCTTTTAATATTATAAAAAAGAATCTAGACCTAACTTTTTAATGCTATTAGGATTAGTTTTATTTTATTTAGGAAGCGTCTAAAAAGAAGCGGAAATGGCGTAAGGCATATTAAAATTAAGTAGACTTAGGGAAAAAGAAAAGAGCTTGCGGTTTTTCGCGAATCACAGGTTGCGA
Organism: Biomphalaria pfeifferi; assembly: GCA_030265305.1. Taxonomy (NCBI): domain Eukaryota; kingdom Metazoa; phylum Mollusca; class Gastropoda; family Planorbidae; genus Biomphalaria; species Biomphalaria pfeifferi. The sequence goes on from JASAOG010000033.1 coordinate 950,796, forward strand.
ATCTGTCCAAAACGATTCTTAGTGTGCACCTAAGATGTAAAACGAAGCCGTACAGCAGCTTAAGAGAGTTGGCGATAAATCAGTGATATTTCGCGTATATATAGTAGATAGCATTATTTAAACAAAATAACATAATTTGATAGAGAAATAGTTATTAATATTTATGGACCTCATTCACCAATCGTAAAGTAACAAGATTTAGCCACGTAGTTCTCTATCTCTTCTATACAAAATTACAATCTAATTTTTAATACACAATGGCAGTTTTTTTTTTCATTGTTTTATCAATATTATCCCGTGACTAAATGTTGTTTGTTTACGATTGGTGAATGAGGTCCATTACGAAAAGAAGCTTATAGGCACTATCAGTATTTAATTGTTGTTTTAAGAAGTGTGTATTTGTGGGGAAAAAAGGTTTGCATATTTATTTTTACTACAGCAAGGCCGGCATTGAAGAGACCAAAAGTAGCATAAGGACAAAATAGTTTTAGCAAAGTAAATAGTTTTGCCACGCTACAAATTATAGGGAAATCGAATTTTCCAAAGCGCTTTTAGTTTTTGCAATAGGCTAAAAACGTGACATATCGTAGGCTACAGACCAAATACAGACAGACAGACGATATTAACTAATGGCGAGGGACCTCTTAAAACAAACTTTAAAAATAATTCTTAAAGAGTGAAATTAAACCTATGGGACAAAAAGAACATATTCTATGTGATTATTGAGCTTAGATAATAATGCAAGGAGACTGTCGAGGGAAAAGTTCGCCTTTCATACCATGCGGTCTACGGGGCAGATGATTTAAAAGTCATCTGTTTCTGTCCCCCAAGGTTAACGAGGGTCTCAGGTGGCCAGCATAACGATCAATCGCTTTTACTTTTCCCCAGCAAGAGTATTGACTTGTTGCAGTGCTAACTCGATTGTCTTCTTTTCCTGGTATCTGATACCCAACATTTTTCTGTAACATTGACTCTCAGAGGCTTAAATTCTTATTTCAGTCTAAGTAGTTTCTAATATACGGCATTGTGACAGTTGCTGTCTAGTAACCTCAAAGACATCTTCGTGGCCCTAAATACAAGGAATCATGTTTCAATGGAACGAATCTCGATCCAGAGCACGACTAGAATTTAAATCTATACATAGGCCAACTTTAGGCCTATAATAATTCTGAATATTTTGTATTGCAGCACCTTGCAATAGAACAACAAGCTTGAAGCGTGGAAAATTCAAGATGGTGGCGGAAAATTTGAAACCGGATGTTGGTCTTAAACTATCAGTCGAAGATATGCAAACAAGGTCGCTTGTAGACTGTTCTTCCAGATGCCAGCAGATGAACTATTGCCGATCAGTGGCTTATAAAAAGCTCAACACTTCCTCGGAGTGCAGCCTCTATGACTATGTGACAAAACAAGGATTGATGAGTGACACAGGAAGTAGATACTATGTGATAACAGAGACTTAAAGAACTAATCAAAGTAAAGTATATATAACTTCGTTAAAAGTGGGGGTGAATCTGAAATAAAAAAGTGAGGCAATACTCGTCTTTTGCAGACTATGATTATTCAAATATTTTATACATGTGTAACTTTTACTACACCAATAGATAAGAGTTACCAGACGCCTGCATGCGCCAGGATAAAAATGTGGACAAAAAAACAACAACAACCAAATAAACGTTAAAAACTACGCTTTCATTTATGAACCATATCACTAAATACAAGGCTGTACAAAAATGGCTAAATTAAGTATAATATTCTTTTCTTTTTCAAAAAAAAAAAAAAGCAACCTTTCGCAGAACTGTATTATTCGCGCTAACATGCTCATGGAATGACAATTTCTTCCGATTTTACTTTGTGAGTCGATGTCGGGTTAATTTCTCTTTGGTTCATTAAGCGTTGACCAGCGATAACACTTTTTCACTAGAGAAACTGATTAGCACTTGAGGAGCTCTGAAGTTGTCAAGTCACAATGCTGGTCTAATCAACTGTACATCGTTCACTCTTTTCCTCAATGAACTGTATGCATGACAATACATTTATTGAATGGCTTTGTGGGTTTCAGAAGGCGTGGTGGATGTGTGGTAAGGCGCTTGGCTTCTGAACAAGAAGATCCCGGGTTCGAATCCTGGGATTTTTAGGGCGCCTATGAGTCCACCCAGCTCTAATGGGTACCTGACATTAGTTAGAGAAAAGTATAGGCGGTTGGTCGTTGTGCTGGCCACATGACACCCTTATTGACCATGGGCCACAGAAACAGATGACCTTTACATTATCTGCCCATGGCCCATGGCTTCATGGTCTGAAAGGGGAACTTTTTCTTTTGTGGGTTTCAACACTATTATGAAAAATTATTTTCATTGATTCATGTATTTTCTACGCCAATGAATAATAGTGCAAACTTTCAACTTCATTAATAAATGGGTGTGGGAGGAATAACTTGTACAAACTTTTTACCCGATAGACAGAAAGACAGAGTGAGTTGATATTAGCTTTGAAAAAAAAAAAAAAAAAACCTTATTAAATAACAATACCAAAAAAAAAAAAAAAAAAAGCATGCTATCATTAACATTTTGTTTATAATTGGGTCTGTAGTACACACAAATTTATAGTCATGAGGTGAACATTTTTTTTTTGTTAGTCCTTTTCATTAATATGATTTATCTTTCCCTTTTTTTCTTCTTGAATGTTTAATATCTTTGGCGTGAATTTAATTGCACATAAGTTTATGCATATAAATGATATCTCTCAAAAATGCACAGTAGTTAAAGAATACTTCAAAGTAACATTCATTGCTTAAGTTTCAACTTTTAAAAAATATATTATATTAATCAGCTGCAGTTAAACTTTTTAAACAGCCAGAAAATAAAAAGGAATCCCATTGTAAAACTAAAAAAATCTGCTAGAAACCATGTCTTTCAAAGCAGAAAAAGATCTTTCCAGTATAATTTATACAAATTTTGAATTTCTGATACACCACATGTTCTTGTTTGGCCTAGATAGCTTAAAGGAACTTTTTTGAGTTCATTTTTAATATAGATAAAAAAAAACATTTGGACTTTAATTTCTTCCCCATGAATTATAATTTCAGATGTAAACAGCTAAGAAATGTTTTTAAAAATGTGAATGTTAGAAATGCCAATCTTTTTTAGCACTTTGTTGCTTTTTTTTTACAATTTATTTATTAAGGACTATTAATAGAAAAACATCAATCCCTGTGTAATCATTAAAAATTTATAATACTCTTTAGAAAAGTTTGGTAAAATTGTGAACACTTTGAATTTTGTTTAGATTTGCTTGACATAATGCACAAGAGAATGAAATTCCTTAAAGACAATTAAAAAGTAAAACATACAAGTATATTTCCTGAGATTCATGAACTTATTTCCTGTTTAGTTTCATTTCTATACAAGAAAATGTTTTTTAAAAAAGTTTTAGGCTGTTTGTGAAAAAAAAAATTCTCAAAGAAGTAGTAAGTAAATCTTTTCATGTATACAAGTAATAAACAAAAAAATTGACATTAAATATCTTACAAGACTTATGCTATCAACTGACACAGCTTCCACCAAACTGAAAGTTGAAAATTGATTGGAATGCTTTGATATCCTATTTTTATCTTTAGTTTCTTAATTTTTTAAAATACAAGTGAGTATATAATAGCAATTGTAACCCAGTACAAATTATGTCAAATATGTTACCCATTCTATACAAATACTTGTTAGTTCAATTAATCAAAAGTGTATATTGGTTACTAGATAGGTTACTAACCTCAAATTTATCTTATTTTTTTATATTTCTTTTTAGACAGCAAAAATATTACAATTAGACATAAATATGACAAAATTACAAAATACATATATATATATCAATATTGGTTATCCTGTGTCTTGTAAAATGAGACTAAATGTTACAAGATATTTTTTTAACTATTAACATTAGAATTTAATATTTTGTTTTTATTTACATCATTGACATTTCTCTTTGATAGATTCACAGATGTCATGTTGTTTAGTTGTAACCTTTCTAGCACAAGGAAATTTGAAAGTTAACGCCTACCATGATGCATCAGAAAATTAAGCCCTTATACCAAGACATTACAAGCAGACTTAACAGAAGTTCTCTTAACAAATTTATAGGGAAGATATTGTCAAGCAACATTTTTAAAATGTTGCAAGCTCAACTAGCAATTACATTCTAATCATTGTCCAATAGTTAAAATCTTGAGTGTTAGGATTAACCCTAACTTCTGTAAATGCAATTCTAAGTTTCTAACTTTAAGGCATTACCAATGTGTAAAGTTATTTTATCATTATTTTACACAACAAACAGTTTAAGAAAGGACAGCAGAGGATGGAAGGAGACAGGGTTCAATTTGGGGAAGCTTATAGCTCATACTACACAACCAGACAGCCATCTCTATCAATTAAATGTCATGACATTAACCTATTGAAATGAGAAAAATACAACATAATTGACAAAAAAAGACAAGTTTTATCATATCTAATTTTAACTGTGATACCAACAAGACATTTTGTACAGAATAACAGCCTCAACCTTTAAGACATTTAAGCCAAATATAAAAAAACAATATATATGTATATATGTACGATTATCTTTCAGAAGTTGGAAAGTTCAACATGTAGGCTGGAGTCTCTACTTCAGGCTCAAACATTGCTTCATAATACTCCAAGCAGCCATACCATTTAATGGCACCATCTTTACTTATAAAACAATGAATTTTCAGATCATCAGCAGGGTCTTGAAAGGTTTCCACAACTAATGAATCACCCCACACAGATGGTGAGAAGTGAACAACAGAAATCCTCATCACGTAAAAATCGTGTAACATGTTGGCCAGATTGGGGTAGAAATTTCTGTTAGCCGCAATGCTTATGTTGTCTATAAAATACCGCGTGTATGATGGATGCCTTGTTCTGCCACTGGTATCAGTGTCTCGCAGGGGCACAAGAACATGGTGAGAAAATGTTTTCCCAACAGAATCGGGTGGCACAATTGGGCGGTAATTGTCAGGCATTTCAGGAAGCAGGCGCAGGAATTTTAGCCTCCACCAGTCTGGAATTTGTTCTGTCAAACCAGATTCCCGGTGAACAAGGGAGTTGCATGATTTCACCATAATGGAAGCACGCTGCCGCCCACCAAAAGTAGCACTGCTGCGGACTGTGTACATGGTATCCATCATGCCGGTTAATTTAAGAGAAACCTGAAAGTCAAACCAAATAAACTTCTTACTATTATAAATAAATATCAAACTTTCAAACTAGTCCATACTTTATATAAGAAACATTAAAAAGTCTGCAATAGAACCATTAATGAAAACATTTGATTTGATTACTAAGCAATGTTTAGGTCAAAAGTTAACATGGCTTTGGGTATATAACCCATCCCGTAGATACCATATAACTAGGGTTAGAATCTCATGGAATAAAGGAAGCCAAAAGTTAAGCTTATATTAAGAAGTTCACTTATTTCTATGGCGAGTAATACACAGATATTTGTACCCAACGGATTACCAATTTAACATATGAATGTCAAAGACTAAAGTCATGACTTTCAGACCAACTTTAAAATCATAAACAAGATTCTACTACAGAGGTATTAAATTAATACTGGCTCAATATTTTTTTTTCTTATCATTATTATCTATTTGATTACCTGAATTGGAGACTTGGGAGTTGTGGTCTCATAAAAGTGTCTACGAATTTCCATGACAACTGCTTTAGCATAACTTCCTATACCTTTACGGACTAAGTTTTGATAATCAATGAAAGAGTTGATATTCTCATACAGAGCAGCATGTTCTACTCGACCAATCAAGTTCATTAATCGGTGAAGATCTGGTTGACCTACAATTAATAAATAAATTTAAAAGTCAAAAACTAACTCTGATGGCTAATTTAATTCTTCGAAAAAAAAATTTTTCTATTAATAATACACAAATGCTTTTAAAGATAAATTGAAAATTGATGAAAGTGTTTCCTAAACTGACTAGTCAAACAAATACAAGACTATACCAGTATGACTGATATCATCAAATCGAAGCCCAGGTAATAAGGCCAAAGCTTTGTGTTGATCTTTGTGTACTTCAACTCTAAGATTCAAACTTGGGTAAGCCCTGGAAAACAAAAAGGCCAACTATTAAGAGAAACAAACAGTAAACTAGTTACACAGACTGAAAGCACAAAATACCTCTAGAGGTGTCATTATAATAAATGAAAACAGAAGTTATCATAAAACCCCATAATGATGAAATATTTAAGAAATAAGAAAAAAGGATATTAGGGTTTATTCAAATACATTTTTACAAATTAAAAAAAGCATACAACTAAAATATTATTTTACCATGGTTAGACCAATATTAGAATATGTGTATGTATGTGTTTTGGGCTCCACAAGAAAAAATTTATGACAGATGCAAAATATAAGAAATTCACATTTGACAAGTGTCAGTAGCTTTAAATATCTTGGAACTATTGTCTAAAATGAAGGAACAAAACCTGAACTATTGGCTAGAATTACACAGTTTACAGCAGCACTTGAAAAACTCAAAATAATCTGAACCGAGAAAGTCATAGCCCTCAACCCTAAAATCAGACTGATGCACTCCCTGGTCACGGCCATATTCTTATATGAATGAGACTCTTGGGCACTGACTGCAGATCTTGAGAAGAGAATCCTAGCAATGGAACTAAGATACTTAAGAAAGATCTTAGGTGTCACTTACAAAGACTACAATACAAATAAAGGGATAAGAAACAGGATTAATACAGCAACTGGACCCCATAATGACCTGCCAACCACTGTCAAAAATGTAAACTCAAACTCTAAGGCCACATCACAAGGTTCTCAGGGCTAGCAAAGACCTTCCACCAGGGAACAGTACCAGGAAGACGAAGAAGAGGAAGACAGGGAAAGTAATGGGAAGACAACATCAAAGAATGGACAGGCCTGTCAGTAAATGAAACTATATACACCAAGGCAAAGGAAAGAGAGGAATGGAGAAAGACAGTTGACAGTTCTTGTATGGTGCCCCAACAGACAAGGGATAGTCAAGGATTGGAATAGATATAGAGTAAGTAACACTATAATTAAAACAGCTTAGAAACTTAGAGCTTTTAAAAAAAAGAGGATAGTATAACAGAGTTGCCACCCCCTTACAGCCCATAGTACTATAATGATCAAATCAGGCACCATTTTGCTCTCACTGGCATAAAGAAAAGCAGATGTCTCTCAAAAAGCTTAAAGAGACAGCTTGAGAGCTGTCACTAATGTTGCAGGACATACATTTGAGACTCATGGAAAGGCCCTTGCTGAAGATGACAAAAAGACAACTATAAGTAGAAGCCCTCCCATCCAGACAACTGCTTTATCTGCATTAGATTTGGAAAAATATTGTAACTCAACAGGTTTTGCTTGGCCTAGTTAAATTAACTTAAATACTTCTCACGCATAGTCTTCAGAATTGAAAAAAAAATGAAGACAATGCTATCAAAAGAGTATATAATATATAAATATATATTTATATATAATTAAAAACAATATAAAGAGTTAAAAGAAAGAGAATCTAAATCTGTCTCAGTATCTGTTGAATTACCTTAATAAATGATTTATTCTACTTCGAAACATGGTTCAATTTTCTAGATGATACTAACAATGAAATAATAATAACTAAGATCATAAGATGATAGTTAATAGTTTAAGTTTTACTTTATGTTTATATTCTACTTAGGATCTTGAGTCAATCTTCACAGACTTTTAGAATTAGATTATAATTGATTATTTAGATTTTAGATCTAGTAAAATCTAGTTTAATACTAGACTAGATTCTAGATCATGAATTAGATCTATCAAATTAATTAGATTATTAGATCTATAGTATTTTTTTGTATACAGTACACTGAATTTTTAAGACATTTGATTAATAAATTTTATTTTAATCATTTTTAACATTTTAAATTTTAAGCAGCAGTGCCAGTGTCAGTGTTACTTAAAAAAGATGAAATGAAATGCACATTTCTACAGAGTGACAGTCAACTGAGTGTCAATAATTGAATGTATCAATAATTAGATCTAGTTGATCTATTATTTATTTATAGGAATCTATAGACTCTAGTCCTATATAATAGATTTTTATATATAAATAGATCTAGATCTAGATGTTATATATCCAGGATCACGTAATGCCAGAAGGTTACACGGAAAGTTCAACGGAACCGAAAGTAGAGTTCTCTTCCCAATATTGGCACTAGAGAGAGGGGAAAAAACTTCGCCTTTGCCAATTTTTTTTTTTTATTCATATCATAGAAGCAAAATCTAGATACATATATATAGATCTAGTTAGATCTGTTGCAGTAATGATACCCTCCCTTTTTTGTAATACTTTTTATTAGATATTTTCAAAATACTACTAGAACTATATAGACCTATCTAAAATTTTAAATCTATATGAGTATAAGAATAATAGATCAATAGGCCTAACTTGAATAAATACAATTTGCAATTGTTTGTAAATTTGCGAATGTCAACAATAATGTGCGAGATATACTAAATCTCTAGTTCTTGTTAAGTTTATGTCAAGTCTCTTAGTCTTACAGTTACAGAGGTACACTAGCAAACAGGAAATAAATAATAGTGTCTAGGATATTTTACTATTATCTAGATCTATGAGGAGAGTAGACTTCTATAAACGTTCATTCAAAAGGGCTTCTGACTCTAGTTAGTTATTATAGTGTGTTCTTAGTTATAGTAGTAATCTTTAAATTTAATTTCTTAGGCTTAGCTTTCGACTTCGAGTTTAAACATGATTATGTCGCGGGTATGATCATCATTATTATAATAAATTTAATAATAATGATTATTAATCATATAGATCTATTTACTTTTTAGTACCGGTATAACTAGTAATATTAGTACATAAATAATCATCACGATTATAATTTAGGACTATAAAAGTATAATTATAAGTTTAGTTATTCTTTCTACTATTAGAGTCTAGACGTAGATACTATCGTCTATCACCCCTATATATAATATAGACTATAGATCAAGATCTAAATCTAGTATAAAGCAAATAGTATTAATTAATAAGTATAAGTTATTAAGTAGAGTAGTACTAACTATTTCTAGAATCTAGTTATCTAGACTAGAGTTCGAGTAGATTTAGATCTATAAACTATTATAATTAAATATAATTATATAAATATATACATTAAATATAATATTATAATATATATTCTTCCTAGATAGTACAGTAGATCTAGATCTATATAGACTTAATAGACTATAATCTATACAGTATTTACTATATATATAATATATATATTATACTCTATAAAAACAATATAATTAGTAATAATTTAATAGATATATATATATATCTAATATTTATCATTATTGACATTATCAATATCATCATCATGATTATGATTGTTTTACTGATATACTATCTATATAGGCTATACTCCTATAGTAGTATAGTTGAGTATAGGCCTATATAATATATTAATATTTCTATAGATCTAGATCTATATCATAATATTATGAATAATGATGTCATTTTGATGTGTATGAGTATAGATCTATTAGTAATAACTATTTAAAGTAGTATGTAATACACACCATGGGCGTAGACAGGATTTTTTTGGGTGGGGGATTTTTTTTTACTCCCCCTCATATAAATGTGTGTTTGTGAGTGTGTACATAATTAATCTTTATTACATTCCTATCCTTCATTCATTCTTTCGGAAGACATTTATTGTAGCCTAGAATAAGCTCTTCCTAGAGATATTTGAAAGACTGTAGGTACCAAGCCTTTGCCAGCCATTGGGGCTGGGTGAGGGGCACTGTTAGATCCCCCAGCGGGTCCCGGGGCAGAGTTTGCTTAAGATTTTATATTGAAAAGGGAACTTTTATCATCAAAAACATCTGGCGGTGGGTTAAACTAAAAAATCTCTGGAGGGTGTTTTTAAACAAACTCAAAACACCCTTAGCTACGTTCATAGAATTTGGTGACTGAAGTTTGCTTTAGAATAATATTGAAGAGGGGGTGTTCAACATTAAAACTCTCTGGGGGGGGGGGGGGTAAACTCTAAACCACCTGGAGGGGTTTTTAAACATAAAACCTTCTGGAAGGGGGTTTAACTCAAACCCCCCCCCCTTGGCTATGCTCATAGAATTTTGTGACTGTTGTTTGCTTTGATTTTATTTTGAAGTGGTTTTTAGCTTCAAACCCCTAGGAGGGGAGGGGGTTTAAACTCAAAAACCTCTGGAGAGCGCTTATTAAGCTCAGACCCCCTCTTGGCTACACTCATAGATTCTAGTGACTGCTTATGCTTTAGTCTTATATTTAGAATAAGTTACTTCCTAGATACAAATAGTTAAATTAGCTGTGTTAAAAGAAATATCTTGTAAAAAGGCAGATATCTGAGTTGGTAGTTCTGTAAAAATGCATGCACAGGCTAGGAGGGTCAGGAAAGGGAACCGCAGCAAAAAGTTATTTTTTTTTTTTTTTTCATATAATAATGCTTGTCTTTGAGTCCAAAGATTAATAAGATGCTGTATAGCCACTGGCCCGTGGAGAGTATTTTTACACAATATCTATCCTTTCACCATGTTTACTTGCAGGATGTAATACAAAAATTCCTCTTGACATAACATTGCATCCTAGATGGTGGAAAAGGATTTAAAACATTAGCTTAAAATGTTAAAATGTCCCCCTCTCTTTATACAAATTTAATTTAGATATTATAATCATAATAATTATTATTAATGATTTAATATTTTTTTGTTTCCCTTGCATAAACCTTAATCCTTCTAGTGAATGAATGATAACAATAATAACAAACAATTAACAACCAAGATGTTAAACAAAAGTTATATCCTCATGATAAAAGAGATTTAAAAACATTTTGAGATGAAAAACAATAAAAACATGTTTGCTAACTCTGCTGCTTTGTTTGAATCAACTATTAAAGTCTTGTTCCAGCAATTTCCTAGTATTTAATCTATATAACTTAATCAGCAATCACAAAATTGTAAATACTGAGTATGATTATCATTCTCTTTACGGGTTAAATATTTTTGTTTATCTGGGCAGCTTAGTATGCATCCACACATCATTGTAGAAAGAAATAGATAACCCTCTAGCAAAAGCTAATACTATAAATAAAATTGTGCTTCAAACAAGAATTGTGTGAAATAACACAAAACCAACCAGTACTTGTTACAGGCTAATTATAAAAGTAATATTCAATTCCTCCATCTTTACTCAACAGTTAGTTTTTTCTACCCTATGATTATACATATCAATATAAAAGGCATAAAATTTCCTATCAATAAACTAATTGCTGATAGGTCATTCATAATTGTGTCCAAATTAATTTCCTGTTCAACATCTTTATTAACAACCTTCTACATGAAACCTTGCAAGTTCACATTTTAAGTTACTTGTGTAAATTGCACTGTAAGCCAAGCCAATCATTACAAAATATGACCCTGTCATATAGATTGTACCTCTTTTAAATTCAGTAACAGCCTTTTGCAGTTATAACATTTTGCTCTCAGTGCTTCTGTACTCTGTACAACTATTGCCACAATAGTCATCAACATGTTCATATTTGTTTGTTTTCTGCACTTGCATTCATAGTGTTCTATTTCTCTGCTGCATTCATCAATTGGTTACCAATTATTGTTTCACGGACGTCAAGCAACTGAAATGTTCAAAGTCATTGGAACTAAAGGAGTTAATGTCTCCATTTGTGTGAATATGCATTAGTGTCCCTTCAACACTTAACGTGGCTGTGTCTGTCAGGGGTGTAAATAGTGTTTTTTAATGTTCCTTCTCAAACGTTACCATAAGACTAAACGATGTTCTTCAGTAGTTTATTCCAAACTGGCAACTAACAGATGAGTAATTTTATTGTATATTTTGGGAAGATTCCTGCAATTTTTGGTTTTATCTCTTAATTTTTCTTTTCCTTATTTATGCTTCTTTATTGATCCATGTTTGGCCACATGTTCAAGTGTTTAAGATTTTAAATGTAATATGTGAATTACTTCTTGTCAGAGAAATCCTGGGATCTCGCAATGAACTGATCAACCTATTAATATGATTCAATTTCATTACCAATAGAATACTGCATACAATACTAACTTTTAACATCAGGAAATAAGTAGTATGACTACTAATTTATAGTTTCAGGGCCCTGTTATACATTGCCCTGACTATGTTCACACTAACCCGACGTCTTTAAGACTATAAAAAAAAATAGGTCCTATGTTGTTGGTTATTTGCTTATTATGAATAAAGGATTGCATTGAAGGTAACCAGAAGAATGGTGTAGAGGTAAAGGCTAATCCATTATAGAATTATGTTTCAAGCATTGCAAGGTAATGGCGTTAAAAGGTAAAGCAATGGCAAATTACATTAATGGACGTTGCTGTAATTCAAGATGGTCCATTTGGCAGTCCCACTGGCCCAGAGGGCAGGTGCCCATATGTCCAGTCCGCCCCTATTTGTTCTTGAATTCTAAAAGCGAATAACTATGCCTCGTACTGGTGCTACATTACTGACGAAATAGTTGGTATATATATTCCTGTAACACTTTAAGGTTCATCAGTAAAACAGCCTGCATTACATTACAGTTAACTCTAACCCTTAAATTCTATAAGTCCTCTTTATTTTTGTCTCATCCTTCAATCAAACGGCCACAAACCCCTATTGAGGAGTATGCACAAACACTTCTTAGACCCATCTATTGTAGCCTTCTAATTTGCCTCCATTTTAATAGCCCCTCACACACACACACTATTTTTATAAAACACCCTCCTCCAACAAAACATTTTTTGGCCTCTGTATATTCAGTGAAACATCCAGTAATACAATAGTATCTCACAATTTTTTGGACTCCAATAGAAATCACTCATTTCCATACTCAAACTTTTAAGCATTTTATATTGCTGATGATATTACAAGTGTAAGAATTGTTTAAACTTATATCTGTAGTTCTTACATTCACAAATGAAAAAATGGAAAAGAGGCACTGGATAAAAGATGCATCTATAGCTTGTTATCATCCACTGATCTATGGAGTGAATCAGAGTCAAGCTGATATAATAATGAAGCCCACTTGAGGGTAATATTGAGTCCATCTCAATGACATCTCTGTAATTTACTTCCTTGTAGGTGCAGCCTGAGGGGCTAATTGCCTATGCACATAAAAACATATCAGGGATGTGGGTTAGATAATAATTTAGAAAACACTTTTTTTCTTTGAAGAGGTGTGTTAAAAAAAACACATCATTCCAACTTTTCTTTGTTAGGGTATTTTAAAAATCTTTTGGTAAAACTTTCAAGGTAGTTAAAATAAGTTCCTATTTTATTCTTTATTTTTTAAGAGCGATGAAAATAGCAGTACAAAGTGTCATAGAAAATCATTTGAATTATCTATGAGAAAGTGTGTTTTTTTTAAATATCTACCTACATAAAATTTAAAATATGAAAATAATGAAAGCCATTTGCACAGATTGGTTATAATATGAAACTATTGTCTTTATAAAAGACTAAAAAGTTCCCCCTTTCAGACCTTGTGGTCTATAGGGCAGATGATGTAAAGGTCATCTGATTCTGTGGTTAACGTGTTAACGAGGGTGTCATGTGGCCAGCACAAAGACCAACTGCCTTTACTTTTCCCCAACAAATGTCAAGTACACATTAGAGCTGGGTGGACTCATAGGCACCCAAAGATCTGAAATTAAAAATCCAAGTCTTTACCAGAATCCGGACCCCGGTTTGTCAAGTGTTTTACCACTCAGCCACCGCGACTCCTAAAAGAATTACTTACAATTAAGTTACTTACAACTCTTACCTGCTGGTATGGGCCCCACCAATAACAAATCTCTATTAGTGCTCTGTTCTGGGCAATCATTTCTTTCATATTTTTCTTGATGTAACCAAACTTAAAAGTCTCCACCTCCATTATAAGCAGGTAAAATCATCTTGTGTTTTAGTGTTATGATAATTTTTATTCTTTTGAACTTTTAATTATCATTTATTGCCAAAGTTATCAAATTACTTTTTATCACAAAGCTTATATCAACTCACTCTGTCTTGTAAAAAGTTTGTACACATTTCTCCAACACCCAATCTCGGATTAAGTTGAAATTTTGCACAATTATTTCTTTAACCTGACAAAACAAGAATCAATTAAAAAATAGAAGAAAACAATTAAGTACTCGTAATTATTTATTTAGTTTGGTATCTCATAAAAGGGAAATAAATTGTACTTGACTGATGTGGTGTTATAAGTTGAATTGTATATTTATAGAAAGAAAAGTTTGTAAAAAACTATAAATAACTATATAACCTTTTTTCAGATCCCCTGGCACAGTGGCCAGGGCCGGTCCTACAGATTGCGGGGCCCTATGTGAAACAGTCTGGTTAGGGGTAAGGATAATAAGTGAAAATTAAGATTTTATATTAGAAAATAAATTCGTCTTTGCATTTTATTCATACTTTACTAAGTACAAAATCAAGGTCTCATTAACTTTACGAGCCATCTACAGTAGATGGTAGTTTTCGAACAAAAAGCCAATAGAAATTCAGATCTGCCTTTTAGATTTAGGTTATCTCGACTAGCAAAATATTAAACATTAAAGTAAATAAAGTACCGGAACTTCTTGTTTTGGTTAAAATTCGCCCTATTATTACATTTTTATTAAATGAAAGCTGACATTGACTCTTTTTTAAATCGCGAGTAGGATTCGCGTAATCCATATCGAATGACACCCAAAATGACAAATTTTTCTATTTTTCAGGAGATTTTGAAGAGTTTTCTAGAGATTTTAATAATTTCAGAAGATTTTCATGACTTTTTCATATATTTTGCAATTTCAGATTTCCAGGAGCTCTTGAAAAAATCAAGGTCCGCGGGAACTCTGTAATAATAAGTTACAATAATAAGTTACACCTAGAATTAGCGCGGGACCCACTGTGGCCACATAGGTTGCAGTGGCCTAAGGCCGGCCCTGACAGTGGTTACCATATTGGCTTGAGGAGCTGAGGAGGCCTTAGCCCTCGAGTTCAAATTCAGGTTGCTCACTTTTTTTATATACATTGTAAAAGCGATCACCCCTACCCTTTTCCAGCTGGTCCAGATGTGATTGGATCATAAAATATTGCATGAGGTGTAGGACGTAATCATCTTCTTTTTTTAAGAAATGTCTGTATTATTATAAGATAAGATATTGAGAAATCTAATAGCATGAAATTGCACTAAACAAAACAATTGGTAAAAATTTTTCTAATCGCTCAGATCTATCACAAATTTAATTGATACAATTACACTTAATAAAAGCATTGTTTTCCAAAAAAAAATATTTTTGGTATTTTGCTTGCTATCAGTTTAAAATTACTTTTAAAAATGTCTGTGTGTGCATGTATTCTACTTTTCACATAGTTTCCTCTGCCCTTTACAATAATGATATTATCATGATTATTATGATAATTGTGTTTTTTTCTTGTCTTGCTCTTGCCTCCCACTTTGGACAAGGATATTGTAGGTTTTCTTCCTTGTCCAACACTTTGTGGCACTTTATCTCTCAGGAGACATATTATATTCCCTTCGCAGAAGCTGGTGCTGGCTTATTATACAATGTGTTGTTGCCATTTGTACCAGAATGCAACTGTTAAGTGTAGAAGGAAAAATATATTATTGGTGTAGTTGAGCTTTTAGCTTATATGCTTTTGTTCTTTAAATTTGGGTGTACTATATGTGCTGCAATAATACCTTTTACTATCTATTAAGACGGTAATGACTTTATCTGTCTCTATTGAGGGTTGGGGGGGGGGGGGGGGGCTAAAGATCAAAGTATTTCAATCAGGTACATAATAAAAACTAAGAGGCTGGAATGTGTGGGTTTTTTTTTTTTTTTTTTAATTTGCTTCTTTTTTTTTATGTTTATAACTAATTTAAATTAAATTTATGTTTCATACAGATTTCTTCCTGTGGTTTTGAATCTGAATCTTCACACAGGAATGGTCAGAATTAACACTTCCGCAAATGCCAACTTTTAGAGATCAAATTTCTTAAAGGACCAAAGAAAGATAATAATTTAAAATGTATGAATATTCAAGAGGACCCGAGGATGTTACCTCTCAAGGATATATCTATGGCAGTCCTGTACAGCCACCTACCAACAATATACAGCAATCTGTAAGAATTACACTGCTATTTTAGTGTTTTCATTTTTTACAAAGCTTATATCAGCGCACTCGATTTGGTAAAAATTTTGAACGCATTATATCTCTTACAACCATTCACTGATCAATCTAAAACTTTGCATAATTGTTCATTGGCATATACAATACATGAATCAATTAAAAAAAAACAACCTTTTAATTAATTATTTTTTTTGTTTGATACCAACAAGGGAAATTATATTGCTACTAAAGATGCCCCTATATTAAAAGATTTTGTTTTATATAATAAGACATTTTAAATGAGAAAGATTTGAACAATTTAACATTAGTGACAATGTAAGCTAAATGCAGAAGCTTGCATACTCTATTATACATTTGATAGGCAATTACTTGCTGTTTTCATGAATATGGAAAATTCAAGCTCTGCCGGTGACACTATTATATTTTCTTAATGGGGCTGGCAGTTGAGCACACAAAAAGGAACCTTCAACTCAAATACTTGGCAAAAGTCATGGATTTTGTTTCACCTTTTATGACACAAAATATGTGTATTTAATTAAAGTCCACTTATTGATTAAGTAATGTTTTATTAAATGCACAATCATACAAAATTTCTGAGACAATAAATCTTCAAGTTACAAGTGTTGATTGATAATGAGCTAAATTATTTTACAGAAACTTCAGGATAAAGCAGTATTAGCCTTAGAGGCAGGAATGGTTGTGACCATCTATTCTACTTTAAAACGTAAACAGATTCTCACACTGTGTCTACGCTCACAACAAGCAGAGTTGGTTTGTGTCAATTCTTTGGGTGGAAAGCCATTGTATACAGGTGAGACCATAAGGTGTTGAGGTGTCTTTACTAAACCAAGACAATACAATTAACAGGCTAGGCTGTTATGTACAAGCTAGAAATCTCAATATGCAGACATGAAATGAACATCTGTGTTACTTATTTGTTTGTTATCGTGCTAGTAATTGTATTTGTATTTCTAAGGTAGTCTGTTGGTCTTGACCTGTCCGTCTGGTATGATGCTATTGTATGTGCTACACATCAGTCATAAATAAAGCCTTGTTTGTAAGTTTATGAGTTGATTCAGTGTATTTTGAAAACTTTTAAACACAGGCATTAATGTGTAAGCAGTAAACATTACAAAACTTCAGGTTAGAATTTCTACACATGTCAATGTATATACTTTAAATAGTAACTTTATGCCCACCACTTTGGTTTCAGTAAATATTTGCAAAGGAATAGTCATCAGTAAGCATTCATATGGGTGCTGTGACAGTTTGCGTAACTTAACCCCTCAATTTTACTGGTCAGCAACTGTTCCTAGCAGGATATCAAGATAGGGGCCAGTCCATTCTTTTATGTTATCCAGCCAGTATTTCAATGAGTTAACTTGTTCTTATGTTTGGCCATTCAACTGTATGCAACATCTCATACTATCTCCACCACAAACTAGTATTTAGCTTTATTTTTCTGCACTAATTTTCATGCCAACTGCTTTAGCTGCAGCATCCAGTTTTGAAGTATCATGTACCTGGTATGCATTTTTTCCAACGAGGTCTAAATCATCTGCAAACCGGAGATTGGAAATATGGCCAACGTAGGAGTAAATCTTCTAGTTTCCATCATAACATGCTACAGAAATATGTTAAAAGAGCAGGAGAGAGAATGCATCCTTAAAGCACGTTTATAGATGCCCAAAAACGTACTCCAATTCGGTTAATCTGAAGCACTGACCTATTGCCTCATGCGCTCCCAGACTCTTCAGGCTTTTTGGGACTTGTCCCAGCACTCAAACCACTTTTCCATTTCTGTTTTTTTAATTATAGCCCTCCCTGGTGGGCCTAGGAGTCTGCAATAGTGTTGCCAGTCACACATATGTACCCACTGCATTATTACAGGGGTGCCATAGTGTTACTTCATGTTGCTTGATGACAGTGTTGATATTGGGGGGCCATGGTCCAGGGCTTTGCAAAGCCTGTAGTACAGATTTTGAGTTAGTGATCACAACAATCTTTGTTGCTCTCAATGTCAATGACCTTTAAGGCTTCACAGACTGCCATGGTCTCCACATCAAAACTGAAAACACTAACACATGGAACAAAGATTTTTACTGAGTAAGAGCCAAGAAAGTCGATGTAGGCTCCATAGCCTGTTCTTCTATCAAAGCCGACCCATCAATATATGCAAAAATAGCACTGGGCTATGAAGACATTAATGGTCTCCAGTGCTAGAATTTGAAGGTCATTTGACGAACGACTTACCTTAGTGGCATTAGGGTCTTCTAGTTTCAAACGTATATCTGGGGTCGTTGGGCGACACCAAGGGGGAAGGGGATGAAAACGTTGAATGTTATGTCAGTTGGTGGAGATCCCAGCTTTATCAGATAGTCTAGTGGCATGATGCATAAAAGACTGCATCTGGATGCATTTTCAACCATCCACTAGTTTTTTAGCTGGGAGGTATTTATCCAGCCTTTTATACCACTCAAAGCAGGTCAGTACTGACCTTTCCCTCCTAAAATTTAGTGGACCTACATTAGCCATTATTTCAGCTGCATTTACTGGGCTTGTCCTAAAGGTTCCACACAAAAATCTTAGTGCTTGGGACTGTAATTTATCAAGTTGTTCGAGAACTGTCCTAGGGCCAGAGCCATAAATTTGCACAGGTAGGCTGTAGTCTATCTGTGATCGGACTGCTCCTAAATACAGTGATCGGAGCATGTCTGCTCGGGCTCCCCACTTCATGGATGCCAGCTTCCGCACAATGCAAAGTTTCCCTGAGGCCTTTCTTGCAACGTCCTAGATGTGCTCACACATTTTTAGTTTGCAATCTAAAGTTACACCAAGGTACTTGGGTAGCTTTTCCATGCTGAGAGCCACTCCGTTAAGGGAGAGCTGTAAAGGTTGCCTGAGAATGCCAGTCCTGAGCATCAACAGAGAATAGACCATCTTGGAGTTGTTTATTTCTAGCTTTGATAACATCAATCATTTTTATCACTTGACACATCCCATTTTGCCAAACCCAGTCAAAAGCTTTTTTAAAAGTCTTTGAAGTTGTGTATAACTTTCTTTTGATGTTGAAGGCATTTTTTTATTTAACAGTCTGATGTTAAATATTTTCTCAACAGTGCTTCTACCTGCTCTGAAGGCTGCCTGTTCTTAGAAAAGAATCTCCTCTGCTTTTGTCTTGAGTCTGTTTAGAATTATTCTTGGCATTATCTTGCTCAGTGATTGATCAGACTTATCATTCTATAGTTTTGACATTTTTTAAGTTTCCTTTCTTGGGCAGTGGAATAATGAAAGATTGGGTTCATTATTTTGGCAATGTTCTTTTGTCCCAGATATTCTGGCAGATTGTCCTAAAACATTTAGTTATGAGCCACCATGTTTTAAATTCTGATGGTATGTTATCAATTCTAGGTGACTTGCCATCTTTATGTGATCTTGATTCCTTTACTTCTGATTTAGTATTGAAGCCTCGCCAAGGTCCCTGTTGTCCCAAGGTGTTTTGTTGATTAGACTATTTGGGATTTATCTCAAAGTTATACAGATCTTTGCAATGTTCTGTCCACCTTTTAAGCAGATCAGCTTCTTTGTCAAAAGAGTTCCATCATTGTTTTCACTGTGGTTTAGCTTGTTTTGTGTTAAAGCTTTTAATGTTTCGAATGCTTTTTTGCAATTGACAACTTTCAAGCTACTATTGATTATCATGAACTGGTCACTGATCCATATTTCTTTAGCCAACTGCATTTTCATGTGTATTTCTTTGCTGGTGTAACTATTTTTCTGCAGCTAAGGGGTTAACCTTATTTTTTTTAGTTCTCTTCTTGCATCACTGAAATCAATGATGTCATTTGTGACCCAGGGCTTAATTTTCTTTCTTTTTTCCTTAAGACCTCAGAAGCTAACTTGTGTAATATTGTTCTCAAGGGAGTATATGTCCTCATGTATAAGGTCAAGAGCTGCATATTTCCCTCTCATGGTGGCCTCAAGCAATTCAACAATGTTTGGGTCTTTGAAGTTTTCATTATCGTGTATAATGTGTGGATTTGTATGCTTGAGATTCTTTTTTAATTTCAATGTCACAGTGATCAAGACATGTCATGGTCACTGCCTATGTCAGCTCCAGGGAAAGTTCTGGTTTTAGGTTTGTTGATGATTGATTTAAAACCTCAAAGGAAACAGGATATAATCATTCTGGCAGTTTGTTTTGTTACCTGGTGCATGACACTTAGTTATTTTAGATGGTTTGTGTAGGACTAAGTTGTTAGCTTCAGTGTGTTTATAGTAAGCAGTACAAAACTTAATTTAATGTAAACAAAATTAAAGAATGTAGCAACAGCTTATGATATTTTATATATTGCTTTGATACCCATTTTGGCATCCCCCTACTCTCTGGCGCCTGGGGATCTACCCCCCTGCCCTCCCTTTGGTATGAAAGTGCTATAAACACAGGCTAAACTTAGTATACATAAATTAGATAATGCACAGGTTAAGAGGTTAAATATTAAGCTTACTTGAGGAGCTAGACTTAATACACCAACTGGAGGCTAGCCATTATACCCCAGACACAGGTTGAATCACTGTGTAGGCTTATAGCTTTCAAGTTTTTATTTCCATCAATTAAATAACATTTGATGGAACAATAAAAAGACAAAAAACAGGTAAGAAATTCCTCTCCACTGCTAGCATTAGACCATTTTTCAAAGTATGAAATGTAAGTAATGAAAGAACAAAAAAACTGTTCAAATAATATGGTCATGTCATAATACAGACAATAACAACTTTTCATTTTAAACCTCAGTTGATTTGTACCATGTGAAAGGCATTGTCAAAGACCCTAAACCCAGGCTTGCTCGGATGTATGAGGAAACATCTAAGGAATGGGTCAACGAGAATCCAGCTCTTTGTCTCAGTTTGTACTATGGTACTAACTACATGGTGAATATAATTACTTTTGTTGGTAAGTTCCTTTTTCTTTATTTGTTAAATTGAAAAGTTTTTGAGTTAAATTGAAATGTTAGACCTTTTGTTTGAGCTCAAAGTTTTTTTGGCTGGATTCCAACTGGTCTGTTGGGTTGACAAGTCTTTTGTTAATTTCAAATTATTCCTGAGTCTTGTTTTGATAAAAGATTTTATGGTAAGATTTAGGCTTATTTACACTTAGACTTATATCCTCCTGTGCCATTTGGCACATTGGGCGGCAAGCGGATTCCACAAAGACTTGTTTGTCACTGTCAGTGTCTGAAGCCTCTTGCCACCTAGGTGTCCTCTCTAAGGATGTCCCTGTTTGCACTTTCCTTCTATTGGTTTCCATTTCATCGCATGCGTAATTAATTTGTTGGATAACATGTTCCGAAAACCTCATGCAATGCTCTCTCACAATCTCATTGGTTGACTCCCAGTTCAGCAAAGGATTTTTTGTAACATTTAACAATTTTGTTTCTGAGATTATTATTTTATCACATATATATGGTATATATATTTTGTCCAGTTTCTAGTCTGATGGTTCACTACATTTCATAATGATTCCCCTCTCATCTTTTGACATCTTAGTGCATATTTGATTTTTGCCGAGACTTATGGAAAAACCTTTTCTATTTGTAGCTAGAAACTCTGAAGATTTTGGTTGCTTATTACTAGCTCTACAAACTTCATATAAAAAATTGAAAGAAGATTCTTATTATGAAACAAAGCAACGGTATGTGAATTTAATATTCTCAAATTATTTATCAGCTGATATCTACATTTTAAAAAGTTGATACATGTTGATTCTTTACTAAAAGCCTTTTTTTTTTTACATACACCAATACAGAATTTTACCCCCCCCCCCCCCCCCCAAATTTTTTTTTGACATGTTAATTCTCGTAATCCTTAAGAATGATTTTTTTTGCTCCTCCCATTAATCATTTCAATAAACCCTTGCACTTTTCATTGCCATGTCTGTTGCATTCAATAAAGACAAAATATCTAAACTTTGTTTCCTCCCATGGAACAGTTTAAGAGTACAACTTTACAACCCTTTCATTTCACTATTCAGATGGTATACAGGCACTTTTTTTTTAAACCCATCAGTTTTAGCCGTAAAGCTTTAAGAAAAAGACAGGAGAAGGAATGAAAATATTTATGAGACATCATTAGAGGATTTACCCCTAAAAAAGATGTTTAAAAAAAAAAAAAAAAAAAAAAAAGGAAACATTTTTGAAAGTTGTGACTTAATCCTAATAAGACAGCTAACCTGATTAATCCAAGGATTAGGTAAGGATGAACTGGGGAAAGGTGATATATTTTAGAAAGCTTAAATAGGATAATTAGTGATAATTCAGTCAGAGCTAAGTATTTTGTTTATTATAATATGAAAGAAAGAGTTTCAAACAGAATTGTCTTCGAAGTGTACTTAATAACATCCAATATTTGAACACATGATTTGGAAACCATTATGTGGTAACAGCCTGAGTTATTGGAATGAAATACTAAGGATTTATTTGATTTGTATAGGGCAATACATATTATTAATTTTTTTCTTAAATAGGTGGCTAAGTAGAGAATTTTCTAAAATTCAGACATTACACAGAAGCTTGTTAACTAGCCACAAAGAGGGCAAGTAAGTATTTTTATTTAAATGATTTTAGCTAAGATTGTTCATTATTTTCAATCCTTAACCAAATCATTTTTTGAATAATAAAATAGTTTTAATTAATAGTAATTATAACTTTTACACCAAATAAAATTTACTATGGGATTTCTCAATAAAAGGATAGACATACCCTCAGGACACTCTGTGGGCTGCTTATGAATTAATAGTGAAAATCTACTTTTAATGATGCAATGATGCTACATCTCAATAGTGTAGATAGTTAGGGTTATGCAAAATCTCACAGTGGAACCTGCAGGTCAAACTTGCTCATAAATTTTGATACACACAAACTCTCACTTGTATCAAACTCACAGCAGTGACTTCAAATCCATTATTGTTAGACAATTAATACTTAGCTTTAACTGACTATAGTAATACACTTAATATAAATAAACAAGTGCTTTTTCATATTCAGAGCTTTGCTTTTATAATCATGTGCATTACTTTCTTCTGTGTCATTTACATCAATGACCTCACAATAAGTCCAAACTCTTGAGGCAGGTAAACAAAAAATGCCACTCTGTGATGCTTGAAATCCTGTTGGTGGATGTGATTGTCACTTCCAAACTAGGTTCATGTATAAATGATGCCTCTCCAATGCCTAGCAAGCAACAATCAACTTGTCTTCCCTTGCTCCCCCTCCCATGTCCACAAATGCAGTGAGGTCACGAGCATTCCTCAAAATGTTTTTCAACAAATAATTGCAGAACTAGACCTGCTGTGCCGGTGAGCAACAAAATCAAAACACTTTTTCCTCATTTCTGTTTGTTTGTAGTGTCCAGTGCTTTTCTAAAACAAAACATATTTTTAGCTCATTGTTATTTAAGCTTTGCTCATTCTGTGACCATTCTATGTATTTAGGAAGAAATATCATTTTAGTAAAGAAGAGGTAGATCTAAGGTAGGCAACTGGAGTTGATGTCTTATAACATAACCATTTTGTTGACTAAACCCAACTAACATAACATCTTTACCACATAGATTGTATAAATAGCATTTTAAATGAATGAGTGTGATGTTTTCAATTCTTGGTAAACTTATTATCACATCTGTGATGGAACTTTCATAGAATATGTATTTCTTAAAATCAAACTATTCCTCTTTGGTAGTTACCAACAATACATTACTATGCCATCTCTTTTCCATTTGCTGTCTTGTAGTTTTAATTACAAGTATATTCTTCTTCCTCTATGGACATTTGTGCACAGTTTGATATATAAATAAAGGTAAATGATAAATTCATGTTGTATCATTGGTGTATGATAAATTGTTGTTCTTTTTTTTATTTGTGTTATATTTGGGAATGGTGCATTTTGTTTCAAATATTTTGTCCAAATATTTTTTTATTATTCCATTTAACCCTTTTTTTTAACAGACTTGCGTAGAATATTTTTTATTTTTGTTCTCAGAGGGAGGTGGGGCCTGTGGGTGAGAGGGCATCTGGGAGAACATTTCCGCAAATAAAACTCAGTTTGAGTCGAGATTTGAATTGAAGCCCTCTTGATAGGTAGCCTAGCAGTTTAGGCCACTTATCCCCTCATTGATTACTAAAGTAAAAATGGAAGTCAATCAAACATTTTTTTTTTTTGTAGACTTAATGAACCTAAGGAAAAACTGAACAAGCTGCATACATTTAATCTGATTGGAAAATATGACTTACCAACACTTTCTGTTTGCTCAGACCCTATACTTGACAGATATCACATGCTCTTACCTAGAGCCCTTAAAATATAGCCATTTACAATGTTACTTGTATAATTTAGCAAGTTTAGCACAATGGTTTTCAAATATGAGGAACATATTCTTATACACAATAGGTTCCTCAATGCCATTGAGAAAATTTTAGGTAAGAGAATATATGTTCCCAGCGGTCCAATGAATATTCATGCAAAGTTGTTGTTTTTTTTCAATTTTTATATTACTCATGTGTGAATCATGTTGACTAATAGATCTGCATTGTGAGGCTTGATGTTAATTGTTTCTTGTTTTGATGAGTTCACTTTTTTTTTTCTTCTTTCAATTTCTTTGAAAGTTGAAAATGTTAGTGAGACTTTTCCATTCAGAAATGCCATCAATTATTTGTTTTACTCAAACTACTGGCATTTTGTTGTCATGTGTATTCTAAACCCATTTATTTCATTTTATTGTCATGATTTTAATAGTTTGACTTATACACTATGTTTTCTTTTTCTTTTTAGTTAGTTCATATTTTTCAAAATATTTTTCATTATTCTTCAAAAATCTTCAAAAGGATTATTTTTTTATTTATTTATATCTTTTTTAAATCTAACAAAAATGTTCTTTTATTAATGTTAGTTTTTTTGCTTTTTAGTTTTTTTCCTTAGAATATGAGTGCTAAGTCTTTGATAGAGCAGTCTTCTGTTTTAAACATATCATTTTAAGAAAATTTTCATTCTAAAATCTTAGCTGACGGTAGTTAAAATATTTTGTGTTGTTTTTTTTTTTCTTTAATTTAGAAGTTGTTTTTTTTAGATTTCATAGTGTCTATCAGTATCAAAAAGTAATGTGTTAACAATATACCAAGTATAAATAAAGTAATTTTATTGTTATGTGAATAAGCTTTAATCTGTTTCCAAAAACATGAACAAGTTTTGCATCCATGTTGTCACTTTGTGGTCCTACATTGAAATAATTTAATTGATCTGAAATGATCATATTTTTAAAATCTGTAATTTATTCAATGTTTGCAGGATAAATATCAAGCAGTTTCAAGCCTGGCTTTCACATCACACCAACACAATAGTGCGACACTATCTAGCACTGAATAAAGCAGTAAGTATTTTCTTTTCTGCATAATCTTATATTTTTATTAAAACTCCATCTACTAAAACTATCTCAACAAAAATTATAAATACTATTCTCTGTAAAACAGAATAAGTATTGAAATAATAGTGTTATAACTCTGGCGGTAGGGTAGTAGTGTATAGCCAGCTCACACACATCATCTCAGGCCAGCAACTGTGACGAGTGGTGGCAGTCAATGGCAATGACTGGCAAAGTCTCAAGAAAGATCTAAAGTGAACACTACTCAAGCCAGTCACGTCAGGTACAGTCAGGTAACCACCCAGAAGAAAGTATCGAGTGATGTTCCGTCTGTTTCTAAAAGGCCATTAGGGATCCTATATAAAAAGCGGAGGTATCAGAGTTGAGACCAAGTCACAAATTCCCGATCTAAGATTCAGTATGGTATGACAGAGTTCATCAAGGTACAGTCAAACCAGTAGAGTTTTTGTTACAACAGTACAGAATTAATACAGCGGCTTAGATATCCACCATTGAACATTTGTACAGTCAGAATAACCTGTTGCCGATTGTACAGTATTTGCTATGATTTATTGAACATTAAAGTGTTATTTTACTTTGAACCCCTGAGTTGTGAAGTTCTTTGAGTTGGTAGTATTGTGTTGCGCAGTTTGCAGAGAGCCTGGAAAGTGAGAGTCTTTACAATATTGATCCTGAAAAAAAAACTTTATCTGGTTTTAATCATGAAATATCTTGTAGTCCCAAGGTAAGTGATAACAGGTTAAACCTTCATATTTTTCCACTCACAGCAATGTGGGAAAATTAGTAATGAGTAAATGAGGGTTTTTAGAAACTTTTAAGATATACTAGTATCAGACTCGTTCTCATATATTTTGTTATAAATTCTATTTGTTTTTCTTTCAGAAACTCAAGCTACCAGACTCCTTAGAAATCCATCATTTTGCTGCTCTGCTGAATGAACTCTTTAAACCAAATCCTGTTGTAAGTAAACAAATTTCAATAAAATATATAAACATCAAGATTTTATATTGATTGTAAGTAATCATTATTAGAAATTGCAAACAACAATCTTTTTCAACCATAAACTTTATCAACATAAATAAAATCCAAATCCTTAACTCACTAGCCCATCCCCCAATTTGGGTGATTAAAAAATTTGTTTTAACCAGTTTTAACTAAAATGTTGTTGGAATAACTAAGCACTTTTCACATTCCTTAATGCACTGGAACTGCCTTCAATGTTTGAACTTCTCAATTTAAGTTGTATTTGATATTTTACTTCTAGTTTTGAAATTGTAATCCAACTTTTTTTATTTGCTTACTATTATGATTTCGTATTCATTTTTTTTTCATCTCATCTCTCTTATTTCTGGCTGTGGTCCCCTCTGGGTCATAGGCCACCAAACAGCTTCCTCAGTGTCTTGGTTCAGGGCAAGTCTCTCTGTCTATCTGCTTGGCATCTGCTTGTTGTTTTTTTTTATTAAAGTGTAAATAGAATTAAAAAAAAGAATACATTATAAAAGTAAATAGATTTCTTGAATGTGGACTTAATTTCCAAGTGTTTAAGGGATTGCCCTTCCATTGGAGAATGCAAAGCAAAGCTCTTATTTTAAAAGCTAACCTAGATCTAAAACTGAAGAGCCAAAAAATTGGCACTAATTTCAGTGTATTAGCAAAGAAGGAATGGCTATATATAAAGGCTCAATCTAGAGCTTAAATAATTGGCATCCTAAACCTGTACATGCGTATTTCTGTATATTAGGCATAAGTCTTATGTTTTTATTTAATAAAAAAGTGTTAGCAATTTTTATTTTATTTTACTTTGTTTCTTTTCTCTGTCACAAATTTTTCAAGAAATGCTTTTTATCACTGATATACATTTTGTAATTCTCTAGATTGAGCGACTGCTAAAAGAGTATGGGCAGACTTTACCAAATTGTCAATGGTTTGTATTATTTTTTTATTCTTTTGAAACAAGAGTTATCATTTTTAAATAACCCAGTGGTGCTCAACCTTATTCGGATGGTGGGCCATTTTAATTTTAGGCGCTAGTGTCCCGGGCCACATCATCAAAAGTTTTTTAAAATAGGAAATAATAAACTAGTTTTATTAGAAACCTGTGAATCTAGTACTTACATTAAGTCATGAGAAGTTTTTCCTAAATGAACTTTTAAATATCCAGCTGATTAAATGAGACACAAGTTGGAGCACTGAATCTAGAAGTCTAGATGTTCATTTGTTAGGCGATTACATCCTCAGAAATAAGTGCTTGTAATAATTGTGATCATCCTTAAATTTTGTTTTTGCAGATTTAGAAAAGTTTCTGCAAGCAACACAGAGTATAATTTAATTGTCTGCATCGCTTGAAATTTCTCAGGGATATCTGGCTTTCTAAATCAATCAGTTCCTTTTGCAGCTCTGTCTGGGCTTTTGACATATTGGCTTAGATGGAGTTTTGAAAAGATGAACTTCAATCTAAACATGAGCATCACAACATGGTCCAGACTGAACACCTTGCCACATAGATTTTGTGAATAATGCAGTGTAGCCTCAGAGGCTTGGTTCCATTTGACTTGACAACTTTTCAAATAACTCTTGCTGTTAACCATACTTGTGGCTCCGATAGTAGACACTCCCACTAATTTCTCCCAAGGAAGAGAAAGATCATCTAATGATTAAAACTTCTTTGATGGGACTTAGCCAGTGGTGGCCCCTGCATGCTTTTCATAGCTTCTAACTTTTCTCAAAACTACTGTTTGTAATGTGGATAAAAAACAAGATTTTGAGTTATCTGATAACTTAGTAGACTCGTCAGCAACAATAGAAAACATTTAAAAATCTGCTTTGTATGTTAGTTTTAAATGGAAACATTCATAGTAAATAGTCTAAGCAATTAAAATTCTATTTCAAGGTCCATATGGTTTGTGTAGTAGAGTTTATGCAATGTGTAGCAGTTTTCTTCTTATTATAGCTGTTCCTTTTGTATAGTGCATTTCCATACTTTTTAGCACTGTCCAATCTCTTTATGGACAAGGTTGGGGAAGGGGATTAAAATGGAAAAGATTTCTTGCTAATTTTAATGCTCAGTAGAAAATTATAATGTTTAAGTCTCCGTCAGAGATTCCAACCTGTGCTCTTTATGTAGCCAAGCAGTTTATACTATAGTGTTACACATCTCATAATGCAAGAGGTCAACAAATTAGGAATTACCCTTGCTGAACTAAGAACCTTAGTTGTGAACTTTATCTAAGCCTCAAACTAATAATTTAAAAACAAGATTACAAAGAGAGTTTGTGTTATCACACAAACTCAGAGGCGGCCCCCATCAAATTCACCAATGGGCGGGAAATATATTCAAGCCATATTCTTGTTTTGATCGTAAATTTAAAAATTTGGCATTATTTTTCACATAAAAGCAAACAGTGCAACACGTCGTCTTTGATAAGACTCTTCTAACTCTTCTGGAATAAGTAGAGTAGCGTTAAGTGACCTAAGATCAGCATGGAAACCTCCTGATACAGTGTCGGTGGCACCTGGTGCGGTAGCACAGGGTGTCACCCCTCCCCATCAACTTTCTTGAAATATGTTCCAATGAAACTATTGCTGTTTTTTTTTTTTGTTGAACCAATACAGTGAGCTGATTACCTACTTTTATAGATTTTTACTCCAATATAAAATCCCAATGTTTATTACATTTATTCAAATGTAATTGCAAATTTTACAATAATATTTAATTAAAATTATATGAACAGGTTTCTTTTGTTATACTTTAAATGGTATAACAGGCTCTATCATTTACACTTAAGCTACCGTCTAGATGTGTCAAGACATATTTGGGCATATATCTAGAGATTTTATTATTATCTTTTCCCATGTGTCTGCTTTTGCCAAGCTATAATTTGTTCAACTTGGTTGTCACTCCCAAAATGGTGTTGACTAGTGCAGACCGCACCCCTCACACCCCATCACCCTAGTGACCCCACTGCTCCAAGATATATCTCGAGATTTTATTATTATCTTTTTCAGTGTGTCTGCTTTTGCCAAGTTATAATTTTTCCAACTTGGTTGTCACCCCCAAAATGGTGTCGACCGATCTAAACCGGACGGACGGGCAGACAGACCACACAAAACTAATAGCGTCTTTTCCCCCTTTCGGAGGCTTCTAAAAAAGCAATATTCTTTTATTTTGTCAGCTCTTCTTAATGACAACATTGTTCTCAATAGGCATTTTGGGCACTATTTTAAATCCAAATGTGCTATTATTTGCGTCAGTAATAAAGTAATGAGTTGTTCTAGTTAACAGTTCATAGAGCAGTTGTAAAAGTAATCTGTTTTGTGGATACTGGCATCACTTAAGTTTTGCAGCCATCACATTTACCTTCTCATTATGAGTGAAGTACCTGCATTATTTGGATTAAGTAACAATCTTAAAATCCACATTTCAAAATTGTAGAATTTCATAGAAATGTAAACTTTAGATTCCTATGTTCTGAAGTCAAGGTTCTTACCTCTCTGCTAACTTCATGGGAATCAAAATGTGTATGTGTTAAGTTGTACTAAAATGTCCACAATATGTTTTATAAAAACAATAAAAATATTTTATCTTTTTCTGGTCACCAGGAAATTGTCTGCAGACTGTTTTCAAGTGTTCTTAAAGTCTGAGCAAAAGGTTAGCTAAGCTAACTAATTAAAACATGGCTAACTGTTCAATTACTGTTTTATGGTTATTCCAGCTCATTTTGTGATGATTGATTTGGTCATTGTCCATTTTAAACAAGTATTTCATACGCATTGTGTAGACATTGCTTAGTCTTTATCTTACTCTTCTTTTTTATTTGTAAATAAAAAAAAATAAAATTGTAGATTATTTATTTGTCTTTGCAAGGAATGTGTGTTCTAGATATTTTTTAAACAAAAATTAACTGGTTCTAATTAGAGCAAGACTATGTTCATTACGATGTCATTTAGAAATAAAATTTTGCTTTGTTCTTTACAAAACTTTTCATTTGTTCCAATTTGTTTTTTCAGGAAGATGTAAGAGACAATCTAAAATCCACAATGCTAAAATGTCTGCCTCCAGCAGCCCAATCTATATATGGAGAACTCAGCTTTTCTGAGCGTGAGGTTGTTATTTGATTTATTTCATAAGCAATTTTCAGTTTTATCATTGGCTCTAATTCTTGATCCATGCATTTCACTTAATTTATTAATTAGCTCTTTTCCTTTTTGAATAACATTTTTTGTGTGTGTAGATTTTATTGTTCTGATCTTTGATCTTCTAAACAAAACTGTAGGTCTGTACTATACACTTGATGCATGTTCTGGAATCTGGAATTAGGGGAAAAAAAGGTGACCAAATCAAAGTTTAAAAAGTTTAAAGCCCTTTCAGATCTGTTACATTACACACAAACTCACATTGAAATCACATTCACGAAAGTGTGACTTTGAATTGACCAATATTTTTATGGACAAAATGTGAAGTGAAAAATAAGGAAATATTCAGCTTCTTGTTGGATTTGAGGACATCTTAGATCCCATTCAGTTATTGATTTGAGGACATCTTAGATCCCATTCAGTTATTGATTTGAGGACATCTTAGATCCCATTCAGTTATTGATTTGAGGACAACTTAAATCCCATTCAGTTTTTGATTTGAGGATAACTTTGATCATATTCAGTTATTGATTTGAGGACAACTTAAATCCCATTCAGTTATTGATTTGAGGTCAACTTTGATCCCATTTAGTTATTGATTTGAGGACGACTTCAGTTATTCAGTTATTGATTGACACAAACTGCCTTTTGCTTCTAGATTTGGAAATGTATTTGCATCTAATATGCAACATTTTCAATTTAAAAAACAAAGACAAAAGTAACCTTTGCACTTATTGCAAGCAAGACAAAGACAATTGTGAAAATAGACTTTAAAAATGGATTTCAGCTTTTGAGATCTAAATGTTTAGGACTGATTGAAAGGAGAAGAGAACAAAACAATAATTGCTTATCACTGGTTATCTAAGTTGTCAGTCTGTAACTTGAAGAAGCATACTTAGTGCCAGAGATAATAACAATGGCAATGTCTTCGATTCCTAAGATAGTGCTAGAGATTCATCTGGGTTTATGGCAATAATAGAGTTATGGTACACATTAACTAGTTAGGATTTTTTTTTTGAAGGTGTGTTGGAAAAGGGATTAGGTTACATCTGATATTACGATAACATTTTTGTATTCTTTTTTTTAAATACTATGTATTTCAATATTTGTCTCTTAAATTAATCGAATGAATACAGAATCATTTTATTTTTATTAACAATTTTTCCAATGGTAAAAATCTTGTATAGAAATGCTAAGAATTGAAATGGTAATAAATAATTACATTTTAATTATTTAATTTTTTTTTCTTGTTTTTATTTTCTTTTTAAAACATTTCTTTTTTCTCTGATGTATAGTTTGAGGACTACATGTACTCTGAGATGAATTCTTTACTGAATCCTAGAGAGCTAGAGGTGCACCAAGACATGGACTATCCTCTCTCCTGTTACTGGATTGCCTCATCACACAACACGTTAGTCGCAACTTGTTCCTTGTTGTCTGTATTTTGAAGCATTACACTGGAAGATGCCAAAAAAAAACTCTGGATTTATGACAAATTTATTGTTTTTCTCAAATTAGTAATAATATATAAACATTATTCTAGATTTAATGGGCTTCATTGAGGGTTCAGAATGTGTCTTGAAGTGTTTTGTTCTTTCAATTTCAAAAACGTAAACAATCATCCAACTAGTCTTCATTAGGCAACTGGATATAAAGTTGTGAAACTTTGATGACTTAGTGGATTAAAAAAATTTTTGTTAGTTCTCATTGTATTTGTTTATTTAAACAGCATCTTTTTTTATAGAAACTAACCAAATGGATAAAAGTTCTAAAGGATTATATATATAAATAGTAAAATTATTTTTAAAATGTGTTAGAGTGTGTGTTTAAAAAAAAACAAAAAACAAATGTGTGCATTAAGGAATACAAATGGATGGAATGAATACTAATACTAGGACATATCCTTTTCCTGTCCATATAGTTGTCGTACAGAATAGCCAGATATCTACATTTTCTTGGTGTCCATTTGTCTATTTCAAACTTATTTGATAACTTAAAACAGATATTTGACTGGTGACCAATGGAAAAGTGAGTCTCATGTTGAAACTTACGTCAGAAGTCTACAAATGGGTTGTCGCTGTCTTGAATGTAAGTGTTGTCTTTATATGAGAAAAGAGTCCTTGTAATCACAAAAAATTTCTGTAAGGATCAATAAAGCAGTCTTAGTCTTAGTCATGAGAGAGGTTACAACTAAATTTGTACTTGTATAAAATTTTAATTAGTTTTGAATTAGATTAAAATTAAAAAAAGAGAAATCTTTATCAATTTACTCTGCAAGGTCATTATACAACATTTTCAATGAGACTCTTTACAACATTTTCTAAGAGACTATACAACATTTTCTAAGCGGCTCTAAATAACATTTTCTAAGACACTATAGAACATTGTCTATCAGACTCTATACAACATTTTCAATGAGACTCTTTACAACATTTTCTAAGAGACTATACAACATTTTCTAAGCTGCTCTAAATAACATTTTCTAAGACACTATAGAACATTTTCTATCAGACTGTATACAACATTTTCAATGAGACTTTATACAACATTTTATATGAGACTATACAACATTTTCTAAGACACTATACAACATTTTCTAAGCGGCTCTTAATAACATTTTCTAAGACACTATAGAACATTTTCAATGAGACTCTATACAACATTTTCAATGAGACTCTATACAACATTTTCAATGAGACTCAATACAACATTTTCAATGAGACTCTATACAACATTTTCAATGAGACTCTATACAATATTTTCTAAGCGGCTCTAAATAACATTTTCTAAGACACTATAGAACATTTTCAATGAGACTCTATACAACATTTTCAATGAGACTTTATACAACATTTTATATGAGACTATACAACATTTTCTAAGACACTATACAACATTTTCTAAGCGGCTCTAAATAACATTTTCTAAGACACTATAGAACATTTTTAATGAGACTCTATACAACATTTTCAATGAGACTCTATACAACATTTTCAATGAGACTCAATACAACATTTTCAATGAGACTCTATACAACATTTTCAATGAGACTCTATACAATATTTTCAATGAGACTCTATACAACATTTTCAATGAGACTCTATACAATATTTTCAATGAGACTCTATACAATATTTTCAATGAGACTCTATACAATATTTTCAATGAGACTCTATACAACATTTTCAATGAGACTCTATACAATATTTTCAATGAGATTCTATACAACATTTTCAATGAGACTCTATACAACATTTTCAATGAGACTCTACACAACATTTTCAATGAGACTCTACACAACATTTTCAATGAGACTCTATACAACATTTTCAATGAGACTCTATATCACATTTTCTAAGAGAAAGAAATTACTTACAGAATGGGTTTATGGGTACCTAATATAAATTATTTGTTTAAAATGTAAATTGGTTTAATCATTATGTTTGATACACAAAACCTGTCAGAATGGGTGGTCTTAACTGCTTGCATTATAAACATTTCAGTCTTTTTTTATTTCAACCATGCTTACTCTTCTCTGAGGTCCTGCTACAAGTTTATAAACTGAGACTTTTTTTAATGTGTAAAAACTGTTTTTTCTTGATCCAAAATTGTTAAATCATTATTTTTTGTTAGTTGGGTGCGGGAGAAAAGTAAGACTTTTAAGAGAGCTTAAATTGTTTTGAAAATTAAGAGAGACATTAACTTTAAAATTAACTAATTTAATTTGGTTGTTAAGATTTCTGCTATTTGCAATTTAATTGTTCTGTGTACTAATGTAAAAAATGTATACAATGTAAAGAAGTTTTAGTTAATGTTTTTACTTGTCTTATTTATTGTAGTGGACTGCTGGGATGGACCTGATGGTAAACCTATTATAACACATGGCAAGACTTTTACAACAAAAATTAAATTTTCAGATGTATTGCAAACTATTAAAGAACATGCATGGACTGATTCAGAGTAAGATTAAACTTGTTTATAGCATGATGGTCTTTAAAGCATGCATGGTTTTCAGAGCATCTTTCAAGAGAGTTCTATGACTTTGTTTAAATGTTTAAAACTTAGTTGTTTTTTTTTTTTTGTTTCCTGCAGCCTGTAAGTTTAGTTCACATATTTAGCACTATTTTTTTTACCATTAAGATGATTTACATCTTTTTAAATGCAAAGCAATATTCAATAAATATTTAAAGTGTAATTTTTTTGGCCTTTTTCCTCTAAGTCTGTGACACAAAAGAAATGTTTCTTTTGAGCCAAACATTTGGTCAGATTGTTTATAAAACATTTGGGGAAAATGTTCATAAAACATTTTGTTAAATAGTTCATAATACATTTGAGGATAGTTTTCATTCTTAGTTTAGCATATAAACATTTCAAATACCTGCTATTTGAAATAAATAATAGTTTTAGTTATTAATATTATTTTGGGGGCATTTAATTACTTTTAATTTTTTTTAATCTTTGAACAGATACCCATTGATATTATCTATTGAGAACCACTGTAATCTTTCACAACAGAGAATTATGGCCCAACTGTTAAAAGATGTATTCAAAGGTACTTGCAGTTGTTTCTATTAAAAACTTTAAAATTACATATTTTCAGTCAAATCTTGTACTGTGACCATGTGGAATTTTACTTAGCTTGTATTGTTAATGTTAGGTGTCTGAAGCCATATGTGTGTGAGCAAACTTAATTTACAAGGGAAGACTATACCCTTGGTGAATGTAAAGTAAAAGTATTTAATGTGTCGATGTTTAGGGAGTAGGCTTTTGTAAAATGGGGTCTTTTTCTCAAACTGTTCCTTTGAAAAAAAAAGAATGGTAAGATATTTTATTAGGCTTGAACATTGAGGCCAAAGTAGTTTGTCTTTCTGTATGTAAACTAGGGCTGTAGAATTGGACAATCAAAAGTGTTTAGTCCTTATAGGCTACAACTGAAATAGAAATATGCATGTGTTTGGGGAGGGCAAAATTGTGTAACATGTAACCACCTGTTCCAATAGGCTATGTTGCTGCAAGTAAAAAAGTATGTGTCAGTCATATTTTTACAGAATTTTCTAAATCAAAGTTAGAAAGTTGCTTATTATAAAACCACAGACCTGTGTATACTATATAAAATTTTCCATTTTCAGAGGATTTGTTAACTGATCAAATAGATGTGAATGAGACTCAGCTTCCTTCCCCCAAAAAATTAATGAGAAAAATTATACTTAAGGTAATTTATGTCTATCTTGAACATTCTTTGTAGGTTTTTTTTTCTTGTTAAGACATGGTTGTTTCATTTATTGAAAGACCTGCATTTTGACATTAAACAGTCTGTCCCTAAGAGGTCTTGTTTTTTTATTGTAGATATTGAAATATCTGTTTCCATTCATATGCCTTAATAGATCATCTTTACCCTTTGCAACTTCATTCGACTAAAAAGGCCCTAGATATACATCTGCTGTCACAGGTTGGGAATTGTAATCACAAAACCCCTACTTGTGTAGGATGATCCAGCACCCTTTAGTTCAGCTTGTTCTTCAGGTGTCATCTGTCCAGTTCATCTTTCTGTGCCACCATGACCTATTAAAACTAATCCAATCCATTGCTATGACATGACCAAACCATTGAAAACTATACATATATAAAAATAATTTTTTTACGATTTTATCTTACATCTTTGTAAACTACTACTAATGTATTTGCTTTCAACATTTTTCAGAACAAAAAACTTGGTCGTGTGAATGATAATAGAAATTATGTTGATATGAGTAAGTCTTATGTCTTCAGAACTGTTAGTATTTTATGTAGTGTAATAGTAATAGTGATAATAGCATTTTATCTTGTCATATATGTAAAAAATGTAATAAGATACATGACTTTTCATTTAGATTTAAGATTTTAGTTATTACTTGGAATTTTAATGTTTGGCTGGTAAGCTTGAATTGCTTCTAAAAAAACATAAAAAATTACAAGGAGCATTTAGAGTAAAGACATTGTTGTACTTGGACAAAGCTTGTACAATTAAAAGTGTACATTTGAGACTTCAATGACTATTATTTATTAATACTTAGTTCACAATCTTTATTTCATAGTCAAAGTCTGCTCTAGGAGGACATTATTTCATTTTTCTTAATTCATATACTCTTACAAAATCTTTAGTTGAATACTTCTGCAAAATTCATTCTTTCCTGATGTAAAAACTTTAGACAAACTTTGGTAAAAAGAATTCTTAATGGACATATGATCAATAGAATACATTTCATAAAATTATTCTAAACAAGAGTCCAAATGATAGTTTCAAAATACTAGTTTACTGCTTTGGGTAAACTAATTGCAATAATATAATAGAATTTCGGGAATGTATTTCATTTCTAAGTCACTATCTGTTCCAGTGGCATAGCTAGAGTATATGATGCCTGGTGCAGTACCTCATCTTGATGACCCCCCCCCCCCCCCCCCAAAAAGCTAACTAAATAACATTGCAAAACCTTACTTATTTGTTCAAAATAATATGTATTCATTTATCATATACTGATAATTCAAAAAATCACTTTTACATAAACATACTACAATTGAATTTTATGCCCTTTTTTGCTGGCAAAAGTATCAATAATTTTATTAAAATCAATTTTTTCCACCAGCTCGTATTCAATGGACAAAATGGCCAAATTAGTGAGTCGTAAATTTGTCATCGTTGATCGCAAGTAATTCTTGATCAGTTTAAGTTTGGAAAAACTTCTCTCGCATGTAGCGACGCTTACCGCAATAGTAAAAAATATGAGAATCATGATGACGATATTCGGGACTGAATCATCTAGCTATTTTTTTTTATAAATTTCAAGAGCTCAACAGGTCCTTGTTTTGGAAGTTCGGAGGCTTCTGATGAAACTGTGACAAACCGTTGAAGCCTCTTTCACTCCAGCAGAAATGTGTTTTTATCAATATCGCTAGGAGTACTATCGAGATTGATTTCGACCTGAGGATTTAATAGCTGCTAAGGCGACAAAAATTCATATCTATCTGCTACATCATGAAGTTGCTCGAATCGGGTGATTATTTCTTGAACTATCCTGTCCAAGGTAGAATAAATTTCCCCTCGTAGCTCTTCTTTGTGTGTAAGTACAGAGTCGTCACTTTTCTCACCAGGCATCTTTTTCTTATGGCCAATACCTTTTTGAGGTTCTGTACTGATTCTCAGATCTGAGCACACGCTTTCGGCAAAGGTAATGCTGGCTTCAGCGATGTTCTCTCGATTACTACTTAAAAATGTCTCTAATGTTTTTAGTTTGAGTGAGCAGTCTCGAATAGACAATCTTTGTTTTTTAAGGTAGACTTGCGCATCATTAATTTCAGTTAATACAGGAGCCCAAAATCCAAGATAGGTGAGAAAACTAAAAGACTGAATAGCAACTGATAATCCACTTGCTTCAGATCTAGTCGATGAATTTTTATCTCTGTTATTTAATGTTTCCAGAGTTTCTATAATTTTAGAAAATTTAGCCCTAACCATCTTGACGGCTTCTCTTCTGGCGCTCTAGCGGGACTCAACTAAACGTTTAAGGCTAGTTCCGGTTATTTTGATGAGGATATCCCAGCGGTGTGTTGAAGTTGAGAAAAAGGCGTGTAAACGGTCCAGTGTACCAAAAAATGTTACTGAATAGACTTCAGCTTCAGCAGCTCGAATTCCTGCTAAATTAAGAGATTAAGATTTCCTTTAACTTAGCTTACCAGATTTCATCTTTCATTCATTCAATTTATTCACTGTTTTCTAATTTCGTTGTTTCATGTTCTTTCCATCTGACCAGGTGAACTGTTGGATGAAAAGAAGCATGCTTTGTTAATGATGACCTATGCCACAAAAACGGTTGGTTGAATTCAGAAAATAGTGGGGAGGTGTATTTTACTTCATTTAAAAATACTGTAGACCAAACCTTACATATTTACCTTTGGTATTTTAAGAGCTTCTTTCAGTAACTAAAGTGGGACAATTGATTATGTTTTGAACTTTAAGGCCTGTCACTTCTATGGCTTTAACAAATATGAAATTAAAATTGTTTGCCCAGATTTGTTTAATTTGTTCTTGAATTCTACAATGCAGCACACCTCCATACAAAAAGCATTATTTAAAAATTGACACTGACCTTTGAATCCTGCTCTTAATCTTGTAGAAATGGAAAGAATTTGCTGTAGTGCTGAATGACACACACATTTGCTTTGCACCTCACATTCAAAGCTTGGAAGAGGAACAGCCAGTAGAAGAAATAGATGAGGACCTCATTGATGTAAGTCTTTTTGAACTGTCACAATCAACACCCTGAGAAATCATTTTAAGCTGATTCCATTTTTAATATACAATCAGCTTGCTTATATTCATTTATGTTCCATCCAAAGTTTCTTTACCTCTTTGTCTCTGGATCAACTATCCTTTCATTGATTTCAAATTTGTAATTTACTTTAAAAGAGACGACATCATCAGCGGGTTAGAGTAGTCAATCCCTGTGTCAGTCTAGTCATGCATGCTAATAGTCACTTAAAATCTGCAACTCATTTGTTTTCCTGGCTGATTCACGCAACCCATTCCATGCTCTAATAGCATTATGGAAGAAGGAGAAATAGTAAAAGTTTGTCCTAGCGTTTGAAATAAGAAATGTGCCTTTATCTTTGTGTCTCTTGTAGTAAACCAATCTCATTAGGGTTTCATTTATGCTGGTATTATACTTATTATATAAGGCTTGTCTTCGAGTTCGAAGATTAGTGAGGAATGCAGTATTTCCCATGGCTGCGCAGCGCCAGCTGTGACCAACATATTTTGCCACATTTAGGGCAAGCATAACTATTGTCTGCAGGTGGCAGATTTAGATTTTCTTTTCGCCGTCTGCATCTGTCCTTGGCAGCGGATTTTCTTTTGGTCTCAAATGTGTATCCTGTGGCCTTTGTGAGTGACCTCCAGCTGTCTCCTTCGGAGGCTACATGCAACCAAGTGCTCTCTTCTATGTCAGCCAAGGCAAGTTGCGCCTAAGTTGGTCTTTGAAGCGTTTTCTTGGGGTCAGTTACAACGACCACCTTTTAGCGCACCAAAAAAGTCTGCCTTAGGCATACGTTCGTCTCCCATACGGGATACGTGCCCTGCCCAGCATAACTGTCGGACCATAAGAAGTTCCTCTTTACTGGCGTTCCCAAGGACATCGCTATTTGTAGTGCGGTCTTGCCACCGTATGTCCATGATGGAGCTCAAGCATCTTTGGTGAAAGCGCTTAAGTAATCCATGTCTCAGATCCATATAGAAGGTGTCAACGAGTCGAGTCTGTGACCTATTTCGACCAGTTTCTAGAAGCTCGTGCAAGTGTCCAGCGGAAACAAGTTAATTTTAGATATCCAATCGAAGAAAGAGGTTAAGGGAAAAAATAGCACACGTCAGCTTCTAGAAGGTCAAAGTTACAAAAATAATTATTGGAGAAGGTTCCAGGATTCTGGAACGTACGATCAAAGAAAGTATAAATTAAGGGAAAGTGAGTTAGACTGGGTCCTCGCATAGTAGTAGTTCTTGTAGAGCGTTGGTTCTCGCTCAGTAATAAGTTTTATGATATTAGCGGGTCCATTAAGTAAAGTTTTAGTAGTTGAAGTTGAAGTTATACTAAGTGAAGTTTTATGTATCATTTAAGTTTTATTTATGAAGTATCAAGTCAAGTTGTTATTGAATTAAGAAGTTAATTTTGATGTGAAAGTTTGAAGAAGTTATTAAAGAAGTTTGAAGAAAATACAGAGAGATGTTTCTTTCTTCATTTCATTGAATTGTCAAGTATTGAGAATATAATCCCCGGCAAATGTGCTCGTCACATATATTGGCACCTCCTGACGAAAAAAGCATTTATAAATAAAGACAATGACGAAGTCAAGCATCACATACTACATTTTCAAAGAAGAAAGTCGACACATTCTAGCAAGCTCTACGAATTTTTATAAAGCCTTATAAGAAAAGCCTCTTGCAGAATACTTCAACAAGACGGCAATCTTTGAAACGAAACGGGAAAGATCATCTGTTTTAAGGTCAGTACCTTACATTTTACATTTACTAAGCTGTGAAAGCTATATTTACTAAAGCTGTGAAAGCTATATCTATCAAGCTGTGAAAGCAACGTTACTAAAGCTAGTGTACACTGGTTTGTTTACATACACTGACCACTTACATTCCTCAAGAGGAGACACCGATCAATATTTAACTAGGTCAGCCCTCTTTCACTTTTTACCTGTTGGCGGCTAGACTCTGCTTAACGAGAGTGTCTGCAGAACAATTAAACACCTACATTTCTGCTATCGTTAATTTCATACTATGGCGTCTCAAGCAGACTTATTTAAAGTATATTTAAAATTAGCCAAGGACATTGGTATTCCACAAGAACATCAGTGGGAATGGTGTGAAAAACAAATTAAAGAAGACGAGAGGAAACGTGAGGCAGAAGAGAAGAAAGAGAGGCAGAAGAAAGAAAACGTAAAGAAGAAAGAGAGGCAGAAGAAAGAAAATTTGAAAGAGAAGAAAAAAGAAGACAAGAGGAAAGAGAGGCAGAAGAAAGGAAACGTAAAGAGGACAGAGAGGCAGAAGAAAAAAGATTAGAAGTGGAAAAATTTAGACTTCAACTTCAGGAAGAGGAATTAAAATTTAAAAAAGAAAAAACAGAGGTTCAATCAACCTTACCTACTAGCAATGCTTTTGACAAGTATAAACCTTTATCTAAAATATTACCTTTTCAAGAAAATAAAGATAATATAGATTCGTATTTGATGCGGTTTGAGGAGTTAGCGAAAGCATCAGGCTTACCAGAAGAACAATATGCACACCATCTCTTAATTTTATTACAGGGCAAAGCATTAGATGTATGTGCACAAATACCATCTCATGAACAGCGTACTTATAAAGAAATAAAAGAAGCTTTACTAAGACAGTTTGGAGCTACGCAAAATGCTTATCGCAAGAAATTTTTTTTCGAAAGACCAAGGCAGGAAGATGATCCACAGTTGTTTGTCTCTGATATGGTAATGTGGTTTGATAGGTGGATATCTTTAGCTAATATTGATAGAACGTATGAAGCATTAAGAGACCACATATTAATTGATACCATTACTCACGCATATGCAGAAGATATTCGATCCTTCATAATCGAGAGAAATCCTAAAGATCTACAGACCCTGACAACAATAATACGTCAATATAAAACTGCTTATCCAAGCAAGCAAATCAGATCAGCAACTGATGACAACTTTATTTGCTTTTCAAGAGACAACAGAGCATTGCCATCTTTTCAGACCAACAAAACTTTAATATGTTATAAATGCAATACTAGAGGTCATTTCGTTTCACAGTGTAGAGTGAAGGTCATAGAGTGCAGTTTTAGTCACATGAAAGGACATTTAGCAAAGGATTGCAGAAAGAAACAATAGTATCAGTGACAGATCTAGTGACCAGGCATATTCGCAAAACAGATCATTAAATGTAAAGAATTCATTTGATACTATACTACCCAGATATGTGAAGTGGTCTACCACATTAAGGAGCTGCCCATTTATGGTGATCCTTGGGGCTGCATAAACGGAAAGAGGTGGCAGCATATGCAAATTTGTTGACCACACTCTGGAGATCATGTTCATTGTGAGCCTAGCAGGGCACAATCATAGAGAAGCTCCGTTATGACCACCTCCTTTGTTTTTGTAAGGGATAGTAGACGTCGAAGATTGAACACATTGCCGTCCGAATGAAACCTGGTGTAGATGCCTTCGTGCAATCACTGCCTCATTTGACCCAGCATTACGCCAAAGAAGATAGTGAATAGAGTAGGAGCAAGTACACAGCACTGCTTAACTCTATTCTCTATTTGGAAGTGATCAGACAGGTCACCATTGTGTCTGATCAGGCTTTTTTATCCCACGTGAAGCTGCTTGAGAATGGATAGGAACGTAGGTGGGCATCCCAGCCTGGCCAAAATCCTCCACAAACCATCACGACTGACCGTGTCAAAAGCCTTGGTGAGGTCCTCAAAGGCAGCGTATACTTCTAGGTTCTGCTCTTGGCATTTTTCTTGTAGTTGTCACAGAACAAATATCATGTCAGGTGTACCTATACCGGCTCTGAAGCCACATTGGCTCTCAGATAACACCTTGTCCACTAAAGAGTGGGTTAGTCGGTTGAGCAATACTCGAGCAAAGATCTTTCCTGCTACAGCCTACCTGTGCAAATTTATGGCTCTAAGACTGCTCTTGAACAACTTGATAAATTACAGTCCCAAGCACTAAGATTTGTCTGTGGAACCTTTAGGACAAGTCCAGTAAATGTGGCTGAAATAAAGGCTAATATAGTTCCACTAAACTTTAGGAGGGAAAGGTCAGTACTGACCTGCTATGAGCGGTATAAAAGGCTGAATGAATACCTCCCAGCTAGAAAACTAGTGGATGGTTGGAGATGCAGAAGACGTATCCAGATGCAGTGTTTTATGCATCATGCCACTAGACTATCTGATGAAGCTGGCCTCTTCACCAACCGACAAAACATTCAACGCTTTCATCCCCTTCCCCCTTGATGTCGCCCAATGACCCCAGACATACGCTTGAAATTAGTAGACCCTAATGCCACTAAGCAAAGCCATTCATCTAACGACCTTCAAATCCTAGCTCTGGAGACCATTAATACCTTCAAGCCCAGTGCTATTTTTGCATACACTGATGGGTCGGCATCAACAGATTCTAGAAGAGCAGGCTATGGAGCCTACATCGACTTTCTTGGCTCTTACACAGTCAAAATCTTTGGACCATGTGGTAGTGTTTGCAGTTTTGATGCGGAGACCATGGCAGTCTGTGAAGCCTTAAAAGTCATTGACTCTCAACTCGGCGACAAATCGACTCAAAATCTGTACTACAGGCTTTGCAAAGCCCCGGACCATGGCCCCCGAATATCAACACTGTCATTATGGCTTCACATAACATTAAACAACGCTATGGCACCCCTGTAATAATGCAGTGGGTACCGAGTCACATAGGTGTGACTGAC
This sequence comes from Biomphalaria pfeifferi, assembly GCA_030265305.1. Classification (NCBI taxonomy): domain Eukaryota; kingdom Metazoa; phylum Mollusca; class Gastropoda; family Planorbidae; genus Biomphalaria; species Biomphalaria pfeifferi. The sequence goes on from JASAOG010000033.1 coordinate 994,613, forward strand.
AAGACAATTGCAGACTCTTTGGCCCACCAGGGAGGGCAAATTCTACCCACTGGTCAGGCTGTAAGTTTTCATCAAGCCCTGGCTATAATACAAAAAACAGAAATGGAAAAGTGGTTTGAGTGCTGCGACAAGTCCCAAAAAGCCCGTGGAGTCTGGGAGCACATGAGGCGCCCTGACCGCACTTCCCCGTGGTGGAGGCTGTCCAGGCCTGAGCAAGCTATTATAGCACAGTGCAGGACAGGCCACTGTCCTGTTGGCTCATATTTCTCATGGCTATGGCCAAATTTTGATTCACGGTGCCCCGCTGCGGGGACAAAGAGGAAACCGTGCCTCATATTCTGTTTGACTGCCCCAGACTTGCTGATCTCCGTCTCGACAGGTCTGGGAAACCCAAAATTCTCGACCTGTATGGCGACATTTATGCACTATGCTAGACAGCAGGGTTTCTGTCCAGGGCTTTTGCAAGAGAGGATTTGAGCCTCTCAAGCCCTCACTCTAATGGAGTTTGATGATGATGATGATGACTGACAGAAGTGTAATGCAGTTTGACTTGTCACCATTTTTGTATAGGGATATGATTACGGAGTCTCTTAGTTCAGGTGGGACCACGCACTTCTTCCAGCATAGAGCGAACAAGTCTGTTAACCTCTCGATTACAGCGATACCACCCATTTTTATTATTTCAGATGGAAGTCCATTAGAGCCAGGTGCTTTGTGTCTTATTGTGTTTATGCATTTTATTCATTCTTTACTACATACAGAATTACTTTACGAGCCTTGCGTGTAGCAAAGTCATATATCATAATAATTCTGTTTCCTACATACATCACGCTCAATAGCAAGAATTACCAAATGTTTCAATCTATCTTTGAGAATTGTTGACCTCAAGTAATTCTTCATTAGTTTGAGGCGTGAGAAGCTTCTTTCGCCAGATTCCACAATTACGCTTTTATTAATCGTTCGTAGGATTTGCGTTTTCCATATTGAATGACACCCCAAAATGACAATTTTTGTGTATATATTTCCATATATTTTAAGGACTTTTTCATGTATTTGCAATTTTGGGAGATTTCCAGGATCTCCTGGTAAATTGACAGTAGGGCGCGAGAAATTTGTTTTAATTTATAAAATGCTTTAATTTAATAATTTATACACCTTGAATTAGCGCGGGTTCTATGAAAGTGCGGGTCCCACTGCGGTCACATAGATTGCAGTGGCCTAAGGCAGGCCCTGCAAAATTGCGGCATATGCTACTCCACTGGTTGACTAGTTACTAATAATCCGGTACTTGTATACACATCATATATAAGTCCGCACTATTTTGTCTTGCACTTTTTTGTTGGGAAATTTCGCTCTATTTTGTCAGTGCTATTATGAACGCACTATTTTGTCAGGTCAACCTGTAATATATATAAGATAACTTATTAGAACCAAAATTGTACAAATGTTGAGCCTGTGCCATTACTTTTTTTTTTATTTTCATTTAAAACATTTTGTATAAATATCTATGCATTAAGATGGTGATGCATTAGTCAAGTGTGGGTTATGCATTAGTCAAGTGTGGGTCATGCATTAGTCAAGTGTGGGTTATGCATTAGTCATGTGTGGGTTATGCATTAGTCATGTGTGGGTCATGCATTAGTCAAGTGTGGGTCATGCATTAGTCATGTGTGGGTCTTACATTAGTCAACTGTGGGTCATGCATTAGTCATGTGTGGGTCATGCATTAGTCAAGTGTGGGTTATGCATTAGTCATGTGTGGGTCATGCATTAGTCATGTGTGGGTCATGCATTAGTCATGTGTGGGTCATGCATTAGTCATGTGTGGGTCTTGCATTAGTCAACTGTGGGTCATGCATTAGTCATGTGTGGGTCATGCATTAGTCTTTTATTCCATACAAAACTTAACATTTAATGTTCAAAACTAAATTAAAAACTATATAAATATGACAATAGCAAGATGATAAATAAAAAAGCTCCAACTTTTGTCAGAAAAAAGATTTCGAAGCTTAAGGTAAACACATTAATATCCAATATTATTTTCCTCTTAATCTTTTCTAATTATCAAATCATTTTTTCTGTTTTACTATAACAGCACGATTTTGAGAGTGACGAAGAAGATGAATCAGAAGACTTTAGCTCTTTAATGTGGTATCATGGCAAAATCAAACGTGATATGGCTGCTATTTTGCTTATTGAAAACAGGTCTCATGGAGATGGAACATTCCTGGTTCGGGAAAGTGAGAGTGGAGGCCTTGCAATGAGCTTCCTGTGAGTGATGCTAGGAAGATAGAGTAGAAGTTGAATGATAGTTTATTTACAGAGTCAACAGGATTGAAGGAAAAAATTTGTCATTTCGTATGATGCTTATTTCCCCTGTAAGGCAAAGAGAACTCTAATCTGGTTTTATCAGGGACTAAGACTACTGTGGAAGTGGTTAATAAAAATATGTAGCAATTTTAGTAGTTAAAAAAGAAAGTGGACTTGGGGTTTTGTGGTTAATTCTGGTTTATGTATTCATGGTTCTAACATTTACTTCATTACTAAATAGTCAAGTGTTTTAATGCTTGTTACTAATGTATACTAATACTTGTAATGGTCATCTAATTAATACTTGTAATGGTCATCTAATGAACAATCAATAGAATGAAAAAAATTACTTAGTAATTTCATTCAATAATTGATTTCTTCATTGACAATATGTAAAAGAAACAAGATGTTTTAATATGTTCCTTATTTGAGTGAATTTTTCTCTTTCATTTCAAAATTGTAACAACTAATATCATCTCATTAGGCTGTATAATGTTTGCATTCTTGTGGAAAACACTTTATAATAAAAATAATATAGCTAGGTAGTGAAAGTCCTAATGACTATTAATAGTGCTATATAAATTAAATTATTATTTTAGAATTGATAGAAATAAAAACAACAACATATAAATCATTTTCTAGTGTGCAGGGAAAGGTCACACACAGCAAGATTCAGTGCCATGAAAAACCTGATGGACAAAAGCTTTATTTGATTGGAAATGAAATATGGCATAACAGTCTCTATGAAATGGTCCGATATTATCGAGACCACAAATTGACCTACAAAGATAAAAAAATCAGTTTGAAGTTGAGCTATCCAATCAATAAAGAATTAGGGTTTGAACATGAAACGTAAGTATGACAATCAAATTAAAGTGTTAATGTTGGGGGTTTTTTTACAACATAAACATCAACTCACTCTGTCTGTCGGGTAAAATGTTTGTACACATTATTTCTCCCACACCTAATCTCAGATCAAGCTGAAATTTTGCACAATTATTTATTTTATCTGACAAAACAAGAATTAATAAAAATAATTTAACTCATTAGTTAATTAGCTATTGGTAATTAATTATTTTTTTGGTACCGGTATCTCAAACAAAATGAAAGAAATTGTTCGTGGCTGATAAGAGGGTAATATAAGCTTAATATAAGCTTTGTTTTTGTTTTTTTTTTTAAGTTTTTTTTTTTTTTGTATTGCTCTGAAACTGGATCCAGTGAAGATTCTTTGGGAATGCTGTGAATTTTAAATATATTTGCATGACACTTAAAACACTCCCCTAACTTTATTTTTTTCATAAATAAATATGATGATAGTTAATTTAGTTAGTGACTGTTGGCCTTCCCTGGACTTATCCAATATACTGTATATTTTTAAATTAAATTGTAAGGGTTTATCAAAATATCTATATAAAACATTGGTATTGCTTTAAATTGTAAGGGTTTATCAAAATATCTATATAAAACATTGGTATTACTTTAAATTGTAATGGTGTATCAAAATATCGAAATAAAACATTGGTATTACTTTAAATTGTAATGGTGTATCAAAATATCGAAATAAAACATTGGTATTACTTTAAATTGTAAGGGTTTATACTGTTTGAGTTCATTGGAAATGAGATTGTGTTGATGAAGGAAGAATTTCTTACTTATTAGTAATCCATAATTATTTAATTATTATAATTATAAAATACACCCTACTAAGTTTCATCATAAACCATATCCAAAGAAAGGATTTGACACACTGCTGTCAATTTTTTAGATATTGTATAGAACAGTCAATGCACTTTAATTTGTCTGCAGTCTTATTATCTATATGGAAAAGCCAGATCTCTCTACATTGTATGTTTATGGTAATATTATTTAAACAGACTTCCAGGCTGTTATCAGTAGTAGACGCTTTGGCTGGCTTGGCCATGTTCTAGGTCAACTCTCGCAAGATATTCTGTGTGGTGATTAAATAGAAGGCGTGAGAGCTGCAGTTCGCCAAAATTTTGTGTTTTTATTTTGTTTCTTAATGCTTGCATGCTTAACTTAAAGATCTTCAAAATCAACATGGAGAGCAAGCTAGGAGAGTCTTTGATAGCAGTTGGCACACACACATCAAAAGTAAAAAGAAGAGTGCTGCAGCATCTGGTGATGCCCATTCTTTGACAGTAGCTGTGTATCTTTAATCACATGAGAAAGAGATTGTGTCTTGAGACATAAAATGCCACAAAGTTCTTTAGAATTTTTCATCCTTTGCTTATTGATACCAGACATAAAGTGTAGGGTAGCTCACTTCATGACATCACTAGAAATCAATAACATTTTAAGTCGCCTGCTTCATAGACCCCTAGGTCTTAAAGGGAACATAACTCTTGAATGTTCTTTTCAGTTTTAATGTGAAATCCAGCTTGTATCTTTATTTATTTGTGTCAATGCAAGCATTTTACTTATAATTCATAAATATTTATAATTTTTCTTTTTAGTTGGTTCTTTAGATACATTGATAGGTCCAGTGCTGAAGATTTCCTTAAAAGAATACCACAAGATGGTGTTTATCTAATACGACCAAGCTCATTAGATAGTTGTTTCTCTCTCACATTAAGGTAATTGTACAAAATTTTGATTAGCAACATAAGTTCATTAATAAATGTTAAAATAAAATTTGTTTCATTGTCTTGGATACATAACGTAACCATTAACAGTTATCATTATTTTGACTTTCTGCTTAGCCAGTGTCCTAATTCTTTCTTTAAGTCTATAGCTCAGTATATTTTTTATTTTGAGTGATTCAAACTTTTTTAGCAATGTTTCATAAAAAAAATGTAATTGTTTGATTCATAAGAAACATTATACGTTTTTTTTTTCAACTTCTTTGCAGAAAATGCAAAATGTATCTTACTTTATTTTAATTATTTCTATAATTACATATCTTGTCTTAAATTTGGTAGCACTTATTATTTTGCTAACACTTAGTTCATCCTGTCTTTGAAACTAAATGTGACATAAACACAATTCATATAATTTGCTAAATAGAGGTCATTGCTGTTCCTGTGAAAGGATGCCAGCCTGAAGACCTATTCCACCAAGTGAGCTCATAGTACAGGCTACCTATCAATAGATAAATGAGGAGCCCTGTAAATGTTCCAGACTTAACCATAATATATATAACCTTACCTTACAGTACATTGCCCTAAAGGAGGCTGTTAACTTTTGACAGTAAGAAGTTCATGACTTTTAACTCCAAAACCCAATCTTCTGCTATTTTTGTGTGGAACAAATGAAGATTTAAAAGCTCAGCATCTAAAAACTTATTTTAAAGAGTAGCTGATTTCAATGTTTGAGTGTCAAAAAAATTGCTCATAGAATTGTCATTTTTGGCATGTTTCTGATTTGCAGATATCATCGCAGAATCTCTCACTATCAGATAGAATACAAAAGAAACAAGTTTGTACTGGGAGGAAAATATCGTTTTACCACAATGCAGAAACTGATTGAGTATTTCACTTTGCACCCACTGTACAAGACAGCCAGGCTGAAGTTGCCAGCATCCATGGACAAGATGGAAGAAACAGCTGATGATGTTAGTACCTCTTTGAATAGACATAAAATGTACAGATAGATTGTTGACACTAGTTGACACAAACTTTGTGGCTAGAAAAAAAAAATAATAGACACATGTCAGTTATACAATTAGAAAAATATTTTAAAAAATTTGTTAAAAAATAAAGCTTATACTTAGAATAGTTCTATCAATTAGTTTAGATCAGTCATGTAATTAAATTAGTAATAGATCTAGAAATATTTTTACCAATTGTTTTTGGTTAACGCTATTTCATGCTTTTAGCTTTCTAAATACGCTATGATCCTATCACTTGTCTGGACCAGTTGGGAAAGGGGTGGGGAGTTAAAGAAGGGGGTATCTGGGGGAATTTTACGATAATTGCTTTTTAAATGCATTTATTAAAAAAGGAATCTTATCTTATATAATACAGACGTTACTTCAAAAAAGAAGATGATTACGTCCTACGCGTCATGCATTTAGTCATGCATATTAACCAATGACTTAAATTCTGCCAAGTCACTGGTTTTTCTGGCTAGCTCAGGCAACCCATTCCATGCTCTAATAGCACTAGGGAAGAAGGAGTATTTGTACAAATTTGTCCTAGCATAGGGGACAAGGAATGTGCCTTTATTTTTGTGTCTTTCAGAGTATTTTATTAAGTTTTGTTTTTGTATTTGAAGATTATGGTTCAGTGTTTTATGTATAATTGCTACTTTACTTTTGAGTCTTCTGTCCTGAAGGCTTTCTAAATTTAGTGATTTTACTAATGGTGTTACTCTAGTCAAATGTGAATATTCGTTTGTTATGAATCTCACGGCTCTATTTTGTGTTTGTTCCAGTTTCTTAATGTTTTCTTGAGTTGAGGGGTCCCAAACGGTGGATGCATATTCTATTATTGGCCTAACCAAGGTTAAATAACATTTTAGTTTTATGTTCTTATTTGATTTATAGAAATTTCTTTTAATAAACCCTAATGCTTTGTTGGATTTTTTGTAGTTTCATCAATATGTGGATTCCATGACAGTTTTTCATTTATTATAACACCTAGGTATTGTTCCTTTATGTACACCTGAGTTTACTGTTATTGGTGTTGATTTAGAGCCATTTATTATTACAGTTTGTTCTCTCCCTATCAGAAAATCTTGAATCCACTGATGCAGTGGACCATTAATGCCGAAATATTTTAATTTTTTAAGCAAACTATGGTGGTGAACTTTGTCAAAAGCCTTGGAAAAATCTAGTAAAATAGCATCTATTTGTTCACTATTATCTAAACCTTTTGAAAAATCGTCAATTAGTCCTATTAGTTGTGTTTCACATGATCTATATTTCCTAAAGCCATGTTGGTATGGGGTGATAACATTATGTTTGTCTAAGTGGTTTATGATGTTGCTACATATTATGTGTTCTAGGATTTTACATGTGATGCTGGTAAGTGATACTGGTCTGTAGTTTCCTGGATCAGATTTTTCTCCTTTTTTAAATGAATTCCATTTTCTTGTACTACTAAATCTTCTATGTTGTCTACTTGGTTCAAATTAAGAAATATGTCTTTGTCTCCTGGGGCTGAGAATGCTGATGCAAAGTATTTGTTTAGGATGTTTGCTTTAGTTTCATTGTCATTATATATTATGTTATGTTCATCTTTTAATGGCGCTATGCCTGTTGTTTCCATTTTCTTAGACTTAATGTATGACCATAGGCTTTTGTTGTTATCTTTAGATATTACATTGTTTATGTATTCACTCTGCAGCTGTCTGCTTACTTTTTGGGTTAGGTGTTTAATTTTTATATACTTTTTGTGAACTCTTTCTGCCTTGGTTTCCTGAATTCAAACTCCAGGCTCAAGCTGACATGCTAACCACTGTGCTAATGAAATGGTTATGAAAATAGAAGGTTTTATGATTATATATTTTAAGTTTCAAACTTAATAGCAGTGACTTATAAGGGGACTAATTCAGCTTATACCACAAAGTCAGTCAAGTACAATTTCTTTCCCTTGTTCAGTACCAAAGAAAATAATTAATTACCAATAGTTAATTAACTAATTGGGTGTTTGTTTATTTTTTTTATTGATTTTTTGTTTTGTCTGGTAAAAGAAATAATTGTGCAAAATTTCATCTTGATTCGGATTGGGTGTGGTAGAAATAACATGTAAAAACCTTTGACCAGACAGACAGAGTGAGTTGATATAAGCTTTGAAAAAAAAGGCAATGGTCTCTTCAGCTAATGTGCACACACTAAAATCCTGTGATAAAATCAAATATAGGAACAAGTCTCTGCATTCTCAGGGTACTTACTTTATGTCTTACCTTAAGTGCTAGATAAGGATCTCACTGAATTCATTCAGGTATTTTTTTAGCGTTTAAAGAGCTTTCTAGTTTACTTGGAAAGTGTTTCTCAGCACCAGTGTAGAAATATGATTGAATCAAATAAAATAAATGCTAAGTTAGTTGAAACAGTCTATAGTGTTTCAGAGTTTCTTTTATTTCAAATTTGACTAGTAATCCTGTCTAGGCATCAATCTCAAGGCCTACATCTTCATTGATACTTGGCCATTTTTAAGAAATATTTACAAATCAAGACTATAATCAATTGATTTTTATCACTAATATCTATGGTAATTACTCTGAGTGTACAAGGGCAGTTAATAGAAATCTGCAAAATTAAATATTACTCTTAGTGCCTCTGGCATTATAAATCCCTTTCTGTGGATTAAAATTAATTTTTTTTTAAATAGAGAAATGTAATAATGAATTAATTTTTTTCGTTTTCTATTGCAAATTTTTTATTTTTAAAATACTATTTTTCTGTAGAATTCTATCTACTAATGATACAGAAACAACAAAACGAGATGCTTGCTTTCTTCTTACATACAATACATCATTGTAATGTATTTTATAATTCTATTTTATTCCTCAGGACTTATATCATGTGCCAGGGGATTACTCAGAACTCTCTTTATCAGAAAAGCTGGTAAGACAATTAAAGTGGCAGCTGCCAGTTTCTAGTAGGTGTGCAGCCATGACTAGAAGTGCTAGTCACTAGTCCAATAAAGATTTGCATGGATATTTAATTGCATTCAGAGTAAATAGATTAAGGGATTTGAATGAATTATATCAAATATTGAAGGATGGATAACATGATGAAATTTAATACTTGCATATAACAAGATAGAAATCAGTCCTGCTTTATACACACAAGTCTACAAATAGTAGCAAGTCCTGAAGCTATGTTAATCCAATAACTTAAGTGTAAAGCTCTAACTTGAGTTTAGAGTAGACAAATACAGGTCAAAAATGGAAAAAAATCTCATCTCAAGAATTCCTCAATTTTTAACTACCCCAGGGAAATGATGATGGAGTGGTTAAGCACTTTGTTTCCTAACCTGGGTTTGAATCTCGGTGAAGACTGGTACAAAACATGTTAAGTTTTGCTCCAAGCTAGAATAATAGTAAAACTGCTGATGAACTTAAGCAAAAGGTATATTTAGCTCATCAGTACTACCTTAATAGGCAAGAAGTCATCAGTCATTTTCTTATCTTCTAAATTACAAACATGCCTTCATCATAGATTGAGTTATTGTCTCACACTTATCCTTTTGACTTGGAATAGGAGAAAGTTCTAGAGCTCACCCAGACTGTCCTTTATAAAAATTCTTCTTGCCACTAAACAGGTTGAAACCAATAACCAGTGATAGTAATCTCAGCAGCTATTTTGTTTGGAGTCATATTGTTACTTTGATTGTTCTATTTCAAACTAAATCTTTACCTTGGCATGCCTCTTAATGTTGATTTACAAGACACTTCCTAGACCATACTACTTGTGTCAGTCTGTCAGTTCATGTTTTAGACTTCACAAGCAGTGACATTCTTAGTGAATGAAAGGGATAGCATTTTTAGTCTGCATAGCCCTGAGGCCTGAGTCCTATACAGAATAAAACAAAGGCTTCTTTATCAAAAGTGTCTATGCTCCATCATGGGCAAGACAATATTAAAAATAGTGATGGAATGTGTACAGGCATTGCTTATTGTTTGACAGTTATGCTGGATAGGGCATATATACTGTGGAAACTATGAGCTGAAGGTTGGTTGCCCCACCCCCGCCCCCTGCTGAAAATGCTTTAAATGCTAGATCAAGTGCAGCTTGCTTTAACTGACATAGAAGAGAACGCCTGGAAACATTTTCACAGGTGACAGCTGTAGATCTCTTACAAAGGCTGCAGGAATTACATTTGAGGCCAAAAGAAAATCTACTAACTATGTCAGGCATGGTCAGTTGATCTCAGCCAAGACTGTGTAGCCCTATTTTATTATTATTATATTTTTCTATTAGACTATATGATTATATTTAGTCTTTCTCCTCAATGGCTTTAGGACATTGATTGTCCTGGTCATGAGTACAAATGCACTTTTCCAATGGAGCTAGAACCTTTCATAGAAGATGGGATGTTAAAATGTAATATTTCTTTTTGTTAGATTCACACTGATAGAATCATTTACCAAGTTACTCGCAATGAGTAATGCCACACTCACCCACACTAGCTAAGTTACTCCCTGAGAGTAATGCTGTAGAGTTAAAAACTACAACATTTGATTGGTTTAAGCAAGTTTTTATGAACTATAAGATTTAGCTTTGATCTTGGTTAATTTATATTTGCTTGTTCTTCTTCAGGCAACTGTGGTAGCACTGTACGATTTTCATGGCAGTAATTCAGATGAATTGTCCTTTAAAAGAGGAGCTCATATAAACAATGTCTTAATAGCTGATGAACTCTGGTAAATTAAACATTTATATTTTTAACCAATGGTTCACAGCACATGATTTTTTTTCTTAAAAATAGATTTTTTTTTAATAATGTATTTTAGCTTATCGGTCAATTAATTTATTGATAAAAAGGCTGTAGATCGATTTAGCAAATTGTAAATTGATTTATAGAAATTCTTTCTTTTATTGTCAATACTAATAACATTCTTAGACCTTATCTTTAGACTTCTACCTCATTCAGTTTTTATAAAAAAATATTTCATGTAGTTTGCATTTCAGTTTCTTTCTCTCTCATTGTTTTACAGGTGGAGAGGGGACCATGGTGGAGATGTTAATAAATTATTTCCTGCCAATTATGTCCATGTCTTAGGCCATGAACAGAGTGTACAGAATGTCGACTCAGATGGGCCAGGAGAAGAGTTTCTTCGACTGTCAGACTGTCATTTTGGTGAGCATGCATGGTCAACTATTTTAAAGCTTTTTGTGCATCTCAGATCTTCAAAATTTTACTAAACCTGTGGTCATGTTTTTTTACAGCATAGAGAAATGAATTGCCATAATGTGTTTTGTATTTTTTTTTTATTCTTAGGCTTAGTTCTTGTTTCTTCCTACGACTGATAAGACATTACACCTTGTAGAAACATTACACCTTGTAAAAACATTATTCAATGACATAAAGACGTGTACTTTTTTTTTATCCACAATTAATTTAGATTTATGTTAAAAACAATAGTTTGTTGACTTATATGAATTGCTGACTTTTGACTACAAAAATCCAAACTTTAAAGTAGTGCAATTGCCACTGCATGGTTTAAAATGTTCAAAGACAAACAGAAAAAAAAAACTCCATTGTTGAAATCATTAAATAAACAATCTAAATAAACATTTCACATGTAACTTTTTTGTAAATGTATATTTTGTTTTCTATAGTTATGTTTTGTTTGGTGTAGTGCATAAACTGTAAGACAAATCCTTATGGATAATAAAGATTATTATTATAATAATTTGTTATTAATTGTATGTTAGGTTTAAGGCATTTTTATAATAATTTGTATTCTGTTAATTCATTGTAAGTTAGGTTTAAGGCTCATTTAGTCTCTTTCTGAATTTCATTTGTGGCTATTTCAGATGAGAGCATGACTTACTCCAGGGATGGCATGCACTACTTCACTCTGATCAACCCCAACCTTGTCTCTAACGTTTACATTGGATCCAAAGTCAAAGCAGAGGCTGATGATTGGCATCGTCTGCTGTGTGAATCCAAAGCTAAGATTGGAGAAGAGGTTTGTTTAGGAAGAGCTGTGTTCAGAAGTTAATCTGTAATTGTGTATTTTAAAAATATAATGTTCATTATTTCATTTTTTCTTTTGTTCAGTTTGAAAAAAAACAAAAAGAAGAAAAGAATCGAAACATTGCACAAGAGTTATCTGACCTTGTCATTTATTGCCAGGCAGTTCCATACAATCCATCAAGTAGGTCTAGCTAGTCAATCCATCAAGTAGGTCTAGCTTGTCATTCCATCAAGTAGGTCTAGCTATTCAATCTATTAAGTAGGTTTAGCTAGTCAATCCATCAAGTAGGTCTAGCTAGTCAATCCATCAAGTAGGTCTAGCTAGTCAATCCATCAAGTAGATCTAGCTAGTCAATCTATCAAGTAGGTCTAGCTAGTCAATCCATCAAGTAGATCTAGCTAGTCAATCTATTAAGTAGGTTTAGCTAGTCAATCCATCAAGTAGGTCTAGCTAGTCAATCCATCAAGTAGGTCTAGCTAGTCAATCCATCAAGTAGGTCTAGCTAGTCAATCCATCAAGTAGATCTAGCTAGTCAATCTATTAAGTAGGTTTAGCTAGTCAATCCATCAAGTAGGTCTAGCTAGTCAATCCATCAAGTAGATCTAGCTAGTCAATCTATTAAGTAGGTTTAGCTAGTCAATCCATCAAGTAGGTCTAGCTAGTCAATCTATTAAGAAGGTTTAGCTAGTCAATCCATCAAGTAGGTCTAGCTAGTCAATCTATTAAGTAGGTTTAGCTAGTCAATCCATCAAGAAGGTCTAGCTAGTCAATCCATCAAGTAGATCTAGCTAGTCAATCTATTGTAGGTTTAGCTAGTCAATCCATCAAGTAGGTCTAGCTAGTCAGTCCATCAAATAGGTATAGCTAGTCAATCTATTAAGTAGGTTTAGCTAGTCAATCCATCAAGTAGGTCTAGCTAGTCAATCTATTAAGTAGGTTTAGCTAGTCAATCCATCAAGTAGGTCTAGCTAGTCTATCCATCAAGAAGATCTAGCTAGTCAATCTATTAAGTAGGTTTAGCTAGTCAATCCATCAAGTAGGTCTAGCTAGTCAATCCATCAAATAGGTATAGCTAGTCAATCTATTAAGTAGGTTTAGCTAGTCAATCCATCAAGTAGGTCTAGCTTGTCAATCCATCAAGTAGGTCTAGCTTGTCAATCCATCAAGTAGATCTAGATTGTCATTCCATCAAGTAGGTCTAGCTAGTCAATCCATCAAGTAGGTATAGCTAGTCAATCCATCAAGTAGGTCTAGATTGTCATTCCATTAAGTAGGTCTAGATTGTCATTCCATCAAGTAGGTATAGCTAGTCAATCCATCAAGTAGGTCTAGCTAGTCAATCCATCAAGTAGGTCTAGAGAGTCATTTCATCAAGTAGGTCTAGATTGTCATTCCATCAAGTAGGTATAGCTAGTCAATCCATCAAGTAGGTCTAGCTAGTCAATCCATCAAGTAGGTCTAGATTTTTATTCTATCAAGTAGGTATAGGTAGTCAATCTATTAAGTAGATCTAGCTAGTCAATCCATCAAGTAGGTCTAGATTGTCATTCCATCAAGTAGGTATAGCTAGTCAATCCATCAAGTAGGTCTAGCTAGTTAATCCATCAAGTAGGTCTAGATTGTCAATCCATCAAGTAGGTCTAGCTAGTCAATCCATCAAGTAGGTCTAGCTAGTCAATCCATCAATTAGGTCTAGATTTTTATTCTATCAAGTAGGTATAGCTAGTCAATCTATTAAGTAGATCTAGCTAGTCAATCCATCAAGTAGGTCTAGATTTTTATTCTATCAAATAGGTATAGCTAGTCAATCTATTAAGTAGATCTAGCTAGTCAATCCATCAAGTAGGTCTAGATTGTCATTCCATCAAGTAGGTATAGCTAGTCAATCCATCAAGTAGGTCTAGCTAGTCAATCCATCAAGTAGGTCTAGATTTTTATTCTATCAAGTAGGTATAGCTAGTCAATCTATTAAGTAGATCTAGCTAGTCAATCCATCAAGTAGGTCTAGATTGTCATTCCATCAAGTAGGTATATCTAGTCAATCCATCAAGTAGGTTTAGCTAGTCAATCCATCAAGTAGGTCTAGCTAGTCAATCCATCAAGTAGGTCTAGCTAGTCAATCCATCAAGTAGATCTAGCTAGTCAATCTATCAAGTAGGTCTAGCTAGTCAATCCATCAAGTAGATCTAGCTAGTCAATCTATTAAGTAGGTTTAGCTAGTCAATCCATCAAGTAGGTCTAGCTAGTCAATCCATCAAGTAGGTCTAGCTAGTCAATCCATCAAGTAGGTCTAGCTAGTCAATCCATCAAGTAGATCTAGCTAGTCAATCTATTAAGTAGGTTTAGCTAGTCAATCCATCAAGTAGGTCTAGCTAGTCAATCCATCAAGTAGATCTAGCTAGTCAATCTATTAAGTAGGTTTAGCTAGTCAATCCATCAAGTAGGTCTAGCTAGTCAATCTATTAAGAAGGTTTAGCTAGTCAATCCATCAAGTAGGTCTAGCTAGTCAATCTATTAAGTAGGTTTAGCTAGTCAATCCATCAAGAAGGTCTAGCTAGTCAATCCATCAAGTAGATCTAGCTAGTCAATCTATTAAGTAGGTTTAGCTAGTCAATCCATCAAGTAGGTCTAGCTAGTCAGTCCATCAAATAGGTATAGCTAGTCAATCTATTAAGTAGGTTTAGCTAGTCAATCCATCAAGTAGGTCTAGCTAGTCAATCTATTAAGTAGGTTTAGCTAGTCAATCCATCAAGTAGGTCTAGCTAGTCTATCCATCAAGAAGATCTAGCTAGTCAATCTATTAAGTAGGTTTAGCTAGTCAATCCATCAAGTAGGTCTAGCTAGTCAATCCATCAAATAGGTATAGCTAGTCAATCTATTAAGTAGGTTTAGCTAGTCAATCCATCAAGTAGGTCTAGATTGTCATTCCATCAAGTAGGTATAGCTAGTCAATCTATTAAGTAGGTTTAGCTAGTCAATCCATCAAGTAGGTCTAGCTTGTCAATCCATCAAGTAGGTCTAGCTTGTCAATCCATCAAGTAGATCTAGATTGTCATTCCATCAAGTAGGTCTAGCTAGTCAATCCATCAAGTAGGTATAGCTAGTCAATCCATCAAGTAGGTCTAGATTGTCATTCCATTAAGTAGGTCTAGATTGTCATTCCATCAAGTAGGTATAGCTAGTCAATCCATCAAGTAGGTCTAGCTAGTCAATCCATCAAGTAGGTCTAGAGAGTCATTTCATCAAGTAGGTCTAGATTGTCATTCCATCAAGTAGGTATAGCTAGTCAATCCATCAAGTAGGTCTAGCTAGTCAATCCATCAAGTAGGTCTAGATTTTTATTCTATCAAGTAGGTATAGGTAGTCAATCTATTAAGTAGATCTAGCTAGTCAATCTATTTAGTAGGTTTAGCTAGTCAATCCATCAAGTAGGTCTAGCTAGTCAATCCATCAAGTAGGTCTAGCTAGTCAATCCATCAAGTAGGTCTAGCTAGTCAATCCATCAAGTAGATCTAGCTAGTCAATCTATTAAGTAGGTTTAGCTAGTCAATCCATCAAGTAGGTCTAGCTAGTCAATCCATCAAGTAGATCTAGCTAGTCAATCTATTAAGTAGGTTTAGCTAGTCAATCCATCAAGTAGGTCTAGCTAGTCAATCTATTAAGAAGGTTTAGCTAGTCAATCCATCAAGTAGGTCTAGCTAGTCAATCTATTAAGTAGGTTTAGCTAGTCAATCCATCAAGAAGGTCTAGCTAGTCAATCCATCAAGTAGATCTAGCTAGTCAATCTATTGTAGGTTTAGCTAGTCAATCCATCAAGTAGGTCTAGCTAGTCAGTCCATCAAATAGGTATAGCTAGTCAATCTATTAAGTAGGTTTAGCTAGTCAATCCATCAAGTAGGTCTAGCTAGTCAATCTATTAAGTAGGTTTAGCTAGTCAATCCATCAAGTAGGTCTAGCTAGTCTATCCATCAAGAAGATCTAGCTAGTCAATCTATTAAGTAGGTATAGCTAGTCAATCCATCAAGTAGGTCTAGCTAGTCAATCCATCAAATAGGTATAGCTAGTCAATCTATTAAGTAGGTTTAGCTAGTCAATCCATCAAGTAGGTCTAGATTGTCATTCCATCAAGTAGGTATAGCTAGTCAATCTATTAAGTAGGTTTAGCTAGTCAATCCATCAAGTAGGTCTAGCTTGTCAATCCATCAAGTAGGTCTAGCTTGTCAATCCATCAAGTAGATCTAGATTGTCATTCCATCAAGTAGGTCTAGCTAGTCAATCCATCAAGTAGGTATAGCTAGTCAATCCATCAAGTAGGTCTAGATTGTCATTCCATTAAGTAGGTCTAGATTGTCATTCCATCAAGTAGGTATAGCTAGTCAATCCATCAAGTAGGTCTAGCTAGTCAATCCATCAAGTAGGTCTAGAGAGTCATTTCATCAAGTAGGTCTAGATTGTCATTCCATCAAGTAGGTATAGCTAGTCAATCCATCAAGTAGGTCTAGCTAGTCAATCCATCAAGTAGGTCTAGATTTTTATTCTATCAAGTAGGTATAGGTAGTCAATCTATTAAGTAGATCTAGCTAGTCAATCCATCAAGTAGGTCTAGATTGTCATTCCATCAAGTAGGTATAGCTAGTCAATCCATCAAGTAGGTCTAGCTAGTTAATCCATCAAGTAGGTCTAGATTGTCAATCCATCAAGTAGGTCTAGCTAGTCAATCCATCAAGTAGGTCTAGCTAGTCAATCCATCAATTAGGTCTAGATTTTTATTCTATCAAGTAGGTATAGCTAGTCAATCTATTAAGTAGATCTAGCTAGTCAATCCATCAAGTAGGTCTAGATTTTTATTCTATCAAATAGGTATAGCTAGTCAATCTATTAAGTAGATCTAGCTAGTCAATCCATCAAGTAGGTCTAGATTGTCATTCCATCAAGTAGGTATAGCTAGTCAATCCATCAAGTAGGTCTAGCTAGTCAATCCATCAAGTAGGTCTAGATTTTTATTCTATCAAGTAGGTATAGCTAGTCAATCTATTAAGTAGATCTAGCTAGTCAATCCATCAAGTAGGTCTAGATTGTCATTCCATCAAGTAGGTATATCTAGTCAATCCATCAAGTAGGTTTAGCTAGTCAATCCATCAAGTAGGTCTAGCTAGTCAATCCATCAAGTAGGTCTAGCTAGTCAATCCATCAAGTAGATCTAGCTAGTCAATCTATCAAGTAGGTCTAGCTAGTCAATCCATCAAGTAGATCTAGCTAGTCAATCTATTAAGTAGGTTTAGCTAGTCAATCCATCAAGTAGGTCTAGCTAGTCAATCCATCAAGTAGGTCTAGCTAGTCAATCCATCAAGTAGGTCTAGCTAGTCAATCCATCAAGTAGATCTAGCTAGTCAATCTATTAAGTAGGTTTAGCTAGTCAATCCATCAAGTAGGTCTAGCTAGTCAATCCATCAAGTAGATCTAGCTAGTCAATCTATTAAGTAGGTTTAGCTAGTCAATCCATCAAGTAGGTCTAGCTAGTCAATCTATTAAGAAGGTTTAGCTAGTCAATCCATCAAGTAGGTCTAGCTAGTCAATCTATTAAGTAGGTTTAGCTAGTCAATCCATCAAGAAGGTCTAGCTAGTCAATCCATCAAGTAGATCTAGCTAGTCAATCTATTAAGTAGGTTTAGCTAGTCAATCCATCAAGTAGGTCTAGCTAGTCAGTCCATCAAATAGGTATAGCTAGTCAATCTATTAAGTAGGTTTAGCTAGTCAATCCATCAAGTAGGTCTAGCTAGTCAATCTATTAAGTAGGTTTAGCTAGTCAATCCATCAAGTAGGTCTAGCTAGTCTATCCATCAAGAAGATCTAGCTAGTCAATCTATTAAGTAGGTTTAGCTAGTCAATCCATCAAGTAGGTCTAGCTAGTCAATCCATCAAATAGGTATAGCTAGTCAATCTATTAAGTAGGTTTAGCTAGTCAATCCATCAAGTAGGTCTAGATTGTCATTCCATCAAGTAGGTATAGCTAGTCAATCTATTAAGTAGGTTTAGCTAGTCAATCCATCAAGTAGGTCTAGCTTGTCAATCCATCAAGTAGGTCTAGCTTGTCAATCCATCAAGTAGATCTAGATTGTCATTCCATCAAGTAGGTCTAGCTAGTCAATCCATCAAGTAGGTATAGCTAGTCAATCCATCAAGTAGGTCTAGATTGTCATTCCATTAAGTAGGTCTAGATTGTCATTCCATCAAGTAGGTATAGCTAGTCAATCCATCAAGTAGGTCTAGCTAGTCAATCCATCAAGTAGGTCTAGAGAGTCATTTCATCAAGTAGGTCTAGATTGTCATTCCATCAAGTAGGTATAGCTAGTCAATCCATCAAGTAGGTCTAGCTAGTCAATCCATCAAGTAGGTCTAGATTTTTATTCTATCAAGTAGGTATAGGTAGTCAATCTATTAAGTAGATCTAGCTAGTCAATCCATCAAGTAGGTCTAGATTGTCAATCCATCAAGTAGGTCTAGCTAGTCAATCCATCAAGTAGGTCTAGCTAGTCAATCCATCAAGTAGGTCTAGCTAGTCAATCCATCAAGTAGATCTAGCTAGTCAATCTATTAAGTAGGTTTAGCTAGTCAATCCATCAAGTAGGTCTAGCTAGTCAATCCATCAAGTAGATCTAGCTAGTCAATCTATTAAGTAGGTTTAGCTAGTCAATCCATCAAGTAGGTCTAGCTAGTCAATCCATCAAGTAGATCTAGCTAGTCAATCTATTAAGTAGGTTTAGCTAGTCAATCCATCAAGTAGGTCTAGCTAGTCAATCTATTAAGAAGGTTTAGCTAGTCAATCCATCAAGTAGGTCTAGCTAGTCAATCTATTAAGTAGGTCTAGCTAGTCAATCTATTAAGAAGGTTTAGCTAGTCAATCCATCAAGTAGGTCTAGCTAGTCAATCCATCAAGTAGATCTAGATTGTCATTCCATCAAGTAGGTCTAGCTAGTCAATCCATCAAGTAGGTATAGCTAGTCAATCCATCAAGTAGGTCTAGATTGTCATTCCATTAAGTAGGTCTAGATTGTCATTCCATCAAGTAGGTATAGCTAGTCAATCCATCAAGTAGGTCTAGCTAGTCAATCCATCAAGTAGGTCTAGAGAGTCATTTCATCAAGTAGGTCTAGATTGTCATTCCATCAAGTAGGTATAGCTAGTCAATCCATCAAGTAGGTCTAGCTAGTCAATCCATCAAGTAGGTCTAGATTTTTATTCTATCAAGTAGGTATAGGTAGTCAATCTATTAAGTAGATCTAGCTAGTCAATCCATCAAGTAGGTCTAGATTGTCATTCCATCAAGTAGGTCTAGCTAGTCAATCCATCAAGTAGGTCTAGCTAGTCAATCCATCAAGTAGGTCTAGAGAGTCATTTCATCAAGTAGGTCTAGATTGTCAATCCATCAAGTAGGTCTAGCTAGTCAATCCATCAAGTAGATCTAGATTGTCATTCCATCAAGTAGGTCTAGCTAGTCGATCCATCAAGTAGGTCTAGAGAGTCATTTCATCAAGTAGGTCTAGATTGTCATTCCATCAAGTAGGTATAGCTAGTCAATCCATCAAGTAGGTCTAGCTAGTCAATCCATCAAGTAGGTCTAGATTTTTATTCTATCAAGTAGGTATAGGTAGTCAATCTATTAAGTAGATCTAGCTAGTCAATCCATCAAGTAGGTCTAGATTGTCATTCCATCAAGTAGGTATAGCTAGTCAATCCATCATGTAGGTCTAGCTAGTTAATCCATCAAGTAGGTCTAGATTGTCAATCCATCAAGTAGGTCTAGCTAGTCAATCCATCAAGTAGGTCTAGCTAGTCAATCCATCAAGTAGGTCTAGCTAGTCGATCCATCAAGTAGGTCTAGATTGTCATTCCATCAAGTAGGTATAGCTAGTCAATCTATTAAGTAGGTTTAGCTAGTCAATCCATCAAGTAGGTCTAGCTTGTCAATCCATCAAGTAGGTCTAGATTGTCAATCCATCAAGTAGGTCTAGCTAGTCAATCCATCAAGTAGATCTAGATTGTCATTCCATCAAGTAGGTCTAGCTAGTCAATCCATCAAGTAGGTCTAGATTGTCAATCCATCAAGTAGGTCTAGCTAGTCAATCCATCAAGTAGGTCTAGCTAGTCAATCCATCAAGTAGGTCTAGATTTTTATTCTATCAAGTAGGTATAGGTAGTCAATCTATTAAGTAGATCTAGCTAGTCAATCCATCAAGTAGGTCTAGATTGTCATTCCATCAAGTAGGTATAGCTAGTCAATCCATCATGTAGGTCTAGCTAGTTAATCCATCAAGTAGGTCTAGATTGTCAATCCATCAAGTAGGTCTAGCTAGTCAATCCATCAAGTAGGTCTAGCTAGTCAATCCATCAAGTAGGTCTAGCTAGTCGATCCATCAAGTAGGTCTAGAGAGTCATTTCATCAAGTAGGTCTAGATTGTCATTCCATCAAGTAGGTATTATAGTCAATCCATCAAGTAGGTCTAGCTAGTCAATCCATCAAGTAGGTCTAGATTGTCATTCCATCAAGTAGGTATAGCTAGTCAATCTATTAAGTAGGTTTAGCTAGTCAATCCATCAAGTAGGTCTAGCTTGTCAATCCATCAAGTAGGTCTAGATTGTCAATCCATCAAGTAGGTCTAGCTAGTCAATCCATCAAGTAGATCTAGATTGTCATTCCATCAAGTAGGTCTAGCTAGTCAATCCATCAAGTAGGTCTAGATTGTCAATCCATCAAGTAGGTCTAGCTAGTCAATCCATCAAGTAGGTCTAGCTAGTCAATCCATCAAGTAGGTCTAGATTGTCATTCCATCAAGTAGGTATAGCTAGTCAATCTATTAAGTAGGTTTAGCTAGTCAATCCATCAAGTAGGTCTAGCTTGTCAATCCATCAAGTAGGTCTAGATTGTCAATCCATCAAGTAGGTCTAGCTAGTCAATCCATCAAGTAGATCTAGATTGTCATTCCATCAAGTAGGTCTAGCTAGTCAATCCATCAAGTAGGTCTAGATTGTCAATCCATCAAGTAGGTCTAGCTAGTCAATCCATCAAGTAGGTCTAGCTAGTCAATCCATCAAGTAGGTCTAGATTTTTATTCTATCAAGTAGGTATAGCTAGTCAATCTATTAAGTAGATCTAGCTAGTCAATCCAACAAGTAGGTCTAGATTGTCATTCCATCAAGTAGGTCTAGCTTGTCAATCCATCAAGTAGGTCTAGCTAGTCAATCCATCAAGTAGATCTAGCTAGTCAATCTATTAAGTAGGTTTAGCTAGTCAATCCATCAAGTAGGTCTAGCTAGTCAATCCATCAAGTAGATCTAGCTAGTCAATCCATCAAGTAGGTCTAGCTAGTCAATCCATCAAGTAGGTTTAGCTAGTCAATCCATCAAGTAGGTCTAGCTAGTCAATCCATCAAGTAGGTCTAGCTAGTCAATCCATCAAGTAGATCTAGCTAGTCAATCTATTAAGTAGGTTTAGCTAGTCAATCCATCAAGTAGATCTAGATTGTCATTCCATCAAGTAGGTCTAGCTAGTCAATCCATCAAGTAGGTCTAGATTGTCAATCCATCAAGTAGGTCTAGCTAGTCAATCCATCAAGTAGGTCTAGCTAGTCAATAAATCAAGTAGGTCTAGATTTTTATTCTATCAAGTAGGTATAGCTAGTCAATCTATTAAGTAGGTTTAGCTAGTCAATCCATCAAGTAGGTCTAGCTAGTCAGTCCATCAAATAGGTATAGCTAGTCAATCTATTAAGTAGGTTTAGCTAGTCAATCCATCAAGTAGTTCTAGCTAGTCAATCCATCAAGTAGGTCTAGCTAGTCTATCCATCAAGTAGATCTAGCTAGTCAATCTATTAAGTAGGTTTAGCTAGTCAATCCATCAAGTAGGTCTAGCTAGTCAATCCATCAAATAGGTATAGCTAGTCAATCTATTAAGTAGGCTTAGCTAGTCAATCCATCAAGTAGGTCTAGATTGTCATTCCATCAAGTAGGTCTAGCTAGTCAATCCATCAAGTAGGTCTAGCTAGTCAATCCATCAAGTAGGTCTAGAGAGTCATTTTATCAAGTAGGTCTAGATTGTCAATCCATCAAGTAGGTCTAGCTAGTCAATCCATCAAGAAGATCTAGATTGTCATTCCATCAAGTAGGTCTAGCTAGTCGATCCATCAAGTAGGTCTAGAGAGTCATTTCATCAAGTAGGTCTAGATTGTCATTCCATCAAGTAGGTATTATAGTCAATCCATCAAGTAGGTCTAGCTAGTCAATCCATCAAATAGGTATAGCTAGTCAATCTATTAAGTAGGTTTAGCTAGTCAATCCATCAAGTAGGTCTAGATTGTCATTCCATCAAGTAGGTATAGCTAGTCAATCTATTAAGTAGGTTTAGCTAGTCAATCCATCAAGTAGGTCTAGCTTGTCAATCCATCAAGTAGATCTAGATTGTCATTCCATCAAGTAGGTCTAGCTAGTCAATCCATCAAGTAGGTCTAGAGAGTCATTCCATCAAGTAGGTATAGCTAGTCAATCCATCAAGTAGGTCTAGAGAGTCATTTCATCAAGTAGGTCTAGATTGTCATTCCATCAAGTAGGTATAGCTAGTCAATCCATCAAGTAGGTCTAGCTAGTCAATCCATCAAGTAGGTCTAGATTTTTATTCTATCAAGTAGGTATAGGTAGTCAATCTATTAAGTAGATCTAGCTAGTCAATCCATCAAGTAGGTCTAGATTGTCATTCCATCAAGTAGGTCTAGCTAGTCAATCCATCAAGTAGGTCTAGCTAGTCAATCCATCAAGTAGGTCTAGAGAGTCATTTCATCAAGTAGGTCTAGATTGTCAATCCATCAAGTAGGTCTAGCTAGTCAATCCATCAAGTAGATCTAGATTGTCATTCCATCAAGTAGGTCTAGCTAGTCGATCCATCAAGTAGGTCTAGAGAGTCATTTCATCAAGTAGGTCTAGATTGTCATTCCATCAAGTAGGTATAGCTAGTCAATCCATCAAGTAGGTCTA
This sequence comes from Biomphalaria pfeifferi, assembly GCA_030265305.1. NCBI lineage: Eukaryota > Metazoa > Mollusca > Gastropoda > Planorbidae > Biomphalaria > Biomphalaria pfeifferi. Next base: position 1,017,560 of record JASAOG010000033.1, read on the forward strand.
GCTAGTCAATCCATCAAGTAGGTCTAGATTTTTATTCTATTAAGTAGGTATAGGTAGTCAATCTATTAAGTAGATCTAGCTAGTCAATCCATCAAGTAGGTCTAGATTGTCATTCCATCAAGTAGGTATAGCTAGTCAATCCATCATGTAGGTCTAGCTAGTTAATCCATCAAGTAGGTCTAGATTGTCAATCCATCAAGTAGGTCTAGCTAGTCAATCCATCAAGTAGGTCTAGCTAGTCAATCCATCAAGTAGGTCTAGCTAGTCGATCCATCAAGTAGGTCTAGAGAGTCATTTCATCAAGTAGGTCTAGATTGTCATTCCATCAAGTAGGTATTATAGTCAATCCATCAAGTAGGTCTAGCTAGTCAATCCATCAAGTAGGTCTAGATTGTCATTCCATCAAGTAGGTATAGCTAGTCAATCTATTAAGTAGGTTTAGCTAGTCAATCCATCAAGTAGGTCTAGCTTGTCAATCCATCAAGTAGGTCTAGATTGTCAATCCATCAAGTAGGTCTAGCTAGTCAATCCATCAAGTAGATCTAGATTGTCATTCCATCAAGTAGGTCTAGCTAGTCAATCCATCAAGTAGGTCTAGATTGTCAATCCATCAAGTAGGTCTAGCTAGTCAATCCATCAAGTAGGTCTAGCTAGTCAATCCATCAAGTAGGTCTAGATTTTTATTCTATCAAGTAGGTATAGCTAGTCAATCTATTAAGTAGATCTAGCTAGTCAATCCAACAAGTAGGTCTAGATTGTCATTCCATCAAGTAGGTCTAGCTTGTCAATCCATCAAGTAGGTCTAGCTAGTCAATCCATCAAGTAGATCTAGCTAGTCAATCTATTAAGTAGGTTTAGCTAGTCAATCCATCAAGTAGGTCTAGCTAGTCAATCCATCAAGTAGATCTAGCTAGTCAATCCATCAAGTAGGTCTAGCTAGTCAATCCATCAAGTAGGTTTAGCTAGTCAATCCATCAAGTAGGTCTAGCTAGTCAATCCATCAAGTAGGTCTAGCTAGTCAATCCATCAAGTAGATCTAGCTAGTCAATCTATTAAGTAGGTTTAGCTAGTCAATCCATCAAGTAGGTCTAGCTAGTCAATCCATCAAGTAGATCTAGCTAGTCAATCCATCAAGTAGGTCTAGCTAGTCAATCCATCAAATAGGTATAGCTAGTCAATCTATTAAGTAGGTTTAGCTAGTCAATCCATCAAGTAGGTCTAGCTAGTCAATCTATTAAGTAGGTTTAGCTAGTCAATCCATCAAGTAGGTCTAGCTAGTCAATCCATCAAGTAGATCTAGCTAGTCAATCTATTAAGTAGGTTTAGCTAGTCAATCCATCAAGTAGGTCTAGCTAGTCAGTCCATCAAATAGGTATAGCTAGTCAATCTATTAAGTAGGTTTAGCTAGTCAATCCATCAAGTAGTTCTAGCTAGTCAATCCATCAAGTAGGTCTAGCTAGTCTATCCATCAAGTAGATCTAGCTAGTCAATCTATTAAGTAGGTTTAGCTAGTCAATCCATCAAGTAGGTCTAGCTAGTCAATCCATCAAATAGGTATAGCTAGTCAATCTATTAAGTAGGCTTAGCTAGTCAATCCATCAAGTAGGTCTAGATTGTCATTCCATCAAGTAGGTCTAGCTAGTCAATCCATCAAGTAGGTCTAGCTAGTCAATCCATCAAGTAGGTCTAGAGAGTCATTTTATCAAGTAGGTCTAGATTGTCAATCCATCAAGTAGGTCTAGCTAGTCAATCCATCAAGAAGATCTAGATTGTCATTCCATCAAGTAGGTCTAGCTAGTCGATCCATCAAGTAGGTCTAGAGAGTCATTTCATCAAGTAGGTCTAGATTGTCATTCCATCAAGTAGGTATTATAGTCAATCCATCAAGTAGGTCTAGCTAGTCAATCCATCAAATAGGTATAGCTAGTCAATCTATTAAGTAGGTTTAGCTAGTCAATCCATCAAGTAGGTCTAGATTGTCATTCCATCAAGTAGGTATAGCTAGTCAATCTATTAAGTAGGTTTAGCTAGTCAATCCATCAAGTAGGTCTAGCTTGTCAATCCATCAAGTAGATCTAGATTGTCATTCCATCAAGTAGGTCTAGCTAGTCAATCCATCAAGTAGGTCTAGAGAGTCATTCCATCAAGTAGGTATAGCTAGTCAATCCATCAAGTAGGTCTAGAGAGTCATTTCATCAAGTAGGTCTAGATTGTCATTCCATCAAGTAGGTATAGCTAGTCAATCCATCAAGTAGGTCTAGCTAGTCAATCCATCAAGTAGGTCTAGATTTTTATTCTATCAAGTAGGTATAGGTAGTCAATCTATTAAGTAGATCTAGCTAGTCAATCCATCAAGTAGGTCTAGATTGTCATTCCATCAAGTAGGTCTAGCTAGTCAATCCATCAAGTAGGTCTAGCTAGTCAATCCATCAAGTAGGTCTAGAGAGTCATTTCATCAAGTAGGTCTAGATTGTCAATCCATCAAGTAGGTCTAGCTAGTCAATCCATCAAGTAGATCTAGATTGTCATTCCATCAAGTAGGTCTAGCTAGTCGATCCATCAAGTAGGTCTAGAGAGTCATTTCATCAAGTAGGTCTAGATTGTCATTCCATCAAGTAGGTATAGCTAGTCAATCCATCAAGTAGGTCTATCTAGTCAATCCATCAAGTAGGTCTAGATTTTTATTCTATTAAGTAGGTATAGGTAGTCAATCTATTAAGTAGATCTAGCTAGTCAATCCATCAAGTAGGTCTAGATTGTCATTCCATCAAGTAGGTATAGCTAGTCAATCCATCATGTAGGTCTAGCTAGTTAATCCATCAAGTAGGTCTAGATTGTCAATCCATCAAGTAGGTCTAGCTAGTCAATCCATCAAGTAGGTCTAGCTAGTCAATCCATCAAGTAGGTCTAGCTAGTCGATCCATCAAGTAGGTCTAGAGAGTCATTTCATCAAGTAGGTCTAGATTGTCATTCCATCAAGTAGGTATTATAGTCAATCCATCAAGTAGGTCTAGCTAGTCAATCCATCAAGTAGGTCTAGATTGTCATTCCATCAAGTAGGTATAGCTAGTCAATCTATTAAGTAGGTTTAGCTAGTCAATCCATCAAGTAGGTCTAGCTTGTCAATCCATCAAGTAGGTCTAGATTGTCAATCCATCAAGTAGGTCTAGCTAGTCAATCCATCAAGTAGATCTAGATTGTCATTCCATCAAGTAGGTCTAGCTAGTCAATCCATCAAGTAGGTCTAGATTGTCAATCCATCAAGTAGGTCTAGCTAGTCAATCCATCAAGTAGGTCTAGCTAGTCAATCCATCAAGTAGGTCTAGATTTTTATTCTATCAAGTAGGTATAGCTAGTCAATCTATTAAGTAGATCTAGCTAGTCAATCCAACAAGTAGGTCTAGATTGTCATTCCATCAAGTAGGTCTAGCTTGTCAATCCATCAAGTAGGTCTAGCTAGTCAATCCATCAAGTAGATCTAGCTAGTCAATCTATTAAGTAGGTTTAGCTAGTCAATCCATCAAGTAGGTCTAGCTAGTCAATCCATCAAGTAGATCTAGCTAGTCAATCCATCAAGTAGGTCTAGCTAGTCAATCCATCAAGTAGGTTTAGCTAGTCAATCCATCAAGTAGGTCTAGCTAGTCAATCCATCAAGTAGGTCTAGCTAGTCAATCCATCAAGTAGATCTAGCTAGTCAATCTATTAAGTAGGTTTAGCTAGTCAATCCATCAAGTAGGTCTAGCTAGTCAATCCATCAAGTAGATCTAGCTAGTCAATCCATCAAGTAGGTCTAGCTAGTCAATCCATCAAATAGGTATAGCTAGTCAATCTATTAAGTAGGTTTAGCTAGTCAATCCATCAAGTAGGTCTAGCTAGTCAATCTATTAAGTAGGTTTAGCTAGTCAATCCATCAAGTAGGTCTAGCTAGTCAATCCATCAAGTAGATCTAGCTAGTCAATCTATTAAGTAGGTTTAGCTAGTCAATCCATCAAGTAGGTCTAGCTAGTCAGTCCATCAAATAGGTATAGCTAGTCAATCTATTAAGTAGGTTTAGCTAGTCAATCCATCAAGTAGTTCTAGCTAGTCAATCCATCAAGTAGGTCTAGCTAGTCTATCCATCAAGTAGATCTAGCTAGTCAATCTATTAAGTAGGTTTAGCTAGTCAATCCATCAAGTAGGTCTAGCTAGTCAATCCATCAAATAGGTATAGCTAGTCAATCTATTAAGTAGGCTTAGCTAGTCAATCCATCAAGTAGGTCTAGATTGTCATTCCATCAAGTAGGTCTAGCTAGTCAATCCATCAAGTAGGTCTAGCTAGTCAATCCATCAAGTAGGTCTAGAGAGTCATTTTATCAAGTAGGTCTAGATTGTCAATCCATCAAGTAGGTCTAGCTAGTCAATCCATCAAGAAGATCTAGATTGTCATTCCATCAAGTAGGTCTAGCTAGTCGATCCATCAAGTAGGTCTAGAGAGTCATTTCATCAAGTAGGTCTAGATTGTCATTCCATCAAGTAGGTATTATAGTCAATCCATCAAGTAGGTCTAGCTAGTCAATCCATCAAGTAGGTCTAGCTAGTCAATCCATCAAATAGGTATAGCTAGTCAATCTATTAAGTAGGTTTAGCTAGTCAATCCATCAAGTAGGTCTAGATTGTCATTCCATCAAGTAGGTATAGCTAGTCAATCTATTAAGTAGGTTTAGCTAGTCAATCCATCAAGTAGGTCTAGCTTGTCAATCCATCAAGTAGATCTAGATTGTCATTCCATCAAGTAGGTCTAGCTAGTCAATCCATCAAGTAGGTCTAGAGAGTCATTCCATCAAGTAGGTATAGCTAGTCAATCCATCAAGTAGGTCTAGATTGTCATTCCATTAAGTAGGTCTAGATTGTCATTCCATCAAGTAGGTATAGCTAGTCAATCCATCAAGTAGGTCTAGCTAGTCAATCCATCAAGTAGGTCTAGATTGTCATTCCATCAAGTAGGTCTAGATTGTCATTCCATCAAGTAGGTCTAGAGAGTCATTTCATCAAGTAGGTCTAGATTGTCATTCCATCAAGTAGGTCTAGATTGTCATTCCATCAAGTAGGTCTAGCTAGTCAATCCATCAAGAAGATCTAGATTGTCATTCCATCAAGTAGGTCTAGCTAGTCGATCCATCAAGTAGGTCTAGAGAGTCATTTCATCAAGTAGGTCTAGATTGTCATTCCATCAAGTAGGTATTATAGTCAATCCATCAAGTAGGTCTAGCTAGTCAATCCATCAAGTAGGTCTAGCTAGTCAATCCATCAAATAGGTATAGCTAGTCAATCTATTAAGTAGGTTTAGCTAGTCAATCCATCAAGTAGGTCTAGATTGTCATTCCATCAAGTAGGTATAGCTAGTCAATCTATTAAGTAGGTTTAGCTAGTCAATCCATCAAGTAGGTCTAGCTTGTCAATCCATCAAGTAGATCTAGATTGTCATTCCATCAAGTAGGTCTAGCTAGTCAATCCATCAAGTAGGTCTAGAGAGTCATTCCATCAAGTAGGTATAGCTAGTCAATCCATCAAGTAGGTCTAGATTGTCATTCCATTAAGTAGGTCTAGATTGTCATTCCATCAAGTAGGTATAGCTAGTCAATCCATCAAGTAGGTCTAGCTAGTCAATCCATCAAGTAGGTCTAGATTGTCATTCCATCAAGTAGGTCTAGATTGTCATTCCATCAAGTAGGTCTAGAGAGTCATTTCATCAAGTAGGTCTAGATTGTCATTCCATCAAGTAGGTCTAGATTGTCATTCCATCAAGTAGGTATAGCTAGTCAATCCATCAAGTAGGTCTAGCTAGTCAATCCATCAAGTAGGTCTAGCTAGTCAATCCATCAAGTAGGTCTAGCTAGTCATTCTTTCAAGTAGGTATAGCTAGTCAATCCATCAAGTAGGTCTAGATTGTCAATCCATCAAGTAGGTCTAGATTGTCATTTCATCAAGTAGGTCTAGCTTGTCAATCCATCAAGTAGGTATAACTAGTCAAGTAAAATCTATAAATTCTTGCTTTAGTTATCAAGACCTCAATGGTTCTATACATAATTACAGAATCAATGTGCTCTCCTTCCACACTAATTTCAAACATTATATTATTATTACATAATTTTATTTTGTGTATTAAAACACAGGGATAGATCAGAGCCTCAACAAGTTGTCTTTATTTAGAAATAAATAGAATGTATCACTAAGACATTTCTCTTTGTTACTTCTTCACAGAACATTCTAATTTTTCCTGTTTATTTGTATGGTTTATTATTTAATGCAACAGTTATAAATTTTCTTTTTTTTGGATACAACTATAAAGGTGTGTGTGTGTACTTGACTTGGACATATAAAAGGATCACATAAAATGATGGTTCATTATGCCTTGCACAAAACATATTTGATTTCATTTCCATATGTTAAAAAGTTTTTCACTTGTTATTGTGCAGGACCTGGCAAGTTTAGTGAAATCTCTTCATTTAGTGAGGAGCGTATTAGCAAAGATGACAGAGAACTTATCCGGTGAGTTTTGGGATTGTCATTTCTTGTGTTCAAGGAAGCCTCTTCAATAGTAGTGCAGTTTTGTTTGTGCCTTTGTCACTGTTTAAATCATTTTCATTTCATTGTTGATTTTATAACTTTCTTTTAGCTACTCAACTTTTGTAAAGGTCGCTGAACATCTTTTTTTTTTATCAAACAGATTGGCTCATGCTTAAAGTAACAAATTTATTTAGCCTTTAAAAGTTTTTTTTTTCAGAACCAAAGTTTACATTTTTAATTTGCATTGACCTAAGGTACTATGTCTCTTGCCTAAGAATAATAATCTTTAACTGTTATAATGATTTATAGACATTAAAATCTTCTATATAAAGGGAAAAAACACACTCCTAAAACATTTAGAAACATTTCTTATCTTCAATATCACATTAGATTTTTGTTTACAGATTAAATTGTTGAATATTTTTTCCCCAGCTACAATCAATACCAGATTAGTCGAGTATATCCTAAATTTTTAAGATGGACTTCCACAAACTTTGACCCAATACCTAAATGGAACTATGGGTGTCAGATGGTGGCTTTGAACTACCAGACTCCTGATAAGCCTATGCAGCTTAATCAAGGAATGTTTTTACAAAATAAAAGGTATGTCAATAATTTCAAAAGCCTCTTGTTAACTTTTTTTTGTTGATCAGTTTGAAGCCAAAAAAACAATTTTTGGCCAAAATATATTGAACAGAAATAATTACGGTAATTTAAAAAAACAAATGAATGAAAAAACTTTGACAGTGTTCAAGAGGGAATGTAAATAATTTTGTATGCTTAACTCTTTGACTCTGGAATTATTTTCCACATTCGGACGAAATTAATATCTTATCCTTTTGGCATGCGGAAAATGCTTCTATTAAAAGTATAAAACATTATTGTTCATTTTTAGAAAATGAAACTTGAGATGTAAAATCAAAGAATGCATGCCCTTTTTAAATAACACAAATTAATTTCTATTAAAAAAATTACTATTTAAATATTAATTTTCAAGCAATGAAAATTTACTGGTTGCAGAAAAGTCTTGAGAATCTAGGTCTAGACCAGACCTAGGAAAAATTTTATGATTGCATAAAAAAAAATATTTTATCATATTTATTCATATTATCACAAAACTTAAAACTCTTTAAACTTTAAACTCATCTAAAACTCATAAAATTGAAATAGTGAGCTAATTATTCATAATTATACTTTCATAACTCTTTGACTCCAGAATTATGTTCCACATTTGGACGGAATTTTATTTAGCCCTTTCGGAGTGAAAAAAATGCTTCTATTAAACTTTTATAACTTTTTTGTTTTTTATTAGAAAATGATATATTTAGTATAGAATTAAAAAGGAATGCATGCCCTTTTTATATAGCACAAAGCAACTTTTATAAAACAAAAATTATTTTTATATTAATGTTTGAAATTTAAAAATAAAAACTTACCAACTGATTTTGAATTTTTTTTTTTTTTATGTTATTATATATTAATTTCAAAGTTAAGTTTCAAGAAGAATGCCTCATATATACATTTGTTTTTCACTAATGTGAAATTGTGTTCAAACTTAGTTCATAGCTTGCATAGCCTTCTTCTACAGATGAAGCTGTGTTTTAGAACCATTGTTTTTTTTTATTCCTTGTAGTTACATATGTGATAATTAGATGAACCATCGTTGCTCCACAACTGAAGGAGGCCAACCAATGCGAGGTTGTTCAAAAGCCTTGTTGTTCTGAATTTTTCTTGTATAATTTTCTTTTTTTAGGTGTGGCTATGTGCTAAAGCCTAGTTTCATGAACAATTCCTCTTACAACCCCAATGACCTTCTAACCTTAAGAAACTATGTGGATTGTATGGTACTCACAGTGCATGTATTAGGGGCGCGCAACTTGAGTGTACTGAACAGTGGTGTTGGGATTATGCACCCTTATGTTGTGGTGGAAGTGTTGGGCCTCCCTTTAGACAGTCAGAGAGAGAGAACCAGAATGTTAAATGGTAAGCAGCTACCTGAGAAAAGAGAGTGAATTTATTAAATTGCATAATTAATTAAGATGTTTTCACTTTTGAAGAATTCTCAAGGAAATGTCAACATTTGATTTCTAAATTTGACAATTGAATGATTTTTTTAATCAGCTGATTTTTAATCAAATTGAATGTTAAGTTGTGACTTGATCCCAAAAGTAAGTAAAATTGTTAGCTTCTGTAACTATTTAAACAAAGTAATCTCTGACTAAAATGAGATTTGATATACAAGAAGGTGTGAAAAGTTTAGTAAATAAAATAAAAATTTAGTAAATTAAATTATCATTTTAATGTTAAATTATTTTTGTTGTAAGATGTTTTTATGGAGTTATGAAGTGATAACTATTAATTACTAAAATATGTTTAAAAAATTAATTACTAGGCCAATGTCATGTTTTAGCACACTGGGCCTACAAGACAATTCTCTTTAACCAACTTCAATGTATGGCAAGTGTTTATTTATGTTACACAGAGAGTGGAAAACTTGTTCGGGTTGTCAAAGATTCAATGTTAATGTTCTGTGAGCTGCTTTCTCCACCATACTTATCTTTAATGTTTTCGATGACCTTGAACTTGACACCATTTTTGTTTGGTTCATACTTTGCTTTTGTATTTTGTTTCCTAGATAAAAATAGTTTAAATCCTGTATGGAAGAATGAAATCTTTAGTTTCCAAATTTCTTGCCCTGACTTGGCCTTCATCAGATTTGAGATTGGCACAGAGTTGAATGAGACTATCTGTCAGGCCCAAGCTACGTTCCATTTGAAGAGCATTCGACCAGGTGACATTTGTTTTTTTAATGTTTGAATCATTTATATTGTTGTTTTTTTGTTCGTTTTTTTTTTTTTTGTCGTTCTTTTTTTCCAAAATGCCTCAACATTTAGTATATATGTGTTTTTGTTATAATCTAAAGGTTTCAGATCCGTCCAGCTATTGAATAATTTCAGTGAACCATTTCCTCACTCATCTTTACTGGTTTACATTGACATGAAAAATCCAAAGGTAAACTTATGATTTTTTTTTTCACATTTCCCAAGATTTAAACATAAATGTTACATTTTCATTATAGAATGCATTGTTGTTTTTTAAATTGACTGACAGTTACAAAAGTTATTTTTTTCTGTTTTTTTTTCAGGTTATGGATTATTGTTTCTGTATTTTTTTGTTAGACTCTAGCTTAATTTCTTTTTCGTTTTTTTTTTATACTAGATTCTAGCTTTTATTTGTACTTTAGCTTATTACTTTTATTAATTTTTGAGTAATTATTGTTTCTGTTGTTTGTTTGTTTTTTTGCAGTCAAACTTTTTTTCTCTTTATTTGATTTCCTATTCTAACTTTCTGCTTGTATTTGATTGTTAGATTTTTACAGTTAAAGGTTAAAGATTACATCATTAATTATTTAAGTTTTGGTACTTCAACACTTATCTGGCCATTTCCAGGAGGAGGAAGAGAAGAATGTGTTCCGCATAGTAGAGGAAACACGAAAACTCTATGAAGAGCTCAGTTCCTCAGATGTTGATGAGCGTCGAAGGGAGCAGCTTCAACAGACAGAGAAGAAATTACTTGAGTATTTGAATCGCAGCAGAAACACTGGGTATGATGAGCCAATTTATTTTAATTTTTAAACCCCTGAATAAATAAGTAGGAATTTTTTAATTTTAAAATTAGATAGGCAAAGTTTGTTTTCAAGTTGTTGTCTAATCAAATTGTTTCTTTTTGTAAGAAGTAAACACATTCTTTTAGAATAGTTTCTGTTTGTAAGAAGTAAACACATTCTTTTAGAATAGTTTCTGTTTGTAAGAAGTAAACACATTCTTTTAGAATGTTTTGTGATGTGAGTTTTGAAATAATTACAGCTATATAATTGTAATTATGATTTTTGTTTTATGTCTAAGTTTTTTTGAGGGCAGGGGGAGGGTAAATTGTAATTAGCATGAATAATTTTTAAAATACTTATATTTTCTTTCTTGCTCACAGTTTTATATTTCACACCCTGCTCTATATATAATGAAAATATGCCTTATACATTTTAATGCTTTTGCAACTATTTCTGAAAAATCACTTTATGTTTTTTTTATGCTGTTTTTTTCTTTCTCAGAGCTCAGAGAATTTGGCGCAGATAGCTTATCTTTTATCTGTAACAGACGCAGCACATTTACAAATCAAAAAACTCTTCTAAATGAGTTGAATGTGAACTGTTTCTGTCTTTTGCATTGCGAGAAAGGAATCCAATCTAAGACTTTCCACACATGCATGCTACCTCCGACAGCTGAAAGATAAAGCATGAGCTTCTATGTCCTACGCACCTGCATAATACGTATTATGCTATTATGTTTCTGCTTTTATTATGAAAATCTAAAGTCAAATCATGTTAAAACTATAAAACTGTAGTTCCCGAAAATCCAGGTATTGTTGAATGTCTAGTTCAAATAAAATGCCAAGCCCTGTTGCTACACTAAATTGGTTCCTTCTATCCAATATGTTACTTAGTTGTTGTTTTGTCTCTTGTTGATTTTCTATCCTGCTAAAAGCAGAGTGTTAACTGATCAACTCTTAACTGATCAACAAAACATTATTGATTCTACTCATAAAAAATATATATAGAAGGTAAAAAGAACTGACAAAAAAAGACAAAAAAAAAGACTGAATCAGATTTTGTTATGAAGCTTATTGTAACTATATAACTGTTCATTATTACTTTTTGTAAAACCTTTTCTGCTTTCCTGCAATCTAATGAATGAAATGATAACCCTCTCAGAAGATGAAATATTGTTTAAACTTTCTTTTCTTTATTTCAGACAAAAAGATTGCCACTAAACCTACATAGACTTAGTGATTTTGATGAAATAAAATTAGTTTTAGTGAAATATCTCCATTGGAGTAATCTTGTTTCTGTATATAAAGGAATGTAACTCAGTACTCTGCTAATTGTATTTTTGAATTTATTTTCCATTGTCAAATTATTAACAGATTTTGTCATCAGAGCTGAATGGTAATCCAAAGCTTTCTTTAATTCCTACAAACAAGAGTTACTTATTCCTATGAAACATAAACTTTTAGAATCTAAGGTTGAACTTAAAAGCACTAATTCTATGTAGACCTTTCCTGTCAACTTTGCACTAGTACCATTCAATGCATATCAAAACTTCTTTTTTTTTTTTTAAACAGGAAACAAGTTGCATTCTAAATGTTTTTCCCATAGTTGTTTTCCCATGCAATGTTTATATTTGAAATTGTAGACCTTTATGTTTTTACTTTTGATATTTTTTTTTTAGCTAATTTTTTTAAAAAGCAAAAGAAAGATATTGGGGGTAATTGTAAATGTTCAAACCATTTTGCTCAAAGTTCTACTGTTATCAAGTTACTTTTGTTTCTGTGATATACACTAAGTATTTTATAGCCATGCTTGTTGATATATCTATTATATGTAATTGAATATATGTATGTCCCGCAGCAAAGAAATCAAAACAGTTAAAGCAATCTTGATCAAACATGGCATTAATGTTCCTTAGATCATGGCAGAGACTGTAGTGTATGTTCAATGTCCCTCCCACAACCGTTGGCCCTAAAAATAAAAAAATACCTAAATTTAACTTTTTAACAAATCTGGTAAACCTGTTTTCCCAGTATTTTATATTTGAAATGAATATGTCATCTAAATGTTTTAACCCATTTGTGCACTCTGCTTTTATTTGCGTGATAAAGTTAAATAAAATATGTGATGGTAAAATTGGCTTTGTTTAACACAGATCTAATCCACTAGATCAGTAATACACAAACTAAGGCCCTCGGGCTGCGGGTCATATGCCGCTAGTTTGTTTCTAAATGTTGCACACACAAAAATATATATTACCGAGTAATAATAAAATATATTTGTCTATATATTAATTCTTTTGTCCTTGAAATGAAGATGTAAGTTTGATGACCAGACCTGGTTTTAAATATATAATTCTACCCTTTTTATATTTTATTTTTGTTTAATGTTGGCCCTTTAGTGCCAGTGTAAATATTGTTACCAGTGTTTGTATATTACTGGAAAAAACAAATATCATGTTCCTCATATTATATATTTGTTCAAATGTTTGCTTTCTTTGCATGTATATTTGTGTATGTGATATACATTTTATTTCTAAATAGATTCGGTTCTTGTGCTAGTTTTACTGTCAGTGGCACAGATATGAAGAAAGATATTCTGTATGATTTACACATATTATTTGCCAATTTTTGATTGAAATTTTCTTCAGTTGTATTAAATAGCTTTAGCCACAAGTAAAAATAGAGAACAAAATAGGTTAGTAACGTTTTTCCAGCTGATAAGAACAATTAGCTTCCAGGTAAAATGTCTATATCTTCTTGTCCTTGAAAGAAGCTCTGCTGATCACTTTATAGCTTCCATACAATATACAGCAGACACATTTCCTTTTAACACTCTGAGGAAACTCATAATGGAGTGGGACACAAAGGGAATTCTAAATTTGCCAGAACCAAGCAAAGTAAGCACCTAGGGGAAGGAACCTGTTCTTTTTCATAGATTTATCAAAGTTATGTCTACTTATTTTTTGTTCTTTTCTACGTCTTAAATTTGTTATAAGATTTTGTAAATATGAGGTAGATCCTCCTTTTTTTTTAATCTCTTAAAACAAACATGTCTCTTGTAGATAAATATATTTCTTATATGGTGGAATAAACATTAAGTTCTGGTTTTCATTGTACCCCTAAGCCAGTGTGACAGTCCTTCCACTCCACGGGGTGGTCACCTACTAGGAATATATAAAAATTCCCTGTAGTTGCACTGTCTCTGGTCGCTTTTATAAGGCCTCTCCTGGACCATAGTGTGACCCAACCCAGTAAGGGTCTCATCCATCGTGGAACCTTCAGACAGGACTAGAGGTGAAGAGCTCCTAATTTACGCTGACAGAAATCCTTCTCAGCAGTCAAAGGAATCATGGGGACTTACTGAGCTCCTATTTCTTAACAGACTTTTTTGAAGTTTATTGTTACTTGCTTAAAGAAGATCTAGCAATGTTCATTAGTGATTTTTTTTTTAAAACTTGTTTAGAATCTATTGCACATTTTTACAGCAGCTATAACAGAAGGTCTAACATGTATGTATTTATAAAATGGATGTCAAATTGGATGTAAAAGGTTAACTGAACTAATTTTATACACTACATTTGATAATCTTTATCAGCAATGCCCATATCTTTAGTTCAAACGTTTCTTATGCACATTGTACATATGTCCAAATTTACAGACAGTTTATTAATCACTAGACTGCAAAATAAACTTTAAAAATTTTTCCAGATTTGTTTCTAGTTTAGTTCTAAATCGTAAATAAGAAAATAAAGTTTCTGAGTTGTTTTTGGCTTAAGGTTGAGTATCTTTGTATTTATGTAGCCGTACTGAAATAAAATCATACAGTTGAGTTCTTTGTGTGTATATAGTTAAATGAAACACCATGCCATAAGTTAAAAGAAATATTGTATTTTTAATTGATACTACAGTCAATTGTAGTTAATTAGACCAGCCTCTTATTAGGACTAGGAGGCATGATGGCAGAGTGGTAAAGCACTTGGCTTCTGAACTGGGGGTCCCCGCGTTCGAATCCTGGTGGACTGGGATTTTAAATTTCTGGATCTTTGGGCACCTCTGATTCGACCCAGCTCTAATGGTACCTGACATTAGTTGGGGAAAAATAAAGGTGGTTGGTCATTGTGATGGCCACATAACACCCTCCTTAACTGTAGGCCACAGAAACAGATGACCTTTACATCATCTGACCTATAAACCACATGGTCTGAAAGGGAAACTTTACTTTTGATTATTAGGACTAAATCATAAAGTACCAAAACAAATCCTTTTATACAGTTGATTCCACTTAAACAGACCAGCGAGTTATTTGGACCAAAAGAATTATCTCCCAATGTGTCCAATGTATATAAAGAGTAATTTTGTAATCATGATGGCATTGAAACATGAACATTGTCCTCAATGAATTAGATGTTGACAGTTTTAAATGTCTAAATAAATGGACTGCATTTTTTTTTTTTTTTTCATGAATTTAGCATTTCCTTTGTTATGAAGAAATTTGTTAATAATTGTTTTGTGAATAGGTTATTATATAAACTATTGTAGCAACGTTACAAAATCTTTTGTATAGTTAATTTTTTATTTTTATATATATATTCCATTCAACAATTTCATTTACATATAGGATACATTTTTTTTTTCAAACTTCTAACAATCAATCTTTAAAAAAATGTATTTCTTCAGGCCTTTTTATTATTTTAGATTTTTTTTTTAAACTTGTTCTGTCATTTTTTTTAATGAACAATCTAAAAATAAATGTCCTTTTGTTCAGTAAATTATTAGATATATTCAATATATATAATTCTCTTCGTCTCCCAACCATGTGGGACACCACACACGCCTACTCTCTAACCCCATTATAAAAAAGGTCTTGGAAAGATGGCTCTTTTATTTCTGCAAGATGGACTAGAGTTACCCCACGTAACTTTCGTGGCTACAGAGAGCACGGCTCAGAAAAAAAGAGGGGGGGGGGAGAACAAGTAATCTTTCTCTTTATGTTCTATATTGCACTTCATTTACGTGTGTATTTTTTACACACGTCAATATCTGGTGTCATTAAAATAGTTGCATGTTTTTTCTGTAGCTTTGTTTTGATTTTGCCCCTTCGTATTGTCCTTCTTTTCCTAACCATGGCCACCGCTTCACATATATTTCGTGGAGTCAACAGATCTTTCAATGTCATCAACAAAACTGTTACTCTCAAATTTCGCTGTAAGCTTTGTTTGCTAACATTGGGATAACTATGGCGATGCCCTCTCCGTTGTTCTTATTCACTAAAGCACAGTCATACACTCTGCTTGACAATAAATAGAGCACTCAGTTATGTTTGATGTTGCATCAGGGGTTTTGTTTTCTTGTTAAAGAATTTGCTAAACATACAAATAACAAATTCATTTGTAGCACTATCATTTTTTTTTAGTGCTCAGGCACCATAGTTCTCTTTTGCTTAGCTTATCGTGAATTTCCTATCATATTTCTTCCATACTGGCACAACTATTCACTAATTATAACAGTAGTTTTTAGAAATAATTAGCCAGTTTAGTATTATATCTGGCACAGTGCATGGCAAAAAAAACAATCATCCACTATGTAGAACGGGATAATTTAATCTCATTATGTTTTTACTTGTCACCTTGCATATACATGTACTAACCTTTTGGTTACAAACTTTTCTGCAGGCTACTGAGAACTTTGTCTTTGTTGAAGTCTTTCTGGTGTCCATTTTAGTTTTTACAATGTATTTGGGCATTGTCTTCATGTCTGAATATATAAAAGAGGTTCAGTATTTCATGTGGCTACGCAGACCCAATTCCAACCTGCATATTTTGTCACACATTATGCAGACAGAGCTGTTGTCTGCCAGGGGGTCTATACAAATGCCAAAAAGAATTTTTTTGTTACTTTAAACACTTTGCTTTTATGTACAAGGCTTTTATTGACACATTTTTTGTATGTGCACATACATCTAAGATTAACATGCACAAATATGTTACAACCTTACAAGCCCAAATAATTAATAATTTATGATTACTCTCTGGAGCCTGTGTTTTGCTTCCCAGAAATTTCTTAATTCATCCTCAGACTTTTACCTTATAAAAAAAAAGTCTTCCTTTGTGCCTTATTAAACCTAATAAAAACTTTAAACTTAAACATCTAAAAAAAAAAAAATTTTCTTTTTACTAAGTGCCTTGTTTTTATTGTACCATAGTTCTATTGAATCATGTAATGTAAAACTAAATCAGTTCAAACTCTTGATTTTATGAATATATTTTTTTTCTTGCCAAAATATTTGTCACACACAGCCTTTTAATTTTTACATTCAATCCTTACTGCGATCTTATAATTCAAATTGAACTAATTCTTTATTAATAAAATTATTTTTATATCTAATATTGTGTGGTTTCTACTTTACCGGGATGTAATGTTAGGAAAATCTACATATAGCATATAGTGTTACATGAGGATTTTTTTAAAATTCACCTTTATATCAGTATATTTATCTGACTATATATTTTTTTAAGAACAAGAGGGTTTTTTACAAATATTATAAATACTCACTCTGTCTGTCTGTCTAGTAACAAGTTTGGAGATGTTTTTTCTCCCATTTCCCATTCTTGCAATACATGAATCAATGTTAAAAAAAATTACCAATTAGTTCATTAATTATTGGTGATTAATTATTATGTTTGATATCAGAATAAGGGGAATAAATTCTTCTTAATGAGAGCTGTAGATATATATATATATGGATTTAATTACCTTATTACATTTCGACACATTTTTTCTCCCACTTCCCATTCTCGATTCAAGTTGCATTATTCATTGTCGATGACAATACATGAACCAATCCAAAAATTATTCAATTGGTTAATCAATTAGTACTATTTAATTTTCTTTATATAGCAGACAAGGAGCTAAACCCTGCCATTTGCAGTAATCAGCAGTTCTTTCCCTTAAATAAGCTTTGTTTTTTAAAAGTAATCTTTTTTCTATTGCTTGTTTTATTAATTCTAAACAAGATACATTATGCCATCTCAATTGATGTAAGGATTATACTAATTTAAACTTGCCCACTTGCACTACATTTTTAAGTTCATTTCTTGTTGTAGAACTTTTTATTAGCTAAGTATTTACAAAGCTTTTATCAACTCACTCTGTCTGTCTGGTAACAAGTTTGTAAAAATCTTTATTTATCCCAGACCCAATTTCAGATCAAGCTGAAATTTTGCACAATCAATTCTTTTACCTGACAACACAAGAAAAAAAAAGTTAACCTGTTAGTTAATTAACTATTGGTTATTATTTTGTATTTGGTATTGAACAAGGGAAAGAAATAGTACTTTACAGATGTGATGGTATAAGTTGAATTAGTCCCCTTTAGCCGCTCAAACAAGGGAGAGAAATTGTACTTGGCTCAAGTGGTGGTGTAAGCTGAAAAAGTCCCCTTTATAGGTCGTCATTTGAGTCTCAGTAAACACAAACATCAAATAGGATGAGACTATAGAAACAATAGATAACTATACAATCTTCCATGTTCACAAGCTCTCCACAGCATTAGGAAGCCAGCGGAGCCCGCGAGTTCAAATTCAGGTCGATTTAATTCATTTTTTTTTTATAAATACATTTAAAGAGCGACCAACAAGATAAACCCCCCCCCCTTTCCAAGTAATAGGATCATGGCGCATAGACAAAGCTAAAAGCATGACATTGCGCAAAACAAAAACAATCTGTAAAAATATTTCTAATCACACAGATTTATTATTGTTAGTCTATATCTATTACAAATTTAATTACATGATTGATCCAAGCTAATTGATACAAGTACACTTAATATAAGCTTTGTTGTTTTTTTTTTAAGTATTTTTTTAAATTTTGTTTGTTTGATAGAGCACTAAGTAAACAATGAAATATGGTCCCAGTACTTTAAGAACAAAAATGAACTTTTCTTTCTACTTTACTAGAAAAAAAAAAAAACTACAAAATTGTATATTATAAATTCCATTTATTTTTATCTATTTCTTATATTTACACACCTAAACTAACAGAAGAAAAACTGTTCAATGAAGAGGCTCTCAAACAGACTTTGCCAAATGGACATGACCATTAAAGAACATCTCATCTTGATCTGTTGCTATCATTTAGATCAGTCTGATAACACAAAACTCATAGTACACTGATATTTACACAACTGCTATCAGCTTATTTCTTCTCTTCTGGTTTAGTCGTTTTCTGGTATTTACCTTCCAGCTGTCTATGAGAAGGGAAAGTTTCCCAAGGTGTGTTGGCCTCAAACTTACGAAACTCTTGAGCTAATTCTAGAGGCTCAACAACTACACGCTTGACCTCATCATCATAACGAACCTATCAAAAGAATTATCAAATTAAATCAACTTTGAAAAGTTGTTTTTTTTTAAATTATGTTACATGTCATGTAAAACAAATGATGTATGCAATGCTTAAAAAATTATAATATTTAAATTACCTCAACATAGCCTGAAAGTGGGAAATCTTTTCTAAAAGGATGTCCTTCAAATCCATAATCGGTCAGGATACGTCTCAAGTCTGGATGGTTAGCAAAAAAGACTCCAAACATGTCCCAGATCTATGACAAAAATATAAAGATCTTGGTTACAAGTGTAAAGTAAAAAGTTTTAGACGGCCTTAAGATGAAAGTTGAAGGTGATTAAGTTAATTTTGAAAATAACTTCCAAATAAAACAAAATGGAACATTAAAGAATAAAAAGAACTTTCTACAACAATTATTTATAATCATTAACATTCAACAGGAAATCATCAAATGTGCACTCGAAATATTTAACTTTGGACAAGATAGGAATAGAATTAACACATTACTGCCAATCTTTACAGGGTTTCTGCACAAAGCCAATATTAAATTCAAGGAGTTTTACAGGACTTTTCCAGGAGAAATTTAAAAATTCCAGGACATAAATTTGCGCCAAAATATTATATAACAATAGTCAAAGTTGATGTAATTAAGGTTTAATAATTAAATTAAATTACCATACTCAAGGTATACGAAATTCCTGTCATCACTTTACAGACTTTAGAAAATTCAGTGTTCAAAAACTGGCTAAAGAAAGTATCCAGTCTATCAGAGGACTGAAGAACTGGGAGGCAGCAGAACTTGTGGTTAAAATGGAATTGTGCCATTGTGTAAATTCAGATTTAATGCAATCAATGTCGTCTGCACTGATACAGCCAAGCAGAACCAAGATGCTCAAACCTATAAATCATTTAAGTAGCTATCAAAATCTTGCAAAGGGTATTTGGGCTTTTGCCATTTTAAACTCTGTAGAAAAGCATTCTTCAATGGAGATTTTTTAACGAGTTTGAAAATTGTCAGCAGAAAGTTTCTGCTTTCCATCTAGAAATTTAAAACATCCCTAGCGCTGGCTTTAGTTTTAATTAAGAAAATTTTTGGTGCCTGTCAAATCTACAATAAGCAGTGCTGCAACAGAGGTACATTCTTTGAAAACAGCTGGTATCATTAATCTTTGCTAAAATCACTGAAGCTTGCTAAAAAGGTCTTGGGCCAGAAAACATTAAAGAGTAACCAACAATAGTGCATCTGATTGATATTTTTTTTTAGAAAAGGTTGCAAAACCTTTGCAATTGAGAGGAAGCTTTCAATTTTGGCAAACAGCCTTTGAGGTGCTCAATAGACTTTGTGTTGATTGCCTTTTTTAAACTTCTTAGCAGTAATATGAATTTGTTGGGTTACTGGCTTAGCTGTGAGTATAGGACAATAGGACAAGTAACAGTAACTGTGACTGGGGCAGCCCTTTGACAAATATAGCAGCCATCTGATTTAACAGACTCTAAAAGCTTTAGTGTCACTAACAGACGATTTCTGAAGCTAAGATTTGTAGATCTAGAAATCTAGATAGATCTACATCTAGATTACATCTTTTTCAAGCCAAAGTCTGGCACAGTGCATTAACGATGTCTCCTATCTAGGGGCAATCTAGGCATTTTAATACAAAATCTAGTGTTCAAGAACAGTCCAATGATGGAACAATCAAGTCTTTTAAAACTAGTTTAGATCTACGATTCTTATATAAGACTAGATTCTAGATCTAGCTTAGATTGAACACAGTGCCACACACAATAAGAAACTAAGATTACATCTAGATCTGTAGATAAGATTTAGATCTAGATTCTACACACATAGATCTAGTCTAGATTCTATCATTCTAGATTTAGAGATTTAGGACACAGATCTAGGTCACTAGACTAGATCTATTTATCAAATTGCCAGTGCACATAAGTAATATAATCTTGATAATGTAGTCCAATGAAAATAAAAGGGCACACAATGAAACTGGAAAATTAAGTCTAAAAAGATATGTAACATAGATCTAGTTCCAATTATGATGAAAATCAACGTGTTCATTGAAAAATCAATCTGATTAGATTAGATCTATCTATTCTCAAGGAGCAGTAATCACATTCTGCCCAACCAAACTCGTAAATGCTAATTTCAAATTTATTTCTCGCGCGACTGCCTATCCGCGGCAATGGTGCCGAATTTTTTTAATGCCGTTTTTTTTGGAGATATTTTAAAATTCCAAGAGATTTACTGGACTTTTTAGGTTTTTTTTTTAATTCCAGGAGATTCCAGGACAACCTGGAATTTCAGGATGCCGCGGACACACTGAATCTAGCAACAATAATTTCAGTAACCTATCTCAAAAGCGTTCAATAAAATCTGACGCTAAAAAAAAAAAAAAAAAAAGTCTGGCAATTATTGATTCCAAAACCAAAAAAAAAATGCTTTTGAGGAGTACATTTTGTTCTGAAAATAAGAAACCTTGTATACCTCTCTCTCATACCAGTTTGCTCCAGGATACACAGAACATGCAGACTCAATAGGAGTCAGTTCATCTGTGTAGGTCTTGACTCTGATACGTGAATTGAATTGGATGGACTGTAGCATATACACAATCTGAAATGAATAGTTAAACTGTTATAGGCTTAATTTCATCTATAATGAATTATAATATATTTCTCTGACATGAGACAATCTTTTTCCATTAAAGAATCTTTAGACTTTATTAGGATAATGCTCCAGTCATATGAACAGTCACTGTTTATGGTTTAAAAGCAAGGGATACTCAGAATCACATTAACTTCTAACAATACATTATTCTTCCGGGGTCACTTCATTCTGTTCCTTCCATGTCAAATTTATTTTACATTAAGGTCACTAGGTATGATCACACGGTCTAAAAGGGTGAACTTTACTTTACTTGTAGAATGTGTATGATCACAAGGTCTGAAAGGGGAACTTTACTTTACTTGTAGAATGTGTAAGACTCATTTTTTAACTTTTGTTGAGATAACTTTTTTTTTTTTGCATTCCATACTTAGTCTGAAAATGAAAAATAGTTGACTGCAAATTGCAATTTCTTTTTTTGTACAATCATTTTTTAGCTGAATCAATAGCTTGATAGAAGCCAAAAATAAATCACCTCAAATCTATTTTCTAAACTTGGTTTGTCTACTCCAGCAATGTCAACAATGTTCATAAACTGGGCGTTGGTGTGGTCTTTGATAAATGTCAACACAGGGATGACACCATCAGGATGGATCATTATCTGGTACAAAAAAAAAAGATCAAATTTGACTTGATGATATTCCGAAACAATACTTTGAATAAATATTATTAATTTCTAACAGCCTACTTATGCTGCATATCAATCAAATAAGAGGCTGTTGCCAATATTTTCATTTCAATTCTATATTGATTTAAGAAGGAGATCTAAGTAATTTCTTCAGGATGAAAACAGAAACAAGCATATTAACACACAGAAAGAAAATGAAAGGAAGTTTTAGACTTAAGGAAACAAGGACAGGAAAATGAAAAAATAATGAAGGTAAATGATGCTCAATATTAAAACTTGTTGACGTAATCAAGGCTAAGAGAACGATGATGATATTGACTCGTTACTTATCAGTAAGCAAAAATGTTTTAAAAAGAAGAACATTATACCCAATCAAAGCCTAATTAACTCAAGCATTACTACATTCAAAACAGTTTCTAGTAACTTGTAAGCCAGTAAATATCTTAAAATATAAGTATAATTAAAACAGTCCTTTTATAAATTAATGTAGAACAGCATAACTGACAAGTGTGTGTTTTTAGGCTCTAGTATTAACTTTGAATAACATAATTAATCAAAGAACAAATTCAAAGATAATATTTCAAAAGAACAAACTTCTAGCTCATCATGATGGTAGACATCCACTTTTTGCACATATTTAGGCAAACATTCAGCAACATAGGCTCCAAAATGAGTCAAGTGTTGTCTAAAGGCTTCATTGCGAGTAGCAATAGTACCTGGGTAAGCAATGAAGCAAAAATATTAGTAATATAAAGTAATGTAAAGTCAATATCATTCAAATATTTTTGTAAATGAATACATCATAGCAAAAGATGGAGGATCAATATAAGAGATAAAACCCGCTTGAGCAAACTGTGGAACATCTGCAAGAGTAACATCAGCTTTCACGTAAAATTAAAGCTGTATTCTTCACTTGTGGTCTCTGTATTTCTATATGGTTGTGAAAGTTGGACACTGAACGCTGAGGCTGAAAGAAGAATTCAAGCCTTTTAGAGTAAATGCTACAGAAAAATGTTGGGTATAAGATACTAAGAAAAGAAGACTAATGTTACAAGTCAAAACTCTGACTGGCTATATGGTCATATGGTAAGACATGACTCACTGTCTAAAGTCATCCTTCAAGGTACAGTGGAGAGAGCATGAAGAAAAGGTCATCCAAAGAAAAGCTGCTTAGACATTGTAAAAGAATGAATTGGCCTCTCTCTTCATATCCAACTAAGAACTGGGAAATAGAGGGTTTTGGTTACACGAACTGTCACAGCACCCCTAAGACAAGGGACAGATGATGATGATGATACAACAGGACAAAGTATTATGATTCTGTTAAAATGAGTGAATCTATTTCTTCAAGTTTTGTTTTAAACACTATATATATATATATTTATAACTATTGAAATAACTGATAAAAAGTTTGATTGATGAGACAACATGAATAAAGGCACATACTTATTTTGATTACATGTGTTTCAATCTTGTCTTCATTGCTATATACTAATGCAACATTTATACAATCTAACTCCTGACACTCTGGATGAAAGAATTTGATTTATTTTTATTTCTGTGCATGGAAAACTTGCAATCAGGGCAAGCCAAAACTCAAGAGTTTCTTTTCCATTTTTTTTTTTAGAATTAAGCTTTCATAGGAAATAAAACTAATTCATCTGTTTATTTATTAAGTGCCTTTTATTGTTGTTTTTGTTAAATACTGGTTTACTTCCTTACTTATTACTCATTCTTTACTTACTGTATTTTGTTGGTGCTGCAGTGGCTGCACCACTATTATTCCTAACTTGAAACTTATGGTACACTATAGGTATTGAATTGAGAACTGAAAAAAAAAAGGCAAAATGATCTTTTGATTTGAAACAATCTTCAAAGATTATGATCTGTCACTGTTTTACTATGACTTTCAATGAAGCAAAGACTAACAATAAGCAATACACAGCTATTTAAAGATTTTTCAAACATAAACAAAATATGGTAAATGTTGATACATTTTGGGATCAGCGGCATCGCAGGCTTTGCCAGGACAGGGTGTAGCACTGAGTGAGTACTGCAACCTACCTTTACTAAGCCGCCTAAAGCCTAAGGGTCTCAGACTCCTAATTTCCCCCCTTGACTCTCAAAGCCTTTCCCATGAAGGGAGGGTGGGACTATATAATATTAATAATCTAATGGAATTGTTAACAAATCATTAGGCTAGGGGCCTCAGACAACAAATGCTTCTAGACTCTATATATAGATTCTAAAAAGGAAGAGGTCTCGGGTGTCATAGTCATTGCAATTATATAGGAAAGGTGGAGGATATGTTTATAAGGATGCTAATTATGCCTAATACTAATACTGAGTAATAGATCTAGTCTAGTTACTAGTAATTAGTAATAAGACAACATTTATCTAGGTTAATATGGCTGCCTAGACACGTAAATATGTACTCTAAATGAGTAGTTAGCAGTTGACTGAGTTAACACAGCTAAGAGATTTATTCATAAATGTCATGTGATGACAGTCTTAAATTCAAAATATTTAAATGATAGAGATTAGAGTCTATAATGATAAATTATTAATTTAAAGTCATAAAGTTTAAGTTTTTTATATTAATATTATAAATTATAATATAATTTTAATAATTTTATATACACTCTCCTCTATAGACTAAATTATTTATAATTAAATAAACTTAAGCACACAACTGTTGGTTAAAATTAACATTATACTATCAAAACTGCGTGTACCATTTTTTCTAGATACAGAATAAGCTAACGGTCGCATAAATTGGCATATTCGTGAGGCCATTTTCAACTCAAGGAGAAGTTAGCCTACAAAATAAAACAAAATAAATTCTAAATAGCTCTCCTGTAAAGAAAATAATAATTTTAGTCAACAAATTTTGATGACGTTTTTTGACTTCCGCTTTTTTTAATAGACAATTTTAATTTATAAACAAAAGAGATCTCTAGACTAGAACTTGACTCTACTACTACTAGATCTACTGCTAATAGATCTAGATCTATATAGATCTCAATAATACATATAAAAAAAAACAAATTTATAGACCTAGAGGGTAATCTAAGTCAAGTTATGGCAGATGTTGATCTAAGCGAACCAGAAAAAGTGTACATATTGCACAGTGTACAGGTTAGCCCCGATACTTTTAGGCGGCACCGTTACTCACAGTTAGTGGCGTTAGGGTTTATTTAGATTTACTATTTAGATTCAAAATTTAGATTAATCAGATTGTTACTAATAATTACTATTAGTATTGTTAAATTAGGAATTACTTGAATTAGTGAATTAGGTCTGAGATCTATTCGAAATTACTCAGTCAGAATCAATGAGATTCAATGACACTAGTGACAGTAGGGAGGTGAAATTCCTGAACTTCCGGTGTCCAAAAATGACGTAAAAACTTGAGACAAGAGTTTTCCTTACTGCTACCTAGGTCTTTGTTTGAATTCGATTATGCTCACTATATATAAAGATATCATTGCTAAAAAGAGTGAATTCGATTACTTTTGATGATGGAGAACATTTTTGTCTTTAACAATTTTTTGAAAAAAAAAAAAATGTAAAACATTTTGCATCAAAGGATATAAATTTTTTTTTTGCTGATACTCATCACAGAAAAGTCGTACCCTGTTGATTTTTTTCCTGCTAATAGTACATGTGTTTGGCTATATTCCTTCCAATTTTCAGATCTACGAAACTCAATTCCAACTTTTTAACTTTTGACCATGGGGGTGTGTCTCGCCGGCTGAGCCAGCGACAAGCTCTCACTTCACTTTTTCCATGTCAACCGATGTTAGGTCAAAACGGCACAAAAAAATCATAACTTTCTTAATGTTAAACATACAGTCATAATTTATACACCATTAGAAAGTTCTTTCAAAGTATTTTAATGATGTACTAACGAAAAATTGTTTTTTCAAAGATAATTTTTTTTTTTCGTCTCCCTAGTGACAGTAATCAGTAACTGAGTAACTCATAGTAACTGCAGTGTTTGTTTATTACACTACTTTATTACTATCTAGACACTACTGAGTACTGTTTTAAGCATTTTGTCTTGTTTCATGTGACTAAAAAATATAGATTTAGACTAAATCTATATTCTGTATTATCTAAAATCTCTCTCTATATATATATATATATAAAATTCTCTTCATGGCTCAAGAGTTTGGGCACCAAGTAATGGAAAGATCACTCTTTTATTTCTGCAAGTCGGACGGACTAGAGATACCCCACGTAATATAAGAGGCGAAAAAAAGAGGGGGGGGAGAACAAGTAGTATTCACCTGTCACTAAATAGTAGGGCTGGACCATTTTGACCAAGAAGTCGTGGAAAGAAAACAAGTAATCTACTCTGTATTCACCTGTCACTAAATAGCATGGCCGGACTTAACCATTGTGGGGCCCAGTGCGAAACATTTCGCGGGGCCCAATTAGGGTAGGGATACGGATAAGTGAAAATTAAGAGTTTGTATTAAAAAAAATAAATTGTCTTTATTCATTCTTTACTACGCACAGAATTACTACATGAGCCTTGCATGTAGCAAAGTCATATAGTATATCATAAGAATTATGTTTCCTACATAGATCATGCTCAATAGCAAGAATTACCAAATGTTTCAATCTATCTTTGAGAATTGTTGACTTCAAGTAATTCTTCATTAGTTTGAGGCGCAAGAAGCTTCTTTCACTGGATTCTTTAATTAGGGGTAATGCATAATGCCATTTTTTTATGGCGCATAGGATTGGCATTTTCCATATTGAATGGCATCCAAAATGGCAATTTTTGTCTATATATTTCAGGAGAATTGTATGAGTTTTTAAAAGATTTTAATAATTTCTGGATATTTCCAGGACTTTTTTTGTATATTTTGCAATTTCAGGAGATTTCCAGGAGCTCCTGGTAAATCAGGAGGCAGCGGGAAATCTGTTATAAGTTAGAAAATGGTTTAATTTAATAATTTATACACCTAGAATTAGCACGGGTCCTATGAAAGTGCTGGGCACACTGCGGACGCATAGGTTGCAGTGGCCTAAGGCCGGCCCTGCGAAATAGGAGTGTATGCAACGACGCCGGTCGACTAGTATATATATATAATATTCTAGTTCTATATCAAATCACTCTGTCTCATAAAAATTTTGATGTTATATCTATTTCTCCCACACCCATTCTGATTCTTGCAGAATTGGAATTATAAATAAATAAATACATGGAAATTGATCAGTAGAAAAAAAATAACCTATTAGATTTAGATCTAGTCAATTAATTGCTGGTAATTAATTATTTTGTTGAATACCAACAAAGGAAATTAATCAGTATTCACAGATATGGCTAAATATGTGGGGTTTGTCCCATTGGGTAATTTATGACTTGCACAGCACATGTTATTTCTCCCACACCCATTCTCGGATCAAGTTGAAACTTTAAAAAATTATAGAATAGAATGGATGGTTAATTACTAAGATGAAGGCATCATCATTAAAGGGAAAATTCTATAATTGTAATATAGATAACAAAGTTAGGCGTATGTATGTGTGTCCTGACTTAAAATCAAAACCGCTTGATAAAATTTTGCATTAACTAACTAAACTAACATTGTAAAGTAGCCCTACAACAAACTGAAGATACTAAAAATGAAAAGTTGCCCAACTCTATGAAAGTATTAGAATTTCGTGGATCTAGGTCGAATAGTCATGTTTGCATGTAATACAACCACATGGTCACGTATGCGCAGAGCAGACCATCTCGTGGCCTTTTGATTTGCCAAGGCTAAATCTAATTCTAATATCTACTCAATGCAAGTTTTTAGATACTTTTTTTTTCTTTTTATGCATGTACTTATAAAATAAAGTCAATTCATTTGATTAAATTTAATAAAATTAACCTTCAAATTTGTGATTCAAAAACATATTTACAACAATACGTTCACTATAACTGTGACTAGATTTAGCCATGTATTTTAATAGATTCATAAACACAATATGATTTTGTGA
This sequence comes from Biomphalaria pfeifferi, assembly GCA_030265305.1. Classification (NCBI taxonomy): domain Eukaryota; kingdom Metazoa; phylum Mollusca; class Gastropoda; family Planorbidae; genus Biomphalaria; species Biomphalaria pfeifferi. The sequence continues at coordinate 1,045,351 of JASAOG010000033.1, forward strand.
AAGATGACGCCGATATTATTTAACGCTGCAATAAGTTGAAATGAGGCTATATGGGGGATATTAATAATACTAACATAAAAAGGAAGGCATCGCATTACATTTGCGATGCGTTCCTTTGGATCACATCAGCAAGGTCGAGAGAGGGATCATGACGCATGGGCCACCCATGACCCCTTTATCCAAGGCCCAGGAATGCGCCCCGGAGAGAAAACTCTGGTGCTGCTGCAAAGCGGCTAAAACAACACGGGAGACAACAGTTACGGGTTATAAGTCCAACTTGATTGGCATAATGTATGGTGGGAGAGGTCTTCACGCCTCACTGATTAGCTACCGCCCGCCTCAACCTGGGCAGCCCCCAGTCAGTTAGGTGCTGATCCTCACAGCCTGCCGGCTCTAATGGGTGCTTAGAGCTTAGTTTAAAACGACAAGTAGGCTGGAAACTTGCACCAAGCAACAAAAGAAGAAAAATTAAACTGAAAAAAAAATTCCTGTCATGCGACTGGCCACTTGGAATGTCAGGACAATGTGTCCTGGTCTCACTGATGATCTTAGGCAGATCGATGACGCAAGGAAGACGTCAGTCATAAACAACGAGCTAAAAAGGCTACATATTGACATTGCAGCCCTGCAAGAGACCCAACTGGCCGAAAATGGCATGCTCCATGAGACTGACTACACTTTCTTTTGGAAAGGGAAAGCACAGGATGAGACTTGAATACATGGTGTGGGCTTTGCTGTCAAGATCAGTCTTCTTCCCATGATAGTCCCTCCAGTTGGTGGCTCGGAACGGCTATTAAGCATAAGTATGATGACAGCATCTGGAAAAGTCACTCTAATTATTGCCTATGCCCCCACACTATGCTCGCTTCAGGAGGACAAAGACAAGTTCTATGAAGACCTCAAAGAAGCCATTTCAAACATTCCTCAAAAAGAAAATATGATCCTTCTAGGTGACTTCAAAGCCAGAGTAAGATCAGATCACACTACCCTTTTTAGAATCGGAAAGATGAATGAGAACGGACAAAGACTGCTTGAATTCTGCACATACCATAAGCTCTGCATTACCAACACATACTTCAGAACAAAACCACAGCACTGTGTCTCATTGAGGCACCCTAGGTCTGGGCACTGGCACCAGCTGGATATGATACTGACACGAAAAAAGGACATTGGAAATATACTGCTGACACATAGCTACCAAAGCGTGGATTGTGATACTGATCATACTTTAGTGTCCTGCTGGACAAGACTGCTGCCAACTAAAATCCACACATCACAGGGAAAAAGAAAAACACGCCTGAATACCACTAGCACAAAAAATCCTGATCTTTGCACCGAATTTGAGAACAAATTAGAGGAAGCTTTTAAAAACTTCTCTGTGACTGAGGTAGAAAAAAGCTGGACGTTTATGCGTAATACAATCTACCAAACATCACCAGCAAGTGTGCTCCACTCAAGTCAAAAGATGGCTCAATCATCAGTGATCGTGTGCTGCAAATGGAGCGATGGGTAGAACACTATGCAGAACTTTATCGGATTGAAAACGCCATCTCACCAAATGCTGTTTCCAACTTCCCATCACTTCCAGTTTTGACGGAATTAGACGAAAAGCCCTCAGTAAAGGAGCTGAGCATAGCCATGGACATGCTTGCACATGGGAAAACACCCGGAGGAGATGGCATTCCTGCGGAAGTCATTCAGGCTGGAAAACATGCCCTAATCAAACCACTCCATGAACTGCTAAGCTTGTGCTGGGAACAAGGAATGGTCCCCCAGGAATTGAAAGACTCCAACATAGTTACAATTTATAAAAATAAAGGCGACCGCTCTGATTGTAACAATTACAGAGGCATCTCACTGCTTAGCATAGTCGGAAAGCGATTACAGATGCTGGCAGATTGTGTTTATCCAGAGTCACAGTGTGGCTTTAGGGCAGGTAGATCTACAACAGATATGATTTTCTCTCTGCGGCAGCTACAGGAGAAGAGCAGAGAGCAAAAGCAGCCCCTCTTCATAGCATTTATTGATTTGACCAAGGCCTTTGACCTTGTTAGCAGAAGCGGTCTGTTTGCTGTACTAGAGTGAATCGGCTGCCCAAATAAGTTAAGAAAACTAGTGTCAGCTTTTCACGAAAATATGCAGGGCACTGTTCAGTTTGAAAGTTCTTCCTCCAGGCCATTCTCCATCAAGAGTGGTGTAAAACAAGGATGTGTACTGGCCCCTATACTATTTGGCATCGTCTTCTCAGTCGTACTAACCAGTGCTTTTAAATCCCTGGAATACGGAATATATATCCATAGCAGATCCGATGGAAGGCTCTTTAACCTGGCACATCTTAAAGCCAAAACAAAAAGGCGTCGTATCTTGATAAGGCAGCTGCTGTTTGCCGATGATGTGGCACTCGTATCTCATTCACAAGGAGGTCTACAGAAGCTAGTGAACGCCTTAGCAGCTGCTTGTCAAGAGTTTAGCCTTACTATAAGTCTCTCCAAGACCGAAATCCTGGCACAAGACGTCGCAGAAATACCTAAAATACATATTGGGAACCACACCCTTTCAGTGATGCAGGAATTTACCTACTTGGGTTCAACAATTGTCAGTAACCTAGACTTAGACATCGAGCTGACAAAAAGGATAGGAAAAGCTACCACAGCATTGGCAAAACTCTCCAAGCGCGTCTGGGAAAATAGTAAATTGACCACAGCGACCAAAATCCTAGTCTACAACACCTGTGTTGTGAGAACTCTCCTTTATGGCAGTGAAAGCTGGTCAACATACATGTACCTAGAGCACAGATTGAATAGTTTCCTCTTGCGCTGCCTGAGACGCATAATTGGCATCTCTTGGAGGGACCATGTCTCCAATCAGGAAGTTTTGAGATTGGCCATTATGAATAGCATGTATGCTCTCCTGCCACAAAGAAGATTACGCTGGCTCTGACATGTCACCCGCATGCCAGATGGTAGAATCCCGAAAGATATCTTATATGCTGAGCTTGTGGAAGGAGTCAGACCCAAGGGCCGCCCAAGACTAACTTATAGAGATGTCTGCAAGCGAGACATGAGAGCCACAGGCATCAGCGAAAGTATTTAATCAAGAGGGAAAAAAAAGAAAGCTGCCCTGTCCGCTAGCCAAGAATCAGAGGCATACACATGTACGAATTTAGGCAAAGTCTGCCGTTCTAGAATTGGCTTGATTAGCCACACCAGATTCTGCCAGGTCTCAAGATAAAGCCAAAACCAGTGACTCATTTGGGCGCATCCATTGCCTTTCGAGACAAAAGGAGCCATATATATAACATAAAAAAAATTTAATTAATAATCTTATTGTGCTCTTCAATTCACTCTTAAACCAATAGATCAAGAACGTTCACTGAAAGTAGATGTATTTTGCCTAATTTAAACAAATGAATCTAATTTAAATCTAGGTCTGCAAGTATATTATGCCTCTTAGCTTTAATTATAAGTCTTTATTTTGGATTTCATTGGATGTTGGTAGACATGAGTTCATAATGTTTAGTCATTGACTAGACTACTGTGACATTTATATTTCTTAGATTCTTTATCTAGATCTACACAAATTAAACTGCAAATGTTATTTTAACAATTAGATTCATGCATATATATAATATTTTTTATCACCTACCTTATTTACCAGGGCAATGCATCTTGGGGTCATAACTCCATTCCTAATATTTTTATATTCACGCTTTCGCTCTACTTATAACATTATTATTTTGTTTAGTTGTTTCTAATACACTATACCAGTGATGTATGTAAATTAAGACCTGCATGAAATATCTGGTTAGTTTTATATAATAATTAATTTATATATTATATCTTGGCCTATGCTACAGCTACACCTTACAACTACTAGATTCTATATATTTTAAGTCTTAGATGATGCATAAAATGTAACATTATGAATTCTTTAGTATATTGTGCCTCATTGTCACTACTAAAAAGCTAGAAAAAGATGCTAATTAAAGACAAAAACAAAATGCATCTATTAAATAATTTAGCTATTTGATCTTTAGGCTATAGCCATTAAAAATTAATCAACAGTGTAATGATTAATTAGTTGAATTTTTATAGCTCCGTAATAGTTAGACTATGAAAAAAATTGAAAGTATGGTACCCTATATGTAAATTCATCCATTGCACAATAAATAGGGATTTTAAAAAAGGATGCCATGCATATGACTTATTTCAATATCATTTTTCATGTATTTTAAAAATGACAAATTTTGTTTCATTATAGGAAAATTTGAGAGAGGATGGGCGAGGCTGTGAAGACTTTCGTCATATGGAGGTGGAAACAGGACTTATATCAAATACAAATGGCTCTGCTCGTGTTAGACTGGTATGTAGAACCTTAAAAAAAAAAATAAAGTTGCTGTCTTTAACTCTTTATCTCCATAATTATTTTTCCAAGTTCTGACAGAATTGTTCATTTTCCACATTTGTACATTCTACCCTGTTATGATAAAACTTTAATAACATTTTTGTTTGTAATCAGAAAACGTAATTTTGTTATAGGATTATAGGAGAATGCATGCTCTTTTTATATAACACAAATTATAAAACAAAAAATTATTTTAATTTAATGAGGTCAAACCAACTATGATATCATTAATTAGGAGAGAAAGAGTTAACACTTTTTGTTCCAATTAATAAGTTTTGACATTCAGAGTTCTATCATCTAATTGCTTACAATATTTTTTGTAAAGTATATTATTTCTGTTCACTAAGTTAAATCATTATGTTGATATTTAAATATTACTATGGATTGTGTTTATATTGTTTGCGCTAGATATTTTTACTAATAAATAAAAATTTCATTTATTCTTTTGGTCATAAGCCATAATAATTATTATTATGTGATGCATAGATGCATTAATATGTTACATAATGTATGTGTAAAACTGTTTTACTTGGACAGTCTTTTGAGTTTCTACAACACAAACTTACATTTTGTTGCAATTCTTTTTCTTTTTAAGACTGCATTTTTAGTATTTATTAATTTCAAATTAATTGATGGGATCCTTTTTAACAAGAAGAATATTTTGAAAAGTATGCTTTCTGGTGCTTAATCTCTAACAGGACATCATTATAGTAGGACAAATTTTATGTTTCTTTTATAACATATTTAAAATAAACTGGTGTTGTTGTTTTTTTCGACACTTTTAGTAATAAAAAAATATTTTCCTTTTTTTTTTGTCATTCTAAGGCAAGCACAGATGTTTTGGTAGGAATAAAAGTTCAGCTGACACCAGTTGATCCTAAAAAACCTAATGTTGGGAGAATCGAATTCTTCTTAGATTGGTAATTTAGACTGTTATACTATAGATATGTTTGCATTTTGTTATAAGTGATTGCCTCATGTGTTTTTGTTTTTTTTAGTATTACAGCAATATTGATTTAATCCTTCATTAGAACTTTTAAAATTAAAATACTAATTTTCTAATACTTAAAAAAAAAGAATTTGTTTACTACTGTCATGATCTTTAATGCGCTAGATGTCACGTTGAAGATTATCTTAATCTAAACAGCACAATCAATGATTGTGGTTGCTGAGGATCTAGAAATCGTCAGTTGATAAGATGATCATTTAGAAGTTGCTAGTTGATAAGATGATCTTCTAGAAGTTGCCAGTTGATAAGAGGATCATCTAGAAGTTGCTAGTCGATAAGACGATCTAAGTATGTTATTACTATAACCAATGAAGAAACTTCTTTTCGTCAAATGCAAATACTTTAATTCAAAACTTGGAAAAGCTATTCACAATAGTTACAATGATATACTGTGATTGAATAAAACATAAAATATATATTTCTACTAAATTAAATGATCTACACAATAATATGATCATGTCATATTCCTTTGAGTTCCAACTTGAGACTGGCGGTAATATCTAGAATCTTTTCAGACCTTTGGGCGTTATCACGTGACTAATCTCTTCTTTTCGCTTGGTTAATCAATTGACCAATAGAATACAAATTATCGTACAATAATTAATATTTCTAACCAATCACATTTATTCCAAAACAGAAGGTTGCTGCATGCTTGGGATCCCCCAAGCTAGCTGAAATCTTGCCAACAAGCCTTGAGCTAAATATAGACAAAGCATATGTGACAACTACCTATATATATATATATATATATATATATATATATATATATATATATATATATATATATATATATTGTAATACGCCTGGTGGTGACACAGATGGGGGTAGTGTGTGCGTAGACAGCCGACGCTAATCGCCCCAGGCCAGCGATAGATGAGCACTCAACCGTGACATGTATCTTGTGAGTAGAGCTCAGGAGTGTCACGAAGGTTGTGGTTATGTGATTTAACCAGAATGGTCGAACAATTTTCCGTTCGGTTCTAGAAGGCCAGCAAGGGACCCTATATAAAGAGTGGAGGTATCAGAGTCCAGTCAGTTACAACTTCCCGATCTGCGGTTCAGTACGACAGCTCAGTACAAGTCCGGGACAAAATGGAGAGGCCAGTGCAAGAGTGGATATGCGCTATGGTTTTATCAGAGAGATATTTGTACAGTCTTGTGTTACATGTTGCTAATTGTACAGTATTGGCTGTTATTTATTTGACATTAAACTATTACGTTATTTGGAGCCATGAATTGTCAAGTTCTTTAAGTTGGTGGTGCAATGTGATGCAGTTTGCAGAGAGCCTGAATAGGGAGATTCGTTACTATATATATATATATATATATATATATATATATATATATATATATATATATACACACACACACGCGTCTAACCTATTTTTCGGCATATATCACAGCTCAGCCAATGCCACGCCTGCTTTTGAAGGCCGTGGAGGAGAAGGACTTGCCTCAGAAATAACTGCCATGTTGACACGCTCCTACAGTTGCTTCAGTGCCATCGATTACACTTCCCTGTGTTTACTTCCTGGGCAGCAGTGTTGGTTACTCTACATTGATATACTTGTAAGTAACATTTACTTCTAACCTTTTCTTATTGTTTGTTTTTGTTGGTCAGTCTGATAATTCATTATAATTTTAGTTTTAATTCTTTTTCACAAAGCTTATATCAACTCACTCTATCTGTCTGGTAAAAAGTTTGAACACATTATTTCTCTCACACCTATTCTGAGATCAAGTTGAAACTTTGTTTATTATACATTTGGGGAAGACAATATATGAATTGATAACAACAATTAAACAATTAGTCATTAATTATTGGTAATTAATAATTTGTTTGATACCGACAAGGGAAAGTAATTATTCAGAGATATGGCTTATATAATAGATATTTGTACTCATTATTTTTTCAACACCCATTCTCAGATCATGTTGAAACTTTAAACATTCATTTGTTGTACTAAACAAGACATGAATCAATTTAAAAATTAGCCAGTCAATTAATTATTGGTAATTAATCATTTTGTTTGATATAAAAAAGGAAATAACCTCTACATTATTAATAGATGCAGTTGTAAATGTAGAGTTCTTTTGGTTAGAATGGATGCGGCTTTGTTGTTTTCTTAATATTTCTGTATTTTGCTTGTTACCAGCTACTAGAATGTGGAGGAAATTTATTTGATGCTGTTTCTTTAGCAGTGAAGGCAGCACTTTTCAATCTCAGGTAATTATTTGCAATGTGTGAAATAAATTTTAATATTATATATGAAAATGAAATATATTTAAATAATTTATACCGAAATAAATAAAAGATATACCACAATCAATCAAAAAAGGAAATTCCAGAAAAGCTTAAACCTTTTTATTCCAAAACCTCTTGTCAAAATGCAGAGAATAATGCTAGCAGTATCTACTTATCATCACTTGTAAAATACTAGAACACATAATATGTAGCAACATCATTTGCAGAAATGGGAATCAACTTGGAGCATGTCTTTCCACCCATAAAAATGCCAGTTGTAACAAAGTAACAAAAAACTGAAAGAAATAAAAACTACTTAACTTAACTAAGAAAACATACAGGAACTAGAACAAATACAAAATAGAGCAGTGAGATTTATAACAAATATTCAAATTTGATTAGAGTAACACCATTAGTAAAATCACTAAACTTAGTAAGTAGCTATAATACATAAAACACTAAACCATAATTTACAAATAGAAAAATAAAACCTAAATGAAATGAAAACCTCTAATGAAATACTCAGAATGGCATAAAGATAGAGGCACATTTCTTATTCCATATGCTAGAACAAATTATTGCTTCTTCTTCCCTATTGCCTTTAGAGAATGGAATGGGTCGCCTGAATCAGCCATATAAATCAACGACTTAGCAGAGTTTAAGTAATTGATTAACATGCATGACTAGATTGACACATGAAATGCGTAGTACGTAATTATCTTCTTGTTTGAAGTAATGTCTGTAATATCTAAGATAAGACACAATTTATTTTGCTATTAAAATTGTTTTTAATACTTGAAGGATTCCTAATGTCACTATGACAAAAGATGAAGGTGGCATAGAACTGGATGTTTCAGATGACCCCTTTGACTTTAAAAGATTAGACGTCAGTGGTTCACCAGTTATCGTCACAGTTAACAAGGTCAACAAACCTTTTTTTTTTTACATTGTTTTTTTTTTTTTTTTTAATTTGTTTGTTCCCGTCATTCGCAGGTTGCATTTTAAAAAAAAAAAAAATGTTTTGATCATTTTCATTCAATCATACTTTCTAGTTAAATTTCCATTTTTTTTTAATCAGTTGATTTTTGAAAATGATTAACATGTGATAGATTAGAGAAATGTAAATGTTGATTTATATGTTCTTTTCTTTCAGTAAACTAATTTAAAGCTGATATGTTTTAGTGCTGGTTAGTCTTGGGGAATTTTTACATTAAAATACTTTTTTAAAAGTATTTTTTTTACTATTGCTTAAATTTCAGATAATAGATAGTATTAGAAATATTCATTCTATTTTTAAAACAATCAAAAATAAAATTTAATTCCTGTATAGCGCTAATTTGCTCATATTTTCATTTAATATTTTCATCTTCTTTTCATTTAGATAGGTCACCAACATGTTGTAGATGCTAGTGAAAAGGAGGAAGCCTGCAGTTTAGCTAAGTAAATTTGCATTTGGTTTTTTTTTTAACTGTTCTGACATATTACACTTACTTTGGTGTAGTAAATACTGAATCCTTGAATGTGGGGAATATTAGTCAAAATGCTAGTAATTAATATGCTTTAAACAATTTTTTTTTAATTCTTAGAGTCATGCTGGGCATTACAGAGAAGGGAACTGTTACTGCAATGAAAAAAGAAGGGTCTGGAAGTTTGGATTCTGAGAGCATTTCAGAAATGATTGAGGTAAGATTCATTTGAGTAAAGTTTATGAAAATCTCTAGTTCTAGTGATTTAACTTTTTTTTTAACTCCTGTTATGATGGAGCCTTAAGTATATCCAGATAAAATAAAATGGTTTTGAATGTAAAAGAATGTGCCAATTTTTTTATAGAATTTTTAAAATCATTGAAAATAGCATATTAATATGGGATACAAGACAGAAAGATATAAAACTTACTAAAATAGTCTTTGGGTGAGAGGAAAGATGTAATTTATTTGATAGGAAAATGTATCTTTAGGAAAGACAATGAATAAGGTAAAGCAATTTGGGGAAATGTAGTTTGCATTGCATTCATTACCACGGGGGATTTGATTATGAAACCATAATACAATAATAGTACAAAGAAGTAATTGATATGAATGTTATTCCTAACGTAGAAATAATATAATTAATTTTCGTTTATATTTTCCAATTAAATGAATCAAAATAATCATTAATGTTTCTTAAATACCTATATTCAATTCATACCTTCGTGGAAACTAAACACTTCTGAGTGAGTAGGCTCAAAATTGGGCGGACAGGAATCTCAAAAACGGCTCTAACAATTTTTCTAGAAATTTGACAGTTGATTTATATTGTTGGGGAAAGTATTACTAGCTTGTTGGCCACACTGGGAAAACCCTAGTTTGACACTTATCAATTTTATTTTCCAAAGTATAAAAAGGCTAGAGGAACTTCAAAAAATTTAACAATACATCTTCTGGTATTTCTGCATTTAGGCTTTATTCTTTGTATTCATTGAAGAGTTTAATGGATACATTTTTAGGTACATTTTGTGCCTATTAGATTTATACATTCATTTAACCAGGATTTTTTCTATGGGGGGTAAGGCTTGGCTTTCACTTAGCTTATCATACCCCAGATCTTGTAAATGTTTGGGTGTTTTTTAACATAACAACAATTATGTCTGGCGAGTCTGTATTTATACATTTCAGAAGTATCAGATTTCACTGGTTTTATTTTTTCTTTCTTAACCCTTAACACTCTAAATCCCCTACTACCTCATAGTCCTGTATCTTCCATTCATTTCACTGTAAAATATAATATTTAGAAAGGAAAATAACAAAGAGAGTTTGAGTAAAATGAAATTTAGTAATTGGCTTCGTCCAAAAAAATAAAATGCTTTACGTGCATATGTGTTTACTACCAGTAAGTGAAAGCAGCTGAAAAATCATCTTTTTTTTTTCTTGACTGAAGGTAGATTTTAGTATTAAATAAAATTTAAAAAAAAAAATTGAAAAAATTGACGTAGCTTGGACCATATTAAAAACTTCCATCTGATGATATCTTATAAGGTCAACATTATAATGAAAGTGGATAGATCTGATATTCTAGGTGTTTAAGCCAGATAAAAACTTGTAAACATTTATAAGAACTCATTTTTAGAAAACATTTTTACTACCAATGTTAGTGCCTACAATCACATTGAAAAAGAGGTTTTAGGGTAATATAAATATAGATCCACTTTCTAATTTAACTTGACCTTCAAGTATGAAGCATTGTTTCAGTTCTCCCAAAACCTCTCACTCACGCCTAACTTTTGCAACACTGCTGAGAGTTTTCTGCTTTTTCCTGCAACTGAATTCATTTTTGTTGTTTTTTTTTAACCAAGAATATTTTTCTTTTCTAAACAGAGTGCCAAAAAAGTTGGGATTGAACTCAATAAATGCTTGCTAAACATTTTAAAAGAGGAGGAGGCTAAGATTGAGGAACCAGTTGGATTTTTAAGATAATTAGTTTAGAAACAATTGTTGATGCTGTGTAAATAAAGTTGTTTTTTTTTCTTTGTCTTTTCTTTTTAATTATCTGTAAATGTTTTGAAAAAAAAATTTAATATTAGTATTTAGAATTTCAAGATATGATAAATACCTATTCAGAAAATGTTAGATTTTATTGTGCTAGAATAAAACATTGAGCAAAAATTTTTTTGATACAACAACACAGTTTACTTGAGAATAGAAAATAACGAACAACTTTACCACAATTATACATTACATAGGGTAATAATTTGTACAAAGTTGTGCAGATTTGTTTTTGTCCCCTCTTTAGATTGAATGGTCAAAATACAAACATTTACATCCTGCCAACATTTAAAATCTTTTTATCACTGCAATTGTAATATATAATAAAGCTTACACCTGTCAACATTCACTTGCGTGAATATCAAACAATTGAAACCAAGACTGCAACACTAAACAATTATATATAAGCGAAAATAAACTAAAAAATAAAAATGAAGAGACTTTTTTTAAACATTCATAAAAAATTATATATATTTATAATATATTCATTATAATAGTTAATGTTAATTAATTTACCAGAACACATTTTTCCACTCTATATGGAACTGTTCATATTAAAAGTTCCTTTACCCACACACACACACATTTTTTATATGGGGATTCTAGTACCACTTTTGTTTATTCAATAGAGTTATCCCTTTCCACAGTTTAAATGATCACGTTTGTTTGTAAAATGTAGGATCTTGTCGGATTTTTCAGGGATGTCATATTCTCCAACTACTTTCCAAAGTGCTCTGCCCATTTTGCATCCTGTTCTTTCGTTAGTAAAGTTTTGCATTGTTTATCTTTATTGGTGCTCTGTATCAACTCTTTGCTCCACTGAAATCGACAATACAATGTCTTTGTGTCATATGTGCACGTCCAATAGAGATGACTTTCATCGCTTGGAGATGCAAATATTATCTATCACGAATGTTTTTCTGTCTGCGCCATGTTTTTTATTGTGTATTTGTTAGTGTTTAAAATGTTTCCAATTGACAGGCTGTTGGATGCGCAGAGAGAAAGCAAACGCTTACCATTATTACTGATGCTTTCTGCAGAGCCATATGGTCCCATTACGTATTCAAAGACAGTTTGGTTGCGACTGTTTTTGGCTTTAGAGTCTCCCATCAGTAGAATGAGGTCGTGGTTGGGTGTTTCATCAAGTATGTTAGAAGCTGATTATATTATTATGATATTATTACAATGTTTTCAGTCCAGCTAAAATTATACTAATGCTATTTTTACAATGTGCTGCAATTTACTTTAACAATATCATCACAATCAGCATCTCTTCAAACAGTCCAATAGAGCAAGGCTGTTGATACTTTGTCTCTTCGTGAAATCTAACTGATGCATGGCACATTCTCATGCAGAAATGTCCACTAGGAAGCTGGGCCTTATGTTTCAGTCTCTCAGTCACGTGACCGGCATGACTCACACAGACCAGCTTCAAATGAACACCGGTTATTTTTTCATCTTTGAGCTTTAGATAAAATGTTTTTCCAGAGAACAATCGTTTTAGCTAGTATTTGAAAGTTTCCAATGACAAACTTTCCTTTCTTAGTTCTCGATAAAGCAAAGGTTACAACATTGTCACTTTTAATAAACATCTTAACTCATCTTTCTTTCTTTGTGTAGATTGTCCGGCCCAGAAGCAGTCCAGTTTTGCAGTTTGCACCAAAGCACTGCCCAATAGTCAATGAAAGTGCCCTGTTTCGTAGTAACAATAGTTTGAATTATGTCAGTATTATTATAATTATCTATATATATAATTCTCTTCTTCCCTCAACAATTTCAACGAGTAGTAAGGAGTAAAGGAAAGATCACTCTGCGGATAGTACACGAGAAAACAAAAAGGGGGGGGGGGACACGTAGTCACAAAATAGCAGGGCAGGACCGTTGCAAAATCACTCTTTTTTTTTATTTCTACCTCACGTTAAAAAAAAAAGGGGGGGGGGGGGAGTAATCTACTCTGTAGTAACTATCGAGGCGACAGAGCAAGCTCAAGAGTTTGGACACAATGGAAAAATTACTCTTTTATGTTTGCAACTCGGACGGAGGGAGTTATCCTAGGTAATTTAAGAGTGAAAAAAAAAAGACAATTTTCGTCTGTATATTTCAGGAGATTGGTATGAGTTTTCAAAAGATTTTAATAATTTCCGGATATTTCCAGGACTTTTTCGTATATTTTGCAATTTCAGGAGATTTCCAAGACCTGTTAAATCGACAGGAGGCCGCGAGAAATCTGTTATAAGTTATAAAATGGTTTAATTTTATAATTTAGGCTATATACCTAAAATTAGCGCGGGTCCTATAAAAGTGCTGGGCCCACTGCGGTCGCATAGGTTGCAGTGGCCTAAGGTTGGCCCTGCAAAATAGCGGCGTATGCTACGCCGCCGGTCGACTAGTTATGTGATATTTTCTTCGTTTTTCCATTTCAGTTTTTTCTTAAATTATGAGACAGTGGTACAGCGATGCCAAAATTGGTAGCGTTTTTTTCTTTTTTATCAATGAACAGCAGATCAGGACGATCAAAATCTATCCTTTTTTTTTCGGTCAAAATAGTGGGAAGTATTTGAAACAAGGAGACGTATCTTTCTTGATTACATCAAATTATGTGTCAAAGCCAAGTGTTGAGGAAATAGATGTATTTATTTTGCAACTTGGTTATGGCGACCTAGGTAGGCAGATTCTGATAAAGCTGAACATCCTGCCAGTAGGGTATGTGTTTAGGTTGACTAACCCACATTTCCCAAAACTACAAATAACTTAAGATTTGTGTGTAAATGTTGTACAGAAGGAACTGTTGATAAGTTGTTTTTTAATGATAATTTATTGTACACTTTTTAGCACAAAAAAAAACAACTTTGTAAGCTCTGCAGTTTATAGCTCATTTTTGTATTTAATTAAATGACAACATTTTAAATCCCATTTAGCGCAATTGACTTTTTTTTTTATTGTGAAAATCCCCAAGCTATAAATAGATATGATGTGGGCCTTATATGACCTTAGCGTTTCGGAATTGTACATTCCATGGCTGCATTGGCAAGAACGAGACAAGTCTTTGAAGTCATTGAACTTTTAACACGTAAGTTTGAATAAGTGCCCTTTATTGTTTGTAGAAACAAAAAGTTGTAAATAACTATAAAAACTATTATCATAACCAGCTCCCTGGTACAGTGGTTACCGTATTAGCTTAAGGAGGCCTTAGCTCACGAGTTCGAATTCAGGTCGCTTAATTTTTTTTTTTTAGAAATACATTTAAAAAGCGATCACCCAAATACCCCCTTCTTTTTCCCTCCTACCCTTTTCCAACTGGTCCAGGCAAGCGATAGAATCGTAAGAGTACGGAGAAAGCTAAAAGCATGAAATTTGCTAAACAAAAACGTTGGTAAAAATCTTTCTAATCGCACAGATTTATTATTATTGAATATCTATTACAAATTTAACTACATGACTGATCCAAATTAATTGATACAACTGCACTTAATATAAGCTTTATGTTTGCTTTTTTTTATTATAAAGTTTTTTTTGTTGTTTTTTTTGTTTTAAATTTTGATGTAGATAATCTAATTAACGAAGTGCCTCATTTAAAAAAAAATCTTCAAAACATCAAAACTTTATGTCTGCCCCAGTAATATATATAGCACTTCTTTACAGTACTCAAGCTATAAAAGTCATGAGAATTTTCGTCCTGAGTTGCGTGTAAGGATAAAAATCAGCAATCTTTGGAGATTTGTGATATGCCTATCATTCATGCTATAAGTCAATTGTTTAGGCTCTATAGATGTAAAATACGTTGCGACTAGGACTGGAATTAGTTGTTAATAATACGAAAAAGAAAGTTTTTATCTGTATATTATGAATCGGTAATTTCCATAAACATTTGTGAACTTACGCTGCTTTCGGTAATATCCAAATCTAGTAGGGCTTATAAAAGTAAAAAAAGGTTTAAGCAATGACGCATGTCGAAACTGTTTAGACCAGCGGTTCTCAGCTTTTTATGCTCGGCGACCCCTTTTTACAATCCTCCACTCTGCTGCGACCCCCCCCCCCCACACACACACACACATACAGCAATAGAAGAATAGACAATAACTATCCATATTTTCGACTGTCTTTGGCGACCGCTTTCAAATCGTCAATCGACCCCCAAGAGGGTCGCGACCCACAGGTTGAGAACCCCTGATTTAGACCAAAGCAATCTAGATCTATATGGTAACATCTAGGCACATCATTTGGATCTGGAGGATCTATGATTTAAAACATACATACATAATTCGATTTCGTCAATATTGTTTTTTTTAGTTTTGATATGTAAAACATGACAGACTGACGGACGGACAGAAAAACTTCACAAAACTCAAAGCGGGTTTTCCAGGTGGAGTTAAGAAAAAATGATAGCGCAACAAGAAGTAGGTCTCCTATGATTAATATTTAGTAGTAAATATGAAACAAATGTTGTTTATTTTCACATTTTTATTTTCGGCTAATCACATACAAAATGATTGAAAATTTTGTCAGTAAATATTTACACATGTTTACTGTACCATTGGTTTTTAAATTTAATAAAATTATAAGCTTATTTTCACACTTTTAACGCAGCTGCTCAAAAAGAAAAAAAAATTCATATTAAAATTTTGGAACTAATAAGATAGATATAGATAGAAACCAGACTCTATAATATAGACTAGCTCATCTAGCAGCCATATATATCTTTTCTACATTAGATTCTTTCCTATCATAAACATAAGCACACATTTTAGAACTCTAATTCTTTCAGTTAATATGTTTATCTTGGTGTGAAACACTCTTGAATGCAAACATAATTAAAACTGGCTTTTAATGTTTTCCATTTTAGGACTACTGAAGACAACACTACATGCCTAATCAAATAGTTCTGGGCTACAAAGTTGAGAAGATATTCGTAAAACAACTCTGTATTTTAATAGCAACAAGACATTTCCTGAGGCCTATGGCATCAACTCAGCATGCAAAAAAAGAATAAAAATAAAAAAAAAAACACAGTGACTGTAATAGTACGTATGATAACTGGTTAGTTGTAGCTGGCATCGTTCACGTACAACAACAAAATGGCTAAAATGCATGGCAGCGATTTTCTTTCATCTGAGAACTTTAATATAGCACAAATGAATAGGCCTACATCCCATTTAGAGTCAAGAAATCCAAGTTCTATTGACTTAAACAAATTATCTGAATGGGCCGCAAATGAAGACAGTATGGATTTGATCATTGGGATGAGCAATGACATTGATGGCCTTAGAAGAATGCTGGATATGGAGTCTTTGAACTTTGAATGGGTTGTGCTTCTTTTAACTGCCTTGCGGAAATCTCTAAGTGCATACGCTCAGAAAGAAACTTTACATTACATACTTAAAGTTTTCTGTGATTCTGCATTCATTGATAGGCATCTTAAGCCATTTCTTCAAGAAATCCTAATGCTTGAACGTCTTGATAGATCTAAAATATTGGAACCATTGATAGCTTTAATTAAGTACATACAAGTTCATTTTAATACCAAGGAACACTTGCAAAAGTGCACTCACGTACTCCTTCTGATTTCAGAATCTGACCCAAATAATATCTTGATTGCGAAAGACACTGATGTTTATTGTAGATTTAAAAAACTTAGTGAAGCCAGAATTGAAGAAAAGAACTTGGCTTTGCATAAAGTGCGAAATAAATCAAGGTTAGACAGGAAAACTTTACCAATTGCTGATGATGACACACCTCCTGACGATTACAAAACAATTGAGATTTTTCCAGGGACACACGAACTCAACAATCACCAAGAACCCTTCTTACGAGCAAATATAATTAGAGGGAAATACAGCGATTTAAATCATTATCTAGATATTCATGCCAGGCTTATTAAAGAAGACTATCTAACCCCTATAAGAATTGGATTAAAAGAGTACACGGAAGCTATTGCTTCTGACAGAAAAGCCGTAGAAGATGATCTAAGATTCTACTATAATGTTCAATTACAGTTGAAACATGGTAGTAATCAAGGCATCACTCATTTGGCAATTTTCGATATGACTGGTTTAGAAAAGGTTAAATGGAATTATTCAAAGAGACTTATGTTTGGTTCATTGTTAGTATTTTCCAAAGACAACTTTACAACTACAGCATTTGCCACTGTGGCCAATAGAGACTCATCTAAGCTAGAAAACGGTATTATTGAAGTTGAATTTCAAAACAATATTGAAGTAGTTTTTACTGCATCAGAAAATGACAGATTTATTATGGCAGAAACTACTGCCTACTTTGAGTCACATCGTCATGTCCTAGAAGGTCTTCAAGAAATGAAACAATTGGCTCTAGACAGATATATTATAAGCTGCAATAAAGAAGTTCACCCACCAAAGTACCTTGAAAACATAGGTACTTACAATTTAGCTTCCATAATGCGAAAGAAATATGAAACCTTTCGGGTTCCTATTCGAGATAAATCCAAATGGCCCCTTGCTGAGATTACAACTTTAAATGATTCACAGTTAGAGGCATTAAACCTCGCTCTGACTCACGAAATGACCATTATTCAAGGTCCCCCAGGAACTGGTAAAACTTATATTGGTCTAAAAATCATGAAAATATTATTAGAAAACAATGTTACCAAAGATTCGCCAGAATCAAATGGTCCAATTCTAGTTGTTTGCTACACAAATCATGCCCTGGACCAGTTTTTAGAAGGTATTTTAGAGTTTTGCTCAGAAGGTATTGTCAGAGTTGGTGGAAGAAGTTCAAGCAAACTTTTAGAAAATTACAATCTAAGATCTTTAAGAAGCAATCCATTCTTAGACAGTAAAAAAGAAAGTAATATAAACATTAGAAAATGCAGAGACCAATTTAAAAAAAATTGTAAGCAAGTTCAAAATAGTTGGCAACTATCGATGCATTTAGAAAAATCAGTTGTAGACTTGGACCTTCTCAGAGATGAAATGGGACAGGCTCACCTGAAACAGTTACTTGATCCAATGAGGATAAGTAGTTCTATCTCCTCAACCCCCATGGAGACCTGGCTAAACGCCGCCAACGCAAACATTGAGAACTTGGTATTTGAAGCAGCTCAGCAGCATTTAGCAGAAATCATTGCAGTTGAAAGGAGTATTGAAGAAAAGGAAGATAATGTAGTAGGCACACCAGGAATTGCTTCTAAACTTGCAATAAAGGATCGTGCTCAGGTCTATCGTTTTTGGTTAAACAAATACAAGGCTGAAATTGAAAAAAATATGGACTCTTTAGAGCATCTTCTTTTACAAGATCATGAAGAAGCCAATAAAGATATACTTCCAGATGATGTTTTAGTAAAATATATGTCTAGTGACAATGTCTACAATGTTATCAAAGAATGTGTACAAATGGAAAATAGGAATTGTGAATGTGAAAATAATGTCATCAAAGCCTGGCTCTTAAATAACTTCACTAAAGCAGACCAACTAATGGATGCCATTGAACAGCTTACAGAAAAGGATAAGAGTCAAGTTGCAAAAGAAGGAGTAGATGAGGATAGTGAAGCAAAGATTTATGACAGTCTATACGTGATCGATGACAATGATTCTTGTCCTTCTGAGACGGAAACTGATTGTGACAAAACTGAAGGTGAAAATGGTATTCTCGACAATAAGAAGTCGTCTCGAAATATCGAAAAGGAAATTAATTTATTACAAAGAGCTGAAAGACTTCACATCAATCTATCAACAAAGTATGTAAAAGAGAAAGACAGTCATGAAGTTAGTAGAACAAGCATTTCCTATGAACAATTTGTAATCCGTTTAAATAAAACTGTTCCTTTTACAGAAGATGAAGCCCGAAATATTAAAGACATTTGGGATTTAAAAGCGCAGAGCAGATATAGGCTTTATAAGTTTTGGATTCAGCTGAAAAAGAAAAAAATTTCAACAATATTAAAAGTCTTGTCAAAAGAATTTGAGAGTGTATTTAGACGTAAAAATGAAGCCAATAGATTCAAAGATATTGCCATTTTGAAACGAGCTAGAGTCATTGGGATGACCACTACTGGTGCTGCAAAATACAGAAAAGTTCTTCAAAGTGTTGGCTGTAAAATTATAGTTGTAGAAGAAGCTGCAGAAGTTTTAGAAGCCCATATTGTTACTACCTTGAATAGTAGCTGTCAACATCTTATATTGATTGGGGATCACCAGCAGTTGCGTCCTAATCCCACAGTTCACAAGTTAGCAGTAGATTATAATTTGGAGATTTCTTTATTTGAACGCCTTGTAAACAATAATGTGCCTCACGTAACTCTCAGTGAACAGCACAGAATGAGGCCAGAAATTTCGCAGTTTGTGAAACATATTTATCCCAACTTAAAAAATCATAATTCTGTTGCTGTTCTTGATGGCATTCGAGGGGTTGCTTCTAATGTCTTTTTCTTGCAACACTCTTTTGAGGAAAAGAAGGTTGAAGATAGCACAAGCAAATCAAATTTACATGAAGCTAAATTTGTAACTGCACTATGTAAATACTTTTTACAGCATGATTATCTTGGTAAAAAAATTACAATTTTAGCAGCATACAGTGGACAAGTTACTTGTATACGAAATGAGATGAAGCCAGAGAAAGATGTATATGATGGAGTTCGAGTAACAACAATTGATAATTATCAAGGTGAGGAAAATGAAATTATTTTGTTATCTCTTGTTAGAAGCAACGCTGAAAATGAAGTTGGATTTTTGAAAACAGATAACAGAGTCTGTGTTGCATTATCTCGAGCTAAAAAGGGAATGTTTGTTATTGGAAATCTTCCATTACTGGCAAAGAAAAGCAAACTCTGGAAAAATATTTTATCAATGGCTAAAAATGAAAAAGTAACAGGTGTAAGTATGAGTCTGGTTTGTGTAAACCATGCTAATCATGTGACTTATGTGTCTAATAGTGAAGACTTTAAAAAAGAAGTTCCTGAAGGGGGCTGTAATAGAAAATGTGATTATAAACTTCCATGTGGTCATACTTGCATGAGAATGTGTCATGCATCAGATAGATTTCATGAAGAGACAAAGTGTGAACAGCCTTGTTTAAAAGAATGCACAAAAGGACATCCTTGTCAAAGAAATTGTTTTGAAGAATGTGGAGACTGTGAAGTTATGGTACAGAAGACTATGCCTCTTTGTGGTCATGTAGATAAGGTGCCATGTTCTAAAAACCTAGAAGATGTAGAGTGCTCACAGCCTTGTGGTCAGATAATGAATTGTGGCCATATTTGTCATGGAAAATGTGGTAAATGCTTCAATGATGCAGAGCATCAACCGTGTACAGAGAAAGTTCTTAAAACCTGGCCAGCCTGTCAGCATACAGTTTATGTTGAATGTAAGACAAATGAAGTAGAGAATCCTTGCCCAGAAAAATGCTCGCAACGTCTAGAATGTGGACATCTGTGCAAAGGCACTTGTGGTGGATGTCTTTCTGGTCGTGTCCACAGACCTTGTTCAGAGAAATGCAAAACTCCTCTTCCCTGTGGTCATCCTTGTCATGGTCCTTGTGGTGGTCAGTGTGTCCCCTGTGGAGCTAGATGTGTTGTATGTTGTCGACATGGAAATTGTGATAAGTATAAGTGTGGCGATCCGTGTGAACCATGCACAGAAAATTGTGCAATGTCTTGTCAGCACACACGATGTAACCTGCGCTGCATGGATGAGTGCAGAACTCCAGCATGTGGTAAACCTTGTGGCAAGATCACAAAATGCAAGCACAAATGCTATTCTTTGTGTGGGGAACCTTGTGTGTGTTATCCTTGTGAGAAAGATAAATTTAGTCTAATAGACTCCAGTGGTAAGAAAAAGCCTCATTATGCTGTAGTCCATGAAAGACGTGAACGAACTCAAAAATTTGAAGTTCAGCATGATACAGTTTTAATGAAAATTCCCAGATGTGGAGAAATCTTCACAATAAATCAATTAGACAAGTATGTTGAAAGTTTTGAACCTCTTGGGACTAGTTTTATTAAATGTCCTAATTGTCCAGTACCAGTTATGGGAATTGCAAGGTATGAAAACATAAATAAACTGAGGACTGTAAAAAGAGAAAATAAAAAGGCAGCTTTGATTAAGGCATCAAGTGTAACAGCTGACACTATCAACATTCTATTAGAAAGCAAAGAATTAGTCAGTGATTTCTGTAACATTGATGAAGGAGATTTCCTTACAAGAAAGCCTGGGGAGATTGATGCTAACCATGCTAAGGCGTTATACTTACAAATGAAATTTTCTTTTGTGCTAAAAAATATTTGTAAAATTTATCAAAAATTCACAAAACAGAAGAATTTTTCAGAAATTAAATTAAAGCTCATTATTTCGTCTATTAATAGATTTGTCTCTAAACAATTCTTCAGGGAAATGACTCTTGAATTACACAGAATTTTGCTAGTGATGCAAATTATGATTTTAGAGACATGCTTGAATGATATAGGGAGAAAAATGTGTGAGAAATTAAAACTAAAGTCTATTGTAAAAGATAGAGAAAAATTAACTAATGAGAAAAGGATTGCTTATCAAAATACTGTAGAGGAACTTTATAGGGCATTTGAAGATCTCGAACTTGATAATATTTATATCTTCACTAATCAACTCGGGGAGAAATGTAAAAGTTTATCCACAATTCTTGATCAACCAATGGAAATCATTCCCAGTTATCATGATATTGGAAAGGAATAATTGAAGATACATTTACTGAATGAAAAGTCTTTCACTGAATGTCTCTTGTACTACACAAAATTCAATTCGTAACGCAACAGTACATTATTACGTATTAACTACGAAATTTGTTGACAGCTATTAGACTAAAGAATTTACCAACATTCTGTTGGTAAATTATGAACGATAGTAGATAGTACGTTTGCATTACTGAACACTGAAAATCAGGCATGACAGATCACAATGAACATACTTTTTTTTTATAATTTAAAACGCATGATTTTCATTGTTCGTTAAACAATTTAGTGTATCCTCATTCATCAATCTTATTTGATACGCCACGACAAACTGTGAATGAGCATTATTATTGCTATACTAACTCTAGCACTATACTCAAGTTACATTGTGATTGAACATTTGCTCAAATTTTGAACCATATTTCTAGTATGGTACACTTACTTCACCTATCCATCAGTCTGTTGGGGCACCACACATAATCTGTTGACCGTTTCCATTCCTCTTTTTTTTTACTTGACTTGAATCTCTTTCAATGACAGGTCCGTCCATTGATGTTGTCTTCCATTCGCTTTATGTTTGCCGCTTCCTCTTTCCCCTGAAACTGATCACTCCTGGAAGATCTTTGCGGGCTCTGAGGACCTCGTAATATAGCCAAAGTATTAATAGCCTACAATTTGTTCTGTGTCATGTACTTGTTTTCTTTTTTTTCATTTTTAAGACATGTTTACGTCTTGGGTTATGTCAATATTTGCTCTTACTTTTGAGAACAGTATTAAATATCGTAAGATACAATTAATTGATCATCAGGTATTATCTTTTATTTAAATTTGAATTTGAAATAGCCAAGCATCAAGATAGGATACTTCAAATAATTGTACTGAGACAAATAGAATTATCTTTTGAAATTGTGTATTTTGGTCAACGCATTAATCTGTTATTGAATATGAAGTTTTTTTGCTTCCTTGTGTAAAACAGCTCTCGTGAGTTAAGATGGATGTTATTCATTTAATTTTTTTTTTAATTTGCTTCTACAACATACGTCAGTTTTAATTACTTCAATTTACACAGTGTACGTCTTTTACTGGTTAAAGAAAAACTTGAATGTATTTTTAGTATCCTGATTAGTACTAAACCCACTACACTTTCTTGCTCCTTCTTCCAACTCAAGATCAGATTTCGCGGCTCACAGAACAACGGATATTCTACCGATGTGGTCTTCCTGCTGTAGACGAGGAGAGTTGGAAACTCTGAGCTTGATAACTGCTGGCAAACTAAGTATTTAAGACTCAGGTTCCAGCTCACTTTTTATTTTAAGCTAAAGAATGTCGTAATTATAAACGTTTTGCATACAAGTGTTTTATTTCTATGGAGCTCTGTCCCTTCTAATATGATTTAGATATTTAACCACCCAACGATTATCTCTATAGGCTACTTTATATATTATATTTATCTATCAATTTGGCAATTGCTTTTGTATAAATTATATTTCAAAATGATATTATTAACCACTCATTTTCCTTTATATGTTGCAAATAGTTGTAATTTTATTTAAGTTATAAGTATTTATAGGCTGCAGGTATGACTCACTTTTGAACAAATGTTTGTCATTTAAAAGCAATTTTTGTGTTTTTGTAATGTATTTATAACATATCTACAAATTTACTGATAAAACGACTTTGAAAAATGTATAGTCAATAAGCTAATGCAGGTATTTAATAATACAAATAAGTTATACAGAGAAGTTGATTTTATTGAGTGATTATGAGTTCCGTGATACTGATTGCACTATTATTTTAAACTGAATAAAACCGAAGTTTGTCAAAAAATTACTTCAGGGTTGTTGTTGTTGTTTGTTTGTTTTTTTACCTAATTTTTTTATAAATTGCTTTTTTCAACAATAATCGTGTAGGCCAACTTTTAAAATTATTGTTATTAATTCATCTTCTGTGTGGGCCTCTGTGTGTGTTGTGTGAGTATGTGTAGAGGCTTGTCTGTGGTATTTTGTGTTTTAACATGCCTACCTGATTCTGAACAATAAAAAATATCAAAATTCTAACAGACCTGGATTAGTGGCAAATTATGAAAAAATCTCTTGACTATCTGACCATGATATCGTCAAAATACACAATCAAATAAAAGCAGTAACCAATATTAAAACCCACACGAAAAATCTTACTCTGGAACAAATGCAACCTAACACAACCACATCAAGCTACATTAAACTTTCAACAAACATTCTAATCAGAAAAAGACAATAACCAACCAATTGATGACATCTGGACTTTAATTAAATAGAAAATCAATAATCAACTAAAAACTCATCAAACAAAATAAATAAATGTTGGTTTAATAAAAAAAATTAAAGAAACTTTGCAAACAAAAAGAAAACCTTTTTTTTAGAATTTAAAGAAACTAAGGCACAAAAGAGTCTATAAAAAGTGCCGGACCTTAAAATCAAACTCCTAACCCAAAAAGTTAGCAGACATCTGCAGAGTGAATACATTAATATAGTAATATCTGAAGACAACATTAACAACTTTTGGTCTTAAATTTAATCTAAGAAAATAGAAACAACAGGAGTATCCCCATTAAAAAGTGAAGATGACTTGAAACATAACAATAATAAAATTAAAGCTAACATTCTTTAATAAATATTTTGCATCAGTATTTTCAGCCCCATGAGACAAAAGCAATATTCATAAATTTAAACCAAGTAGAAAACATAGAAGATATAAATGTACAAGAAAAAAGGAATTCAAAAACTATATACTTTACCTTTACCTATCTCCCTTAGTCTATATGACCGTTGGGGCACCATGCAAGACGCGTCGATCGTCTTTCTCCATTCCTCTTTGTCTTTTGCCTTAGTTAGAACCCCTTTCTCTCATCCTTTTCTTTTTTTTCCCTGGTACTGTTCCCTGAAGGCCCTGAAAAAATGTCTTTGCGAGCTCCGAAAATCTTGTAATATGGTCATAAGCTTGCGTTCTTTTACGATAGTTTTCAGGTCATCATGGAATCCGACAGTTGAGTGGACAGTTGACCAGTGTACAGTCAGTACAGCATCTCTGTCTGTGTGACGAGAGGTCTTGGTGATCTTGAATGCTAGTAATTGTTTTCAATATTTCTATTCCTGTACCTGGGACGGCCTGTAAGTTTATAACTATTTTATATTTTCTTTTACTAGATCTATGTCACACTATGTGTAAATATGCTAGATATATTTTAATTTAGTTTTATTTTCTAGTTGGCAGTTTATGTTTTGAGCATGTTGATTTAAAGATGGCGGCGTCCATCAGTCCTGCTTTGAGTTTTCTAGATTTAATAGAATATATGATTTTGTATTTATAGTTTTGCATTTATGTATTGCAGGCTATTATTACTGCTATTACACTCCTGCTGAATATAATTCTGCTGTGTTGTTGCTGCTTTAAGCTGCTATAACCTCTGCTGCATTTATTACTACTATTATACTAATAGTAGAATATTGTAGATCTAGACTAGGGTTTATTGTAGGGTGTTAGTGTAGATCTAGGTCTAGTTTAGTAGTTGTAGTGATTTAGTTAGGTGTTTGGTTTGATCTGTTAGTGTTAGATAGTTGGTTTGATCAGTTTGTGTTAGATAGTTGGTTTGGTTAGTTTGTTGGTGTTTGGTAGTGACGTAGATTTAGAGGGTTTTAGTTTAATTGTAGTGGTTAGTGTATATATTATTTTATTATTGATTTATTTTTGTATATGTAAATAAAGTTTCGTTTTGTTTATTTATCCTAAACTAGAGTTTCGTTTGTGCTTTCATTTAGTTTAGGTTAGTATGTCTGGTTACTTAGGTGACTTTAGCCCCTTGGTCGTAGACTGAGGTGTCACAGATGAAACCCACCCAATAGCGCTAACATCTGCCTACTGTTTAATAATTTAATGTTGAGCAGAGAAAAGGTCCTCTCTCTCGCACCTCCTGACCTGCTCACAGCTATAATACATAAAGCATTAAACCATAATTTACAAATAGGAAAACAAAACGTAATGAAATACTCAGAAAGACACAAAGATAGATGCACATTTCTTATTCCATACCATAGAATAATTCATACAAGTGCTCCTTCTTCCCTAGTTGCTTTAGAGAGTGGAATGGGTTGCTTGAATCCGCCTGGAAAACCAACGACTTAACAGAGTTTAAGTCATTGATTTAACAGAGTTTAAGTCATTGATTTACATGCATGACTAGATTGACACATGAAATGTGTAGGGCGTAATTATCTTCATTTTTGAAGTAACGTCTGTAATCTATAAGAAAAGAAAGCTTTAGGTCTAAGGTAATTAGAAATGCTGAGTGAAAAACCAAAGTCCGAAGAAAGTTAAAAAGATCTGAGCCACTGAAAGACCTATTGAAAATTTTACAGACGTGGATTCAAATCCGCAGATAGCAAGCGATTACATTTGGTGTATAATGTGTACAGAACATTGAATTATGTATTAATAAATGAAGTACAGGGTATTTACAAACCTTATATCAGCCCATTTTGTTTGTTGCCTATCTGTCTGTCAGGTAAAAAGTTTGTACACGTTATTTCTCCCTCACCCATTCTCGGATCAAGTTGAAACTTTACAAAATTATTCATTGGCATAGACATAACATGAATCAATTTAAAAAATTAACTCTTTAGTCAATTAATTAATGATGATTAATTATTTTGTTTGATATTGAACAAAGGAAATAACTTCTACATTCGTGAGTGATATAGTTGTAAGTGCGGAGTTCTTCCCTTTAGATAGCCCTTTTTTTTAAGGATTTAAAAATATATATTTTGCTTGTTTAATAATCCTGTGCACTATTTTGGAACTGTAGAATCAATTTTTTTTATTTTTAAGTTCTTTTGCTTGTCATTTTATCTCTGCATGTGGACCTTTCTGAGCATAGGTCACCAACCAGTAGTACTTTTTTTTTACTACTTGGTAGGCGTCTTGACATTGCTTACTTTTTCGTAACTCTCTCTCTAATTTCCTACTTTCATTTTGTTACCTTTATTTTTTAGGCTTCATTGTCAAAAAAAAAAAAAATAGGTTTTCTAATCTACTTCAGTTCTTTTTTGCTTTTACTGAATTTCATTGCAGAAAAAATGTATTCTGTTTAAATTTTAGTTTGAAAAAAAATCCCAATATATATTAGAAACTAGCATTAAGCATTTAGGGCTGGCCTAAGTGAATTGAGGTGAATTAGGTGGCCCCAAATGAAAGAGAAAAATAAACACAGGGAAAAAAAAACTAAAATTGACCAATTTATTTAAAACCTAATGTACTCCTACAATAGCATTGAGGACAAGTTTCGCTATATTCTGTTTAAGAAAGATTGTTATGATTCATGTGCGAGGCCCCCACCAATCGGAGGCCCTAGGTGGCTGTCTAGTTTGCTATGCCTAAGGCCGGCCCTGGCCCGCTGATTTGTTCCTGGTTATAGTTCTGCTTGTTTGGTATATTGTGTGCTTCGATTGTCACTCACATTTCAGTATCACTTCAAGTTCCCAACTTACTTTATTTCACTTAATCATTTTTTAAAATTGTTATAAGGGTTGAGTCTAGGACTCTATGAACACCAGGCCTATGGGTTAAACTTGCCTCCATCTGCCTGTCTGAACAAACTTCTGTCTGGGAAAGATCCAAGCAGATGTAAATTGTTACATTCCTATTACCCAGTGTTTCTCAAACTGTGTGCAGCGTAGATTTGCAGGTATGCCGCGGGAGTTTTCAGAAAACCACACGTGTAGCGTTACACAGGTCTGCCTACTATTAAATTTTTATTTTACGTTGCGATCTGCAACGACCAGTAATAGTAGTAGATCGCTCCATATTGACAGAAAGGGGTGTTCGCTTTTCAGATTATGGAATTTTCCACTATATATATATTATTATAACGACTCAAATGTAGGCCGCCATTAGCAGACGCACAGCAGTTCTTGAATTGGTAACGATAATAATAAGCGATGTGTTTCATGTAAATTGTTTTGGAGTATGCTAATAATAACAAATTATCAATAAGCACTATTCATTGTTATCCATGGAGAAATACGTTAGCAAGAATGAAACTGCGAAAGCGTTAAATGAAAAGCAAGGAACCAAACGAAGGTACAAAGAAGATTACATCTGATATGGTTTCATATCTTTGGCACCTGAAGATTCTCCATTGCCATTCTGTCTGATCTGCAATTCAGCTCTGAGGCGCTTGTTCCAAGCAAATTGAAGAGACACTTGCAAACAAAACATACAGCGGTAAAAGCGCAACCGAAGGAATACTTTGAAAACATCAGTGCTCAACAAAATAAACAAGCTAAGAAACTTACGAACTACCTAAAGCTGCCAGAAAAGGGATTGATTGCAAGTTATAAGGTTGCTCAGTTATTAGCATAACGCAAGAAAGCACACACAGAGGCTGAATCAGTCTTTGCACCAGCTTTAGCAATAGTTGCTGAAACTATCCTTGGACCCGATGCCGCCGAAAAAGTTAAAAAAGTTCCTTTGTCAAATGATATTATCTCGCGCAGAATTGAAGACTTATCGTCAGATTTACAAGATCAAATCTGCGAACAGTTCGACGTGACTGACGATGAAGTGTCTCTGCTGTGGTCTCTTGAAGTTAATGAATCCACTGACGTTATCGGCAAAGCCCAGCCTGCTAGCTTTTATTCGGTTCTAAGAGGATGAAAAATGTGTCAACGAATTCTTATTTCACAAAGACTTACCAACTACGACCAAAGGCGAAGATATTTTCAAAGTAGTGAACGAAAACATTTTGCTCTTCAAACTACAGTGGAAAAACTGTGTCAGCGTTTGCACCGATCGCTGTCCTCCATGCAGGGAAATAGAAAGGGATTCATCACTCTTATGCGTCAAGAAAATCCAAATGTATTAGTTGTTCACTGCATGATCCACAGAGAAGCTCTTGCCTTCAAATCTTTGCCGAAAGATTTGATGTCTGTTCTGGATCAAGTGATTGAAGTTGTAAACTTCATCAAATCTCGACCGATGGATCCCGACTTTTCTCAGAGCTTTGTGAAGCAATGGATTCAGACTACAAATGTCTCCTGTATCACACCAACGTTCCTTGGCTTTCCAGGGTACGAAGTGTTAAAGCGTGTCGACCAACTCAAGGTTGAGCTGAAAAAAAAAAAAAGACTTTGGATTTTTATTCATGACGAGAGCTGGTGGGTTAAGGTGACATTTCTCTTTGATTTATTTGACAAATTAAATTAATTGAATTTAAGTCTTCAAGGACCATCGGAAACCATAATCACTGGATCCTCAAAACTGAAGTCATTTGGTGAAAAATTGTCTTTCTACTTACAATGAATGTGCTTCAAATAAAGAAATCACCCCAGAAATTCTGGACACTTTGACACACCTGCAGTCAGCATTGCAGCATTACTTTCCAACAGTTGGAAGTAATGAGTATGGATGGGTCAGCTATCCATTTGGAAACAATGAAGCTACAAATCTGACAACTGAAGAAGCAGAGCAGCTCATTGATTTAAAAAACGATGCAGTTCTTAAGTCAAGTTTTGAGGAGAAAAGTCTGGATGTGTTTTGGATTTCAATCAACAAGTTATATCCTGCAATCAGTTTAAAAGTAATCAAAATAATTCTTCCATTTGCATCTTCATGGTTTTGTGAGTTTGGATTTTCAGCACTGATTAAAATCAAGTCTAAGAAAAGAGAGAGACTTCTTACAATAGACGACGTAAATGCGAGTTTGTTTGTTGGCTCTGGAGCCTCGATTAGATCGCATTTGCTCTCAAAAACAGGCACACCCTTCACATTAAATGTAATACTTAAAAACAGGTAAAATCTTTTTTTATTATAAAACAACTGTTGCTCTTCGTGGTGTGCCGCGAAATTTTTGAAGTTTTTTTTACTGTGCCGCCAGACAAAAAAGTTTTAGAAACACTGATTACCGATGCCTCGTTTCTCAAGTCGCTCGTAGTAGAAGCGAGGCCGAGCACACCAGGAAAACTCCCTTATCAGTGGCCTAGCTGGGGTGGGGTCAAAGTCGAAAGTCTCTCCAGGTCCCCTCTTGAAGGGGGCCCCCAAATGAATCTCCTAATTTATATTTTTTACTTTAATACTACGCCATCGTCAAGTATTATATTACTATTCACGTGGAGTAAAAATAATTGATCTAGATCAGTGGTCTTCAACCTTTTTTGCCTACCGCCCCCTTTTCGTATTTTTTCTTTTAAAAAATCCACCAGCGCCTCCCTCAAAGAAATATAATAATAAAGAAGCGTGAGAAGGCAAATTTGAATAAAATGTCATTAATAGGTCTATATCAACTTTCATGCTGTCAATAATAGATCATTTTTTATAACTATTGGGCAAAAATTATGTCGAATGTTTATTTCACACTAAATTCAGTTTAACCATGTATGTTGATGGAAAAGCTAAAAATAATTCCATTTTCGACCACACTTTTGGAATTTTACAGGAATATTAAAGTGCATTGTTGTGCTTCTTATGTTAACATTCTCTTTACTGAAGACAGTTTTGTAAATCTATTTTTTAAATTTGCAACTCAATTTGAATGTCAAAAGCAGATATGTAAAATGTATCATTTATATTCAATTAATTTGTTTACACCTTAAAAGCAAATCGAAATTTCTTCATATGTCTATGCCAGTTGAATTGCATAGACATCAATGTCCTTAGGCAGTACCTCATTTGTCAACTAACAAGTTATGTGAGATTGTAAGATCCTTTAAAATAGATTTTATATCTTAATAAAAGAAAAAAGATTTAATCAATGAAAGTTAAATTCTTTCCTTGCAGTTGGAGGTTGGTTTCATTTATTTGCGTTATAGTTACCTACCATGTAAAACAAATCTTTTCTTTTTTAGCCTTCTCCCTTACGTCATCGCCAACCGATGAATCTTCATGATTCTCAAAAAACAAAATCCAAAATTATATTAAAGAACTTAAAGCAACGAGCAATACAACTCCCTTTCGAAATCCAGCGAACTTCGGTACCGGTATACAATAAGAGTTTAACTTGTTGCTCATCATTTGTTTCACAAAACTTTTAAAAGATGAGCTTTTTTTTCAGCATGGTTTTGTATTTTAATCACAATTTTTATAATAGGGTTTGTTGCTGAACTTAAAAATTATATATGTGTCAGACGCGAATAGCCCAATTTTCAGTAAAAGAAATTACAAAAGTAATTTCTCTATAGATAGATAGAAAGTTACGAAGGCTATATAAAATACAACCACAGACCTATATATACTACAATAACTATAGGTTTTTGATTGCTAGTTATTTATTTAGATAGGTGCTGTTTTACTATTACATACCAAGTATTAGAGTTTAGAAAAACCCAGGTGTGTTTCTTGTGCAACGCTATTAGCTAACACCTCATATAATCTCTCCATTAGTACCGATATATTTAGATCTATAATCTAATTCTAGATCGAATAGATAGTATAGATTCTATCTTGAGACTAGATTGCCTACATATATTAAACATAAATGAATAACAGCACCAGGGACCAAGTTTTTAAGAGAGAAAGTAGTGAATTAAAATGCTACGACTGAGGCTCGAACCTGTGATTCCGGATTAGCGATAACGCACCAAGCGAAACTAACCTCTAGACCATCGGAATGTCCAAAAAACATTCTTCTGATCCAGAGTCATTTCGCCCGTATGCAAATTACCACCCCAGTGGTCAAAGGTCACAAGCCCCAGCTAGCCCCTCCCCCACCCTCACAGCATCCGTTCACTAACAATTTCGATAGAGCCGACACAGACACCCGTTAGGCATGTATTAGACAAATGATGGCTCTATCTAATTGTATATCTCTCACAAAGACAAGTGGACAATATAAACACATTACATATAGAAGCTTCAGTGGGTACGAGCAATAATGCTGTAAATGTAAACATAGAATTGAAGCTGAAACAAATGATACATACATATATTAGACATAAATAAATAACAGCACCAGGGACCAAGTTTTTAAGAGAGAAAGTAGTAAATTAAAATGCTACGAAAATAAGGGCACTTGAACTTGGACTCATTACTAAACGATTAGAAGAGATGGACTGACTCATAGTGTAGCTTGTGTACATCTGCAAAAACACAAACTCAGACTTTCAAAACTATTAAAAGAAAAACTTAGTGATTATTTTTACTGTATAATTCTATTATTATTCCTTTTTAGAATTAGGATATAAACAAAAATTTGCCATATGACTTTATCTAACAGAAAAAAAATTAAACTTACATCTATTTATGCGGTTATTTATAGTTACCTAGTAATATAAAATATATAGAACTAACACGTACATTCATCATAATGCAGCCATGCGATTTTTCGTTTATAAACATAGCATTATTTAGGACCAATATTTTACAAAGGCTGCTTGGAGAAATCAGGTATACCCATTAGGAGAAAAACGACCCCTTTGCTCAAGAAAAATTTAAGAAACTAGAACAGACACAAAATAAACAGTGACATTCATAACAAACTAATATTAAAAATTGATTAGAGTAACACCTTTTTAAGTAATCATTTAAAGTTTAAAATCACTACAATTTTTTTTCAACAATTATTTTGTGCATGAAATTGTGTATCGGAAAATGCCGGGTACTTGAAATAAGCGTCCTAAAAAAACAACACAGATCTTGGGTAAAATACTCATCAAATAAAGTACTGTAAATGTGTAGTTTCACATTCTAGTTTCAGGTCTTTTCCTTTTATAGCCTCTATCGGGTTATATCCCAACTACCCATATTTTTGTGCAGAATTTTTTGTCTATCAGGCACACTAAAAATTATAGCATAATAATGTCAGTTTAATTTTAAAAGAGAACTGAAAAATGCAAAGATATATAAGGGGAAAAGCCACTTCCGGTCCAATTTGTGATTCAACTTTTGAATCAAAGAAACGAAACGGACTAGTCCAACATTGGCCATTCAGAAGGCGAATAGTTGATAGATCTGAATTTTCTTTATTTTATATTACTTATGAAGCCTTGAAGCGTCCAACCACCTATGGTTAGCTAATTAACACTGGTATTTTTTTTTAGTTATCTCAGACAAGGGAAAGAAATTGTACTTGAATGAAGTGGTGGTATAATGTGAATTAGCCCCCTATAAAGAGTGTCGTCTGAAGCTTAGTGAACACAAACATGAGATAGAAACAATAGTTCATGTTCATAGACCATATTCACTAGTAGAGTGGCTTCTGCGTTGGCTTGGCCTGAAAAGGCTTGATTTTAGCCCACGAGTTCAAATTCATGTCGTTCCCTTTTTAAAAAATACATTTAAAAAGCGATCACCCAGTTAGACACATGTAAGTGCGGTATTTAAAAAGCCTTTTGTAAATTTTATATCGCATTAGCCTTCTTCATACAGACAGTGCTGACCTTAGATAATTGGAGGCCCTAGGCGAATTGAATTTGGTGGCCCCAAATGACAAAAAAATGTACAGCGAAAAAAAAAAGTAAGTAAGGTCTACTACAACAACAACATTGGGCACAGATTTGTCTATTTCTTCTCTAAAAAATGTTTTGAGTCTTGTGCAAGGCCCCCAACAATCGGAGGCCCCAAGCGGCTATTTGCGTATGCCTAGCCGGCCCTGATATGGCCCTATATATAAGAACTTATATTCAATTTTTCTCTTTTTTTTTTTTTTTTTTTTTTTAGTTTTTTGGCCCTAGATCTAGTTTGTAGTTTTCGAAGTAATTTGGCCTATGTCTATAGCCATATCATAGACATAAAATACTATATACACTCCTGAACTAGCAACTATTTTTAAAGAAATGTAATATCTAATTATAAATTGGTTACTTAGAAAATACAGTAATTTGCATTTAGGGAATTTCCGTTGTGTTCTTGGATATTATCCACACAAAAAATCTGTCTAAAGCTGATTAAGACTAATACAGAAACTAGATCTAGACCTAAAAGATACAAGATCTCTTGAATGTATATTCAATGTCGAATGTAGATATAATAATAAGTATCTCTTGAATCTAAAATCCTAGATTCAGTATTCAGCAGATCAAGTAAACGGTGATTTTAAGTGATAAGTGTGTTGATATATCAATTATATGAATCAATCAATTATTCTTTAACATCTGAAAAGGTAAGTTTTAATTATTAAACCTATAGGCCTACAGATCTGTGTAAAATGTATTATCTATGCAAACTCTATTATCATTTATTATGGCTGTCAGGCTTGACTGCACATCACTGTCCAATAAACTATTTAAATAGGTCTGGCTAGAAAGCATTATCCACAGTTGGCTTTTGTTTCTCTTTCATGGACATATAACAGTGCATTCATTTTATACAGTTTTAATTTAGAATTAAGTAATATTTGAGAAGCTACTCCTTTACATCGTGTTTGTTGATCTGACTAAAGCTTTTGACATAGTCAGCAGAAGTGGCCTTTTCAAACTACTGAGGAAAATAGGTTGCCCTCCCAAACTACTGCAGTTCATTGAGTGTTTTCACGAGGAAACTAAATGCACTGTCAAATTCAATGGAGCCCAATCAGCACCTTTTGAGGTTTGCAGTGGTGTCAAGCAGGGATGTGTGCTCGCACCTACTCTGTTTGGCATTTTCTTCTCCTGTCTACTGCATTATGCGTACAACGACATAAACGAAGGTGTGTTTCTCCATACAAGATCCTCTGGAAAACTATTTAATGTATCAAGGCTGCGGGCAAAAACCAAGGTTAGGAAGCTACTCGTCAGGGAACTCCTGTATGCTGATGATGCAGCTTTTGTGGCTGATTCTGTTATTCAGCTACAGTGCCTGGTTGACAAACTATCTGTTGCTTGCCAGAAGTTTGGCTTAAACATCAGTCAAAGCAAGACTAAGATACTTGTCCAAAACACAAACACTGCACCTCAAGTAAGCATTGATGGCCAACCACTAGAAATTGTTGATCACTTTTGTTACCTTGGCTCCATCATATCCAACAACACTCTACTGGATAAAGACGTAAACAACTGGAGAGCCAAGGCTATGGCCACCATGTCACGGCTGCAGAAAAGAGTCTAGGACAACATATCGCTGACTAGCAGTACTAAAGCCCTAGTCTACCGGACCTGTGTGTTGAGCACCTTGCTGTACGGAAGTGAAACATGGTCAACCTACTCATGGCAGGAAAAAAAGCTGAATGTTTTCCACCTCCGATGCCTAAGGCGGATCTTTAAAATAAGGTGGCAAGATAAGATAACCAATGAGGAAGTGCTACAAAGAGCAGGGTGCCAGGACATCCGCTCTGTTATCAGCAGCAGACGCCTTGGCTGGCTTGGCCACGTTCGTAGAATGCCAGTAGGTCGACTTCCACAGGACATCCTGTATGGCGATCTAATAGAAGGCAGGAGAGCCGCTGGTCGCCCACTTTTACGTTATACGGATGTATGCAAACGCGACATGAAGCTCTTCAAAATCGACACTGGCAACTGGGAAGAGGTGGCACTGGACAGATCCTCATGGAGAGAGAGCATAAAGGAAGGGTCAAAGATTGCAGGTGTAATACACAACAGAAGCAGAAAGAAGGGTGAAAATACAACGGCGCCTGGTGATTATATATGCCCAACCTGCGATCGCAGCTGTGTATCAAGGATTGGCCTCTTTAGTCACACAAGAGGTTGCAAAGGGAAAAGATCGTCTCTCGAGACGTAAAATGCCACAGACTCCTAGAAATATTGAAAATGTCGCCCCTTTAGCTGCAGAGATCGACACATAGATCTGGCTTATCTGGTTACACATAATATAAGCTAAGCATAACTATCATGGGCGTAGCCAGGATTTTTTCAAGGGGGGGGGGGATTCCCCCCGCGGACAAAACTAAAATATATTTGTATGTGTGAGTTATTTCTATAACTGACTCCAAAAATCTGTCTTAGCCATCTTTGTTGAACCACATTTAGTGTTTTTCAAGTTCGGCAGATGACTATTCACACTTTATTAATGGAGCTCAGCCACTGGTAGGAATGTGTAACCTCTCTTGACTACATTCTTGGAATTAAATGCCTGCATTTTGCTGTAGATTTTATATCGAAAAGGGAAGTTTTATCGTCAAAATCATCTGTTGAGAGGTTTTAAACTAAAAAAATCTCTGGAGGTTTTTTTTAAATTCAAAACCCCATTTAGCTACGGTCATAGAATTCGGTGACTGTAGTTTGCTTTAAAATAATATTGAAGAGAGAGGTTTTCAACTCAAAACGCTCTGTAGGGGAATTTTAAACTCAAAACCATCTGGAGGGCTTTTAAAGTTGAAAAAAAAGCCATCTAGAGGAGGGGGATTTAAACTCAAAACCCCTCATTAGCTTAGCTACGCTCAAAGAATTTTAGTGTGTAATTTGCTTTTTTTTATATTGAAAAGGTATTTTTAACATCAAAACCCCCTGAAAGGGGATTTAAACTCAAAACCCCCTTTGGCTATGCTCATAGCATTTTGAGTGCGTAACTTGCTTTTTTTTTTAATATTGAAGAGGTACCGTAATTTTCAGCTTCAAACCCTGCTGGCAGGGGGTTTTAAACTCAAAACCCCTTTGGCTACGCTCATAGATTTTATAGTGTATAATTTGCTTTTTTCTTTTATATTGAATAGGTACTTTTTAGCTTCAAACCCCAACTGGTGGGGGTGTGTGGTTAAACTCAAAACTACACTCATAGAATTTGTAGTGTGTAATTTTCTTTTTTTTCTATTGAAGAGGTATTTTTAGCTATAAACCCCGCTGACGGGGGGTTTAAACTCAAAACCCCTTTGGCTACGCTCATATATAGCATTTTCAGTGTGTAATTTGCTTTTTTAAAATGAAGAGGGGGTTATATAGTGAATTTCGGAGAGGGGTTAAAAATCAAAATATTCCTTAGCTATTCTCTGGAATTTGGGGATTATCGTTTGCATAATTTTCTTTTGTTTTATAGAAGAGGGGAATTTAAGTGCAAAACCCCTGGTAGGGGTTTTAAACTCAAAATCCCCTTGGCTGCGCTTATGCAAGTGATGGCTTAGAATTAAAATCTCACCTAAAATAAACAAAATCAAAGCAAAAAATCAGTCACTAAAGTCCGTCTCCCCCCTCCGCAGGGGGGGGGGGTGAACCCCCAACCTTCCCCCCCTACCTGACTTCGCCCATGATAACAATAGTACGTAGTATTACTGTACGCTGTTATTAAAGCTAGCATGCTTATATAGTTTTTCTTCTTTTATAAAATTATATACAACTATAAATTCCAAATAGTATTCTATACATTTATAATTACAAAATTTTACAACTACATCTCACCGATACTATTTATTTGTTTATTATTGATAGGCCTACATCTAATCCTTATATAATTATTATTATTTGTATTAGTATTATCAAAGCCTTCTCATAAAAAAATGCAGCTAAAAATAGTTTATTTGAAAATGAAAGTATATTTTCCGAAAAATTTCCGATGATCTATTATTAGATTTAGATTTATATGTTTCTTTCAATTTCAGTTTTACTATTTTCGAACCTAATTTAAATCTAGATCTAGATCTCAGACTCAGATGTAGAATCAACGGTAGGCCCAATGTTTTTTTTTCGTCTTTGTTCAGCGGATCAGAAAAAAAATATATTTGATCTATTAGTTTCGTATACGTAAAATAATAGTTTTCACACACAATTCTTTCAATGGGCGCCCGCAAGGTATGCAAGGTGGTGCACATTTACCCTTGGATTCTGAGTAGCCATATTCTAGCCTTTTTTTTTCACATCAAACCAATTAACCTTTAATTAGCCTCAACTGAAGTACAGTTGTAAGGATAAGCTAATGTTGTAATAGACTAGCCGTCTTATCATGAATTGATGGCCTACATACTTGCATCCCTCCAGCTGTCTTTCAATGTGATAAATGCAGTGGCGTAGCTAGCCATGTGCGGGTGGTGCGTGCCGCACGGGACATCAAGTGATGAGGGGCATCAAACTGAGCACAAAATTTCTCAGTAAAAACTGCATACATTGTACATACATGAACAAACAAAAACTGCTGTATTTGTTTTTAAAAAATATTTATTTTGCCACTCTGTTAGTATTATGGGCTTTGCTTAAGTTTGATAAGTCTGGCTGTCGCTCAGCTCAGACTGAGACATTGTCTTCTCTGGTTAAAATGGTTGACGGCAGGGATCAAAAGGTCCTAAATGTAAAAATCTGATAATGAAAAGAATTTTTGATATTCATTTTCTCTCAAAGCAGAATCTGGCCCTCAGTGGGCATCAAGAACGAGTTGAAAAAGAATTGTAAAGACAAAATCTCTTAAGTAGACGGATTGTTAGTTGCTATGCAGTCTTAATTTTCTCACCTATTTTGGATTCTTGAACCCTTCCCTAGTCGAAAGAGCAACGCTAAAGCCATCTCCAGCTTGTCCATCGCGACGAAAAGCGATTCATCGGTAAAGTTATTGACACAGTCAACGTTTGCAGTTTTTTGTTTGATCCACCGTAAAGTTAATAGTTTGTTCACTTGTTTAGTTATTGTTTTTTTTTTATTTCATGAAAAAATATTTACAGTCCACTTAATATCGCATGGGGGGGGGGGGGGACATTTCTTTAATATTCTCCGCAACAAGAAAGTTGAAGCTACGACTTGGCACCTTGCATCACCTGTGGGCGCCCCTGATTGTTTTAATATACATTTTTTTTTCATTTTGAGTAGGCCCTACGCCTGAACTATTATAGGCTATAGATCGTAGATCAGCTAGCCGTCAGTACTGCTTCAGTTCTAAAACGTAAAATCTAGAATCTAGATCTTCTTAAGATCTAGTCAAGATAGAAATAGCCAATATACATTTATAGCCTCTGTATGTTTGACCCGGAACGGGGTCTTTTTTAGGACTAAATCGGGGGCAGACGAAGCCCTCATGAAATCCTTAAAAGAACTATAAGTATCCAAGGGAAGGGGGTCAGCGGCATCAGTGGCTCTGCCAGGGTGTAGCACTGTATGCTGCAAGCTGCCTGCCTCCTGATTTTTCCTTAGGGTTGATTCCCGAAGCCTTTTGCCATATTTGGGTATTTGAGCAGCAGAGTCTTGAATCTCTTTTTCCTAGGTGGGTAGATAGCTAGGTCTAACGAGTCCTTCCATCCCTGGTTTAGGCGCTAGTAACTCACCATTGCCCCTTTCCTGTTAGTGATAACAGTTCCGCCGGACTCACTGAGCCGCACGTGAAGACCAGGAGTTGGACTGGTTGTCAGAGGGTATTCGAGACGCATGCCATTGGAAGCATTTTATGCATTTTATACTATAGGTAGTGGAGTGCTTATTTTCATAACTACTTTCGGCAATGACAACCTTCCGTAACATGTGATTTATGATGCACCGCAGCTATAATAGAAGCTAAGCTAATCGTTTATATGTCTGATCGTTAATGGCTGGGGCAGGAGCGTACTGGCTGGCTATATGGGCAACCGGGCTAATGCCCGGTGGGCCTGTACCCAAATGGGTCGGCCAATTTGAATGACAATAAGTATTATACCGAAAGTGTGATTGGCATAGCCTACTTTTCATTTACAGATTTTAATGTGTAATACTAAACGCAAAGACTCTCTTAATAACGAGTCACCTAGATCTATAAACATATATGCCTATTATATCATATGCTACTGTAGTGATGGACAAAAGTTAACTAAAAAGTTAGAAACTTTTAGTTTAACTAAAAAAAAATAGTTAAGGCCATTGTTTAACTAGAAAAAAAAAAGTTTAGTTAAAATCGTAGTTTAATTAATTTTTTTTTAGTTACTAACTAAAAAGTTTAATTAAAATTTGTACAACTTTTCAACATGTGGTCAGGGTTGAAACGCACATCCCTGTTTGCTGGTCATGTGATATCAATAACTTTGATTATCAACAAAAATGATGCATTTAACAACTATTTAGTCAGTCTGCATTTGAAGAGGGTAAAGTAAGATGCTGGTAGAAGTCATGGGATTAAATATTTGCAATTGAAAGTAGCAGTATAATAAAATGTTGTTAAACAAAAGCTAAAAGCTTCTATGCAATATTATGAATGGGATTGTTCCGAGTTTTTTTTTATGAGCCACGTGGTGGTGTTTAATTTCTGTTTCTAGTGGGAATCTGATTATAATAATGAGTTAGGTCAATATTATATTTAGTGGTTTTGATTAATTCATTGCGGCAAACAATAATTTTTTAACTGGAACATCAACTACACCCTTTTTATAGTCCTAAGACTTATTATTGAGATCTAAGAATCGACAGTTAGGCCTATATAGATATTAAATCATTAGGATAACCAACTCTAGAAAAAAAAATCTTAATCCACACCCTCTCTTGGCCATAAAGTAAATAGACTGTGTCCAATTGATTTTAACAACCTGGTCATCTAGACCATGGGCGTAGCCAGGAGAGGGGTTTTGAGTTTTAAACCCCCTAGCTGGGGTTTTTGCAGTTAACTCCTCCTCTTCTATAAAACAAAACAAACAAAAAATGCAAACGAAAATACCCTAATTCCAAGAGCACAGTTAAGGAAGATTATGATTTTAAAACCCCCTCAAAAATTTACGATAAACCCCCTCTTTAACATAAAAAAAAAGCTAATTACGCACTCAAAATGTTATGAGCGTAGCTAAATGGGTTTTGACTCGGTTTTGAGTTTAAATCCGACTTCAGCAGGGTTTGAATGTAAAAATACCTCTTTAATAATAAATACAAAGCAAAATTATACACTCAAAATGTTATGAGTGTAGTCGGGTTTTGAGTTTAAACTCCCCCCCCCCCCCAGTGGAGTTTGAAGCTAAAAAGTACCTCTTTAATATAAATAAAAGCAAATTACTCACTCTAAAATCTATGAGCGTAGCCAAAGGGGTTTTGAGTTTAAACCCCCCGCCAGTGGAGTTTGAGGCTAAAAAATACATCTTCAGTGTAAGAAAAAAAGCAAATTACGCACTCAAAATGCTGTGAGCGTTGCCAAAAGGGGTTTTCAGTTTAAACCCCCATTCAGAGGGGTTTGATGCTAAAAATACCTCTTCAATATAAAAAAAAGCAAATTACACACTAAAATTCTTTGAGCGTAGCCAATCCAATTGGGGGTTTTGAGTTTAAACCCCTCTTCTACAGATGTTTTTTTTTTAAAGTTTAAAACCCCTCCAGATGGTTTTGAGATTAAGATCCCCCTACAGAGCATTTTGAGGTGGAAAACCCCCAACAAATGATTTTGACGATAAAACTTCTCTTTTCGATATAAAATCTAAAGCAAACTACAGTCACTTAATTCCAAGAGCGTATTCAAGAGAGGTTACACATTTTTACCAGTGGCAGGGCTCCATTAATAAACTGAAGTGAATAGTCATCTAACACTAAATGTGGCTCAACAAAGATGGCTAAGACAGATTTTAGGATTCAGTTATAGAGATCGGGTCTAAATCAAGGAAATCCTATGCCGAACTGGGAGTCGACCCCTTAGTAAGATTTTGAGAGAACGACGCATGAGGTTTGGGGAACATATTCTCCGACAAAATGAATTACGCATAAGAAGAGTTGCAATGATATCCTAGTACAACTTGACGCCACTCATTCATGGAGGTCCTCATGGCAGGTGGGAAGAGGCTTCAGACATTACCAGTGACAGATTTTTACGAAAACAGCTTGACGGCAAATGCGCTGAACGGCGCGGGAGGGTCTAAGTCAGTAAGAATAGCACATTAGGTTTTTGAAATAAAACTTTTTAATAGCAGGAAAATGCAGAGTAGATACCTCAGAATATGCATTTTGTTGGCTTTCAATACCAGAAATAGTGCTTGGAGGCGGGGCTTCGCCCCGCGCTGAGGGAGCACCTAGCGCTCCCCCAGACCCCCTTGCTAGTAATGTCGGGGAGTCTACAATTTTATGGAAACAGCTTGACGGCAAATGCTCCGAACGGCGCGGGAGGATCTAAGTCAGTAAGAATAACACATTAGGTTTTTGAAATAGAACTTTTTAATAGCAGGAAAATGCACTGTAGATACTTCAGAATATGCATATTGTTGGCTTTCAATAACAGAAATAGTGCTTGGCGGCGGGGCTTCACCCCGCGCTGGGGGAGCTCCTAGACCCCCTTGCTAGTAATGGCGGGGTATCTACAATTTTTCCACTAACTCATGGAAGAACCTATTCTATAGCACAATAAACGTCTTCCGAAAGAATGAAGGGTCAGAATGTAATAAAGATTATGTACACACACACACACTTATAAATACATATAATTTTCTTTTTGCGCCCCCCCCCCCAAAAAAAAAATCCTGGCTACGCCCATGATCTAGACATACACATGTAGGCCTAATGTATACCTAGTGTTCTGTATGTGTGTAGTCGATGATACTACAAGACTACCCTGCAGTTTTTCATTACGTGTTATGCAATAGTGTTTGCTTAATGTGGAGTGGTCAGACGAGGCATGGCTATAGTCAAGCATGTTCTTTACATTAAAATAGTTACACACCCTCCCAGTCCAGAAAGTAAATAGACGGTGTGTCCTACTGATTTTAACAACCTGGCCAGATAGGCGTACACGTGTAGGCACTGAGTATTCAGTCCATAATGACAAGACCACCAAGACCCAGCATGTATTTCACACTATAAAATAGTTCTACAGGTACACTATAAAATAGTTCTACAGGTCAAATGTTTCTTAAAACTCAACAATTTCGTTTCTATTTTATTGGCTACTAGATCTAATATTTAAACTCTAATT
The DNA here is from genome assembly GCA_030265305.1 of Biomphalaria pfeifferi. Classification (NCBI taxonomy): domain Eukaryota; kingdom Metazoa; phylum Mollusca; class Gastropoda; family Planorbidae; genus Biomphalaria; species Biomphalaria pfeifferi. The sequence continues at coordinate 1,087,920 of JASAOG010000033.1, forward strand.
GTGTAATATTTAATGAGATTTAAAACTTTACCGGTATAAGTAATTAAAATTTTCCGTTATATAATAATATAATTTTTAAAAAAAGAGTACCATTCTTTTCTAAAGGTTTTAATTGAAGAAAAAAATACAAACACACACATTTACTTAGAAATTTCCTTTATTTTTAATTTTATTGTGCATTAATTAACGATTGTTAGAAACATATTCCTTATTACTGATTTTATTATGGATAAATATTTCTAGTTCAACCCCCCCCCCCCCCCCCCCCCCAAAAAAGTTTGTTAAAGTTTAATTAATTTCCTTTAGTTTAGTTTAACTATATTTTGACATTCATGATAAACTTTTAGTTTAACGACTTTATTTTAGTTGAAAACTAGTTTTAGTTTAACTTTTAAAAGTTAGTTTAGTTCCCATCACTAATGCTACTGATGATTTACAATCCTATATATATATTGAGTGGTTTTAACAACAAAAAAACAAACAAGGTTTATATTTTGTATAGTCCTGCAGAAGTTGCGTTAGTTTGAACATACTCGGGTGAATCTATATATTACGAAACGCTGAGCTTATTGTAACGAATTAATTTTCGGTTTCGGGTTTCAACCCCCCTCCCTCTCCCCTGCAGGTTGGTGTTGGAATTTTCGGACTGTTTTATTTTTTATTTGCTTTAATTTTGTTTATTGTAGGTGAGGTTTCAATTTTAAACCATCACTTGCCCAAGTGCAGCGAAGGGGTGTTTTGAGGTTAAAACCACCCTCTTCTATATAAAAAAAAAAGCAAACGACAGCTTAGCTGAAGGGGGGTGCGAGTTTAAAATTCCCCTCCAGAATTTTTTGACATTAAAAACTCCCTCTTCAATATAAGACTAAAGCAAACAACAGTCACCAGATTCTATGAGCGTAGCCAAGAAAAGCTTGAGTTGAAACCTCCCCCCCCCCTCCAGAGGGCTTTAAGTTAAAACCCCCTCCAGAGATTTTTTTAGTTTAAAACTCCTCTCCACCTGGTTTTCAGGTTAAAAAAACCAACTTCAATATAACACTAAAGCAATCTACATGTGCAGTCACCAAATTAGGCTATATATGAGCGTAACCGAGTTTTTTTTTAATTTAAAAATTCCTTCCCTTCCTGATGGTTTTGTCGATAAAACTCCCCTTTTCGATTAAAAAGCTAAAGCAAACAACATTCACCAAAAAAAAAAAAAGAAAGAAATTTTACTTGAGTTAGTCCCCTAATCTAGATCTCGATGTCTAGATCAATAATAATTTAAATATCATTAGAAATATGCAATTAAAAGTTCAATGAAGACAAGTCACAAGGGAGATCAATCTGCTTGTGAACAACACGTTAATGGCAGCCTGAGAAGGCTTTGAGTCACGTAAACAAACAGATCCATTAAAGTAAGTCTCAATAATACTAGAGTAACTACACTATAGTGTCTATCGAAAGCAGAGAGTCAAGTAGCCAAAACATAATCAATAGAAGTTCAGATATGAGTTTCTAGATCTAGTCTCTGGATCTAAATATAATTATAATATAGAAATGGAGTCAGTCTAGGTCTACTAGGCCTACGCCTAGGCCTAGTGTCTAGGCTAGCCGTAAGTAAGTGTAGGCTGTAGGCGTAGTACTTTTTAGTAGAAGTCTAGACTTTGACTCTAGGCTCTAGGTCTAGTTTAGTAGTTACTTAGCTTACTAGAGTAGTTTATGCTATTCGGACACCTTTAGCCACTATAGGCCCAAATTTTAAAGTTTGACTTTGACAGCGCATTATTTTACAATGGTTCGACATAGAAAAGAAAATGAAGTATGTTAGTATCAAAATCTTCTTTACACTTTGGTTTAAGGAGAATAAGGATCGACTAGACTAGAGTAGTTTATTTAATTCGGACATTACATGAATTCGGACATTTGCTGTTTTTGTTGTCATTAAATAATTATATAAATTTTAATATTTATTATAAAACTAGCGTGCTGTAATGTGCATGTCCATTTTCCAATGATTCTGACCCAATTTCCTTCCATTTAGCTGTCTTTTTATGTAAGAAAAACGAATTTCAAATTTATAAGTCAGGTTGTTGTTTTTTCCTATGTTATAATGTTACCCGGATGACTTTACCTCTTTCTAGGGTTAAGACTATTTTTGATTGGCTTTACTAAGTCTATACTGAGTCTATAGTATACTATACTAATGAGCCCGGCAATATTTATTCTGTTTTTGGAGCTGCTTTATTTGATTATAAGCCAAGTTGTTTGATTCCATACAAAAAAAATTAATAGGGTGTCCAAATTAAATTACGATTTTCTTACCAAAATTTATTTCAGACATGTACAACCAGTTTTGGACATTAATGTTAATGATCTTAAGTCTATACTGAGTCGATTTTCTTACCAAAATTTATTTCAGACAACCAGTTTTGGACATCAATGTTAATGATCTTATATTATATTTGTTTGTATATTATCAGCTTAGCCAAGAGTTGTTTTTTTTTGTGTTAAAAACCCCTCCAGAGGGTTTTGAGTTTGAAACCCCCCTTCATTCATGAAACTGATTACTGTGACATTAATTGAGATCAATCATCATAGAGGGCCTGAACTCTGACCTGCAACATCGCAACCTGTGGGCAGTGGAAATAATAGCTCATTGCCAAGTCACAGGTCTGTACAATGAGGCAAAGATATCCACTGCCCACAGATTGCGTTGTCGCAGGTCAGTGTTGAAGCCTCCTATAACAAATGGTCTTGCCTAAATGTCGTGCTCGTATCATAGATGATATAGATCTAGATCTACTCAAAATGTAGAATAAAATAGTTCATTCTGCTTCTAATTCTAGGCTTCGAGAATTCCATATTGATCTGATTATTTATTAATTTATATTAGATCTATTGTTATAGGTTAGGTTATAGGCTATAGATTATATAGATATAAAATGGTCTTATCTCGATTTTAAGATAGATAAATTAGACTGCCATTTATCTATTTTTAAACTTTGAATCAAATATAGAAGTCTATATTTTATCAAGGATTAAATTAGTTCTTACTTATCTTTCATATTGTTCAATCTGTGTAAAAACTTTAATCACATATATCTAAATCAAAATGTTGTCATTTTTTCTATTATAGGACACATTCAAACATGAGTGATGATTCTTATGACTCCGATTCTGATGAAGACAATAATGTATTAAGTCCAAATACTACAAGCGGAAAGTAAGTGTGTAATATGTATTAGTAATAAGCTACGATTAGTAAGTATCCTTCAGAGTGATCAGTTTGTCTAAAAAAAAATTCCATCTGGGTTAACACTATTAGCCCTACATATATAAAGGCAGTACTAGAGAGCAAAATTTTAATGAGAGAAAACAGATAGTTAAATATAACCAAAAAAAAGGGACTGCACCAGTGACCCTCTGATATGACAACTTCACCTAGCAGCAATGCAGTACTAAGCGAAGTAACCACTGGACCATGGAGGTTAAAAAAAAAACATCTTTCTGATTCAATGCACTTTGCAAGCACCGTCTGTTTAGTATTGTAAATAATGACTGAGTTGTCATGCTATGGTTGGAGCAGCCCCTTATTTCAATATATTTAATTAACTATTTTCTCTCTCTTTAAATTTGGTCCCTAGTGCCACCTTTATATATGTAATATGTTTGCATCATTCATTGTTTCAGCTTCACATTTGGTTTAATACATTTATAACATTGTAAAGTAATTGTCACTAGACTTCTCAAAGATGTGGCTATAGTTTATAAAACAGGTAGAATGTAGCATGAACCAAACTATTACCTAAAATGATGTTTTATTTACAATCTTTCTCTTTTCTTCCGAATAGTATGAAAAAATGTAATATATTTTTTTCCTTTTTATCTTTATATAACTGTCTATTAATTGCCTCATCTATCTTCACCTGCTGTTTAGTATTTTAATAATTGTAGTAATAAAAATGCCATAAATCTGTTCTATTTTTAAATGTTGCATACTTTACATCACATTGCTCTATAATGAATCATTATTAATAATGCCTCATCATGTTTTGCATCCTTAATAAACTATTGTATTTCATCACTATAATCACCATCTCTTTCATTTTGTATTGCTTACAGATCTCTCATATTTTAAAATAAAATCCCAGTAGGTCATTGTTTATGCTAAAAAAAACTAAAACCTAACTCATGGTCCTCCATGGGTATGTAATTTCTTTTCTAAACTCTATAAGCGTGGTCGAGATGCTAAGTACGCTTGTACTTGGGTTGTCTACCCATAAAGGGGGCTAGAGATTCAACACCCGAGTTGTGTTTACTGAGTGCGGCAGCACAGAAAACCTTCTTCCAGATATTTATATTTTATTTATAAAGAAGGTCAAAATTCATATTTGCATTTTTTTTTGTTTCGGTTGGCCAGTACAGCACATGCAGCTTCAAACATTGTAGTTGAACATTTAATTCATTTATGAACAAGGAAATATAATGTAGTACACAAAATCTCATTATTTATGATCTTATTAAGAATATTTCTTCTCTTCTTTTCTAGGGACCATGATGATACCAAAAGCACAGAGATAATATTTCATCATGAAAGAGATGGGACAAACACACCAAATATCTCTCTATATCAAAGGCAGCCCGTCTCTTATAAAACCTCACCTCATCAGGCAGGAGGAACAAAGAAACATGGTGACTTTCAGTCATCTGAACCTGGAAATAGTTTATCTTTCCAAGGAAAGTCAGAAATGCATGGACATAATTTTTATTCATCAGGTATCAACAAATCTGGAACATCCCAAGATTACCCAGATAAGGTTCATTATGAGAGCCACACAAGAAATTTATATTCAAAGCTTTCCAACTACAATAGAGCTCAGAATAAACCTGAGACACAAAACAAGACACTTCAGTTTGGTTTTCAAACCAGCCCTACCTTTGCTCAAAATTCAAGAAACGGGTTAGGCATGAATGAAAGGATGCCAAATAAAAAAACTTTTGTTGGCTACACCAAATTATTGGAATGGTCTAACAATCAGAACTGTATACTTCTGCTCTTTCAGATGAGCATGGATGTTGAAGGCCTTGAGAAAATGCTAAGTAACAATTCAATCCAATTTGATTGGATGCAACTTCTTATAACAGCTTTGAAGAAAGTTTTAGTAGCACAAGCACAGAAAGGATCTCTGCATCATGTGCTCAAATGTATCTGTGATTCTTTATTTTTTGACTGGCACTTAGAATGTTTTCTTAAAGAACTAAGTAAGCGCAAGTGTCATGATACTTACAACATATTTGTGAAATTACTGGACGTAATTGAGTATTTAATAGACAATATGAAGAAATACTTACCCAAGTACAACAGAGCACTATTTTTAATTTTAGAATGTGGGGAGAAACTTAATGTCATAGAAAAAACTTCTGATCTACATTTAAAAGTGGAAAAGCTAATAGCATTATCTAGAACTGAGGAAGCTAGACCTGTGGAGAATCCCTTACCCTTGTCACAAACTAGTGTTTCTAGATTTAAAAGGAAAAAATTTATACCTAGGGCTGATGATGACACACCACCTGATGATTATAAGACAATGGAGATTTTCCCAGAGACAAAAGAGCTCTATTCTTCAATAGACCCATTCTTAAGAGCAAACAAAACAAAAGGTGCTTACAGAGACTTACAACATTATCTTGACATTCATGCCAGGCTTATTAAAGAAGACTATCTAGCGCCAATCAGAGATGGATTGAAAAATTACATGGAATCATTGGCTGCTGGTGTTAAAGCTAAAGAACATGATCTAAGATTTTACTACGATGTTAAATTGCAGATGAAACAAGATGAAGATCAAGGCATCACTCACTGGGCAATTTTTGATAAGACAGGTCTAGACAAAGTTGAGTGGGAATATTCAAAAAGACTAATGTTTGGTTCATTGTTAGTATTTTCCAAAGATGACTTTGAAACTACTGTATTTGCTACAGTAGCCAACAGAGATTCATCTAGGCTAGAAAAAGGTATCATTGAAGTTGTATTTCAAAACAACCTGGAAGTAGTTTTTACTGCATCAGAAAATGACAGATTTATTATGGCAGAGACAACTGCCTACTTTGAGTCACATCGTCATGTCCTAGAAGGTCTTCAAGAAATGAAACAATTGCCTCTTGACAGATATATTATAACCTGCAAGAAAGAAGTTCACCCTCCAAAGTACCTTGAAAACAAAGCTACTTACAATTTAGCCTGCATAATGCAAGAGACATTTGATGATTTTCCAGTTCCAATTTTTGATGAAACTGAATGGCCTGATGCTTTGGCTACAACTTTAAATGATTCACAGTTAGAGGCATTAAAACTCGCTTTGACTCATGAAATGGCCATTATTCAAGGTCCCCCAGGAACTGGTAAAACTTACATTGGACTAAAAATCATGAAAATATTGCTAGAAAATAATGTTACCAAAGATTCACCAGAATCAAATGGTCCAATTCTAGTTGTTTGCTACACAAATCATGCCCTGGACCAGTTTTTAGAAGGTATTTTAGAGTTTTGCTCAGAAGGTATTGTCAGAGTTGGTGGAAGAAGTTCAAGCAAACTTTTAGAAAATTACAATCTAAGAGAGTTAAGAAGCAATCCATCTTTAGATCGTAAAATAGAAACCAATATAAAAGTAAACATAAGAAATTGTAGAAAAGAATTAAAGATGATTAGTAAGGAGGTACAAAATCAGTGGCAGCAATCACTGCACTTGGAAACAACGATAGTGAATTTAGAGGATCTTGACGATGAAATAAGACAAAAACATTATGACCAATTAAGGGATCCTAGCAGATCAAGAACAAAACAGCCTCCCATGAGAACATGGCTGAAAGCATCAAATGCAAACATGGAGAATCATTTGTTCAAAGCAGCCAAATGTCATTTGTCTAAAACTATTGCAAGTGAAATAAATATTGAAGAGAGATATGACATGGTTTTAACCTGCAGGCTTTCAGCATCTAAACTTCTATTTAAAGAGCGTGTTAAAATCTATCGCTTCTGGTTAAATAAATACAAAGCAAAAATAGCAGCAGCAACTGAAGAACTCATTGAGTGTGGCCAAAGTATAGCTCTTGATCAGCTTTTACACGATGGTGAAGAAGCAAGTCATGACATACTTCCAGATGATATATTAGTGAAATATATGTCTAGTGACAATGTCTACAACGTTATCAAAGAATGTGTTCAAATGGAAAATAAAACTTGTGAATGTGAAAATGATTTCATAAAAGCCTGGCTCTTGAACAACTTCACTAAAGCAGACCAACTACTGGATGCCATTGAACAGTTAACAGAAAAGAAAAAAGAGCAAGGAACTAAGCAAGGAATTAATGTGGACAGTGAGGCAAAGATTCATAATAGTCGATGGGTGATTGATGAGAGTGATTCCAGCCCATCTGAACATGAAACTGATTTTGATGACTCTGACAGTGAAATTGAGACTGGTATGGATGATATTGATGATGTTGGTTTAAGTTTTAAAGAGTTGGCAAGAAATTTTAAACAGCAAGGAAACCAAGAAATTCAGATGTTACAACGTGCTGAAAGACTTCGTATTGATCTGTCAGAAAAGCCTGAAAATAATATAGAAGATGAATGGCAGGAAGTCAATAATAGTACCATGTCATACAGCAAAGTGTTTTCTCTTTTCCACAAGACTGTACCATTTACAGAAGTTGAAGCTTGCAATGTGGAGGATGTTTGGAAACTAACATTGCATGACAGATATAAGCTTTACAAGTTTTGGGTTCAGTCCAAAAAGAAAAAATTGTCAAAAATTTTGATTTCCTTGACACAAGAATTTAAGGACATTTTGCAACGTAAAAAAGAAGCCAATAGCCTCAAAGATATTGCCATTTTGCAACGAGCTAGAGTCATTGGGATGACTACTACTGGTGCAGCAAAACACAGAAAAGTTCTTCAAAGTGTTGGCTGTAGAATTATAGTTGTAGAAGAAGCTGCAGAAGTTTTAGAAGCCCATATTGTCACAACCTTGAATAGTAATTGTCAACATCTTATATTGATTGGGGATCACCAGCAGTTGCGTCCTAGTCCCACAGTTCACAAGTTAGCAGTAGATTATAATTTGGAGATTTCTTTATTTGAACGCCTTGTAAACAATAATGTGCCTCACGTAACTCTCAGTGAACAGCACAGAATGAGGCCAGAAATTTCTCAGTTTGTGAAACATATTTATCCCAGATTAGAAGATCATTATTCTGTCACTGGCTTTGACGACATTAAAGGAGTTGCTTCTAATGTCTTTTTCTTGCAACATTCATTTGAAGAAAGTGAGGTGGATGATAGCACAAGCAAATCTAATTTACATGAAGCCAAATTTGTAACAGCGCTTTGTAAATATTTTTTACAGCATGGTTATCTTGGTAAAAAAATTACAATTTTAGCAGCATACAGTGGACAAGTTACTTGTATAAGAAATGAGATGGAGCCAGAGAAAGATGTATATGAAGGAGTTCGTGTAACATCTATTGATAATTATCAAGGTGAAGAAAATACCATTGTTTTGTTATCTCTTGTTAGAAGCAACACTGAAAATGAAGTTGGATTTTTGAAAACAGATAACAGAGTCTGTGTAGCATTATCTCGAGCTAAAAGGGGAATGTTTGTTATTGGAAATCTTCCATTACTGGCAAAGAAAAGTAAACTCTGGACAAATATTTTATCAATGGCTCAAGATGAAAAAGTAACAGGTGTAAATATGAGGCTGGTTTGTGTAAACCATGCTAATCATGTGACTTATGTGTCCAATAGTGAAGACTTTAAAAAAGAAGTTCCTGAAGGGGGCTGTAATAGAAAATGTGATTATAAACTTCCATGTGGTCATACTTGCATGAGAATGTGTCATGCATCAGATAGATTTCATGAAGAGACAAAGTGTGAACAGCCTTGTTTAAAAGAATGCTCAAAAGGACATCCTTGTCAAAGAAATTGTTTTGAAGAATGTGGAGACTGTGAAGTTATGGTACAGAAGACTATGCCTCTTTGTGGTCATGTAGATAATGTGCCATGTTCTAAAAACCTAGAAGATGTAGAGTGCTCACAGCCTTGTGGTCAGATAATGATTTGTGGCCATATTTGTCATGGAAAATGTGGTAAATGCTTCAATGATGCAGAGCATCAACCGTGTACAGAGAAAGTTCTTTTAACCTGGCCAGCCTGTCAGCATACCGCTAATGTTGAATGTAAGACAGATGTAGCAGATGATCCTTGCCCAGAAAAATGCTCGCAACGTCTAGAATGTGGACATCTGTGCAAAGGCACTTGTGGTGGATGTCTTTCTGGTCGTGTCCACAGACCTTGTTCAGAGAAATGCAAAACTCCTCTTCCCTGTGGTCATCCTTGTCATGGTCCTTGTGGTGGTCAGTGTGTCCCCTGTGGAGCTAGATGTGTTGTATGTTGTCGACATGGAAATTGTGATAAGGATAAGTGTGGAGATCTGTGTGAACCATGCACAGAAAATTGTGCAATGTCCTGTCAGCACAGACAATGTAACCTGCGCTGCATGGATGAGTGCAGAATTCCAGCATGTGGTAAACCATGCGGCAAGATCACAAAATGCAAGCACAAATGCTATTCTTTGTGTGGGGAACCTTGTGTGTGTTATCCTTGTGAGAAAGATAAATTTAGTCTAATAGACTCCAGTGGTAAGAAAAAGCCTCATTATGCTGTAGCTCATGACAAGCGTGAAAGGGCAAAGAAATTTGAAGTTCAGCAAGATACAGTTTTAATGAAAATTCAAAGATGTGGAGAAATCTTCACAATAAATCAATTAGACAAGTATGTTGAAAGTTTTGAACCTCTTGGGACTAGTTTTATTAAATGTCCTAATTGTCCAGTACCAGTTATGGGAATTGCAAGGTATGAAAACATAAATAAACTGAGGACTGAAAAAAGAGAAAATAAAAAGGCAGCTTTGATTAAGGCATCAAGTGTATCAGCTGACACTATCAACATTCTATTAGAAAGCAAAGAATTAGTCAGTGATTTCTGTAACATTGACGAAGGAGATTTCCTTACAAGAAAGCCTGGGGAGATTGATGCTAACCATGCTTTGGCGTTATCCTTACAAATAAGGTTTTCTTTGGTTTTAAAAAAGATTTATAAAATTCATCAAGAATTCTCAGAAAACATCAAATTTGCAGTGATTAAATGGAAGTTGATTATAAACACTATTAACAGAAATGTTACAGAACAGTTCTTCAGAGAAATGACTCTTGAATTGCACAGACTTCTCCTCCTGGAGCAAATGCACATTTTAACACAATATTTAGAAGATATTGGAAAATTATCAGATGAATTGAAAACAACAAGCAGGTCTATTTTAAAGGGTGGCAGATCTAGACTAAAATTAACAATGGAGGACAAGTTAGCCTATCAAAGCACTATAGAAGAGCTTTATAGTTGTTTTGAAGACCTTGAAGCTGATAATCATTGGCATGTCCAAACTAATCATCTCAGGGAGCAGTGTAAATTTGTGACCAGATTTCTTGACCAACCAATGGAGAAGGTAAATTGATGTTGTTGTTTTTTCTGTTCATTGTCCTAATGTCTTATAAACAATAAAAGAATAAATAAATAAACACAGTGAATTACTTTTTTGTTGTTGCCATATATGCTTTATTTATATGGTAAAGTTATATTTGCTATGGTTGAGTCTTGATATTTTCTTTTATTTAAGTTAGCAGTTACACTGTTTAAATTTTAGCATAAAGCTTTCAAAAGAATCTTAGTTGCCTACTTTGAAAATCATCTTGAAAGATTATGATATTAGAAATTAAATTTAAATTTCATTTTCTTTCTTAGAATAAACTTAACACATTTGTTTTTAGTAGCTTTGAAAGTGGGGAAAGCTGCTATTAGTTTTGTCTGGTCTGTTTGTCAGAGAAAATCATGTCCTGTTCCTAATGTAGACTCCCCATGTTTTTTTTATTATTAATAGTAAATAGTTTTTTAAATGCTCCATTGGCTTGCTTATTTACTTTTATTAACAAAACTGTTCACTTTCATAAGATAAAAAGTAACACCAGAACTTTGCAAGAGCAGCTACAGAATAACATGACATCAGATTTTAATAGTTTGATATCTAAAGATGACAGACAGACAGGCCACACAAAACTAATTTCAGGGGCCACTTAAAAACTAAATTTTAAAAATGTTAACCTTACATTAAAGAAAAGTAGGTAATTTAACATTAGTAAGCAAATTAGTTAATAATAAAAAATAAATGCTGGGTTTGGGCTTAACTTTTCAACACAATCTTCAGTGCAAGTCTAGGTTTCATAGCAAAATTCTATTATTACTTTTATGGATTACATTGAATAACAATGGATCTGTATTATTAGGAAAGAACTTGTTCTGCTGATATTTCCAAATAGAAATGGTATGTAGGAGAGTAAAATTCTGTTTTTCTTGACTCAAAAGTTAGTGTAAAGGTTAAGAGGCTGATTGAAAAGAAATTATTGTCTTTTTCTGTTTTGTGTTTTTATTTGTTTTTTTGTTTAGTTAATGATGATAATACGATTAAATTAAATTTAAATTCTAACTAATTGATTCTTTTTTATTTTGAAGAGTTTCTAAACAATGGAATCCAGATAATTCAATCTTGCATAAATGAAAGTTCCACTTAATTCAAATTTGCTTCATTCTTTTTTTTTTCTACTTGATTATTTCCAAGTTGTATAATTGAAAAAAAAAAAACAGTTATGTCTGGTTCCTGATAAAACATTAAAATTTTCTGTTTATTGATTCTTCCCCCCCCCCCCCCCCCCCCCCCATAAGCCAGTGGTGAAGTCACTGATGGCCTTTATCTATCCTTCAACATGCTGCAATTAATGGATTTGTAACTTCCAATTGTGTATTATACATATGATAAGACATCACTGTGTTCCTCCATCTCTACACACTTATCAGATAATACACTGAACTGTTTGGGAGCCTAGTCCCTCTCTTGCTTTGTTACTGGACGTTGTGTTGTAATAAATCAGACCACTGACCACCACTTTTATATTTACTCAAGGACTGAACACTAGCAATATGCTCTTTTTTTTTTAATTATAAAACAGAATAGCATTATTATGTCTGTGAAGTCCTAATCCTTTGATGAGAAAATGCAAATCTTAAACATATGTATTACCTTGACATTTGAGCAATTCAAGAGTTCGAAAACAACCATTCAGTAGTTATTTCCCTTGTTGAGTGTAATTCTTTCTATTTTAAATTATATGAAGTCCTCTGTGTACCGTAAGTGTATGTACCCTGTATATATAATAGTAATATAGGGAAATGTTCCCCCTCCTTTCAAATCATAATTATTGACATTTAACAATTTTTTTAATACATTTTTAAAATTATTTCTCTTTTACAGGATTTGAAGTCAATTTTGCGTGAGATTAAAAAATAAACTTTTGATAAATCTGTACTACATGGCTTAGATATAGCTTCTTGCAGTGAGATCTTTTCAAAGTTATTGTGCAACATATACCATAATATTTTGTTACTAATATTATAATTTTTGTCTTAAAAGTTTTATTTTATTGCTTCAATGATTTATTTCAATCTTTCTTTGTTGGTTGTAATGTTAAATTTAACATTGCATAAGGTGATAAACTGTGATATTTTGCTAACTTTGATTTCTGTATTTTTAATTACAGTAACCCTTTTATAAAATAATCCAGCAAATTTTGGTGACAAGTAAATTAACTTTTTTTATACTGGTTTATTTATAAACACTGCTATGTTTAAGTAGGAAAAAAAAACATTTACTCAGTTTTCATACCATAATTATAAACATTTTTTTTCTTCAAAATCAGTACATGTTGTTGTCATGGATATGGTGTGATATATTACTTTGGGTTAAGTATAGGTCAAGCTTAGTTGCTTTTTTATACTGAAGTAAGGTAAATATGCTTGTAGCAACTGTGTTAGCTTAGCCATATGAAACACTGCACTCATCAATCTTTAGAATTGATGACATTGCCATTATAATCAGGGTAAGTTTTACAAATTAAGTTTAATACTAAAGTTATGTAAGGATTAGATTTTAAGTTCAGTTTAGGCTTAGGTTCAACATTATAAGATTGCTATAATTTTACTAAATAAAATTTCATGTTCTAAAGTTATACAATTGTTGTTTTTTATTAAGATAACTTTGATTTAAACCAATCTATTTGGTCTTTTTTTTTTATATGGATACTATCAGGAATGCTTCTAATCCTTGACTAATTACATGATATTAAGTAACTTTTTATGTAAGAATTCTAAAATGAGTGAAGTCATATATATATTAGTCTATTGGTGATCAGATTTCATGTGCAATAAAGGACATGGTTCCTAAAGAGTTTAGCATTAGGCTGCAAAACCTAGGGTCTTTTTAAAGGCTGAGAACTTCAGATGCACCTCATTTATCTTTTTTTTTTTTTTTTAATAATTTCGTGACATCATAAAAGAACACCTGTTAGCTATTAACACTTATTCAGCAGAACGTTTGCTTCAGTTGTCTCATGAACCTTTAGGTTTTGAAGTCAACTTTACAAACTGTTTGTAAGCAGTAACTAAAACAAGTGATAACATTTTAATGACTTGTTCAATATAACCTGCATACTTTCATGGCTTTTACTACTTTGCTCTTAGTCAATGACAAATAATGTATTGGTAGTGTCAACAAGCTTCAAATGGCTTAGATTTATTGCTTTTTTTTTTAATTTGTCTTTTTGTTCATAAGTATTGTTATTCCTTATGAATGTATATTTGTATATCTTTAACTTTTTTTAAAATTAATATATTTCATTTGGCATAGTAATTATTTAATTGGATAGCTGAATTTTTGCTTGAAATGCAAATAATTCATAAGCTTATTTTTTAAAATAAAATATTGATTTTACATCTGCTTTATTAGTATTAATAATTATAATTTTAATACCAGCAATATTTCAATATTTTTTTGTTTGCACCGTCAACCTTTAAGTTTACTTTTTATTTGAAGTATAAATCACATTGGTATTGTAGATTTTTTATTTCATATTGTTTATCTTTGACTACAAAAAAAAAGGTATTTTATGTACATAATTTCTTTAGAGACTGGACCATATACTGGTATTCTTTTGTATGCATATTTAAGACATTGACTGACAAAATGACCCAATATATTTTCATCTGTGCTCATTTATTAATTTAATGATGCTTGGTCAAGATAGACCTTTTTTTTAAATTGCTTTTGCTTGTATTATTATAATAAACTAGTTGTAAAACGGATCAAAATTATGAGAAAGCATTTAGAGATCATAAAATGTTTTAAATTTTGAAGGCAGTAACTTTTTTTCAAATGCCACAATTAATTTTTTTTTTAAATCGTGCATTGCCTGTCTTTTTTGCTAAAATTTTTTTTTTAATTTTAAATGTAGATGTTTTTAAATAAAAAATAAAAATCCAGGTATATAACAACAAAGGCATGAATGTAATTTTTTAAAAAAGTAATGTTACTGTTTATTTTGATTGGTCATAATGTTCTATGAATATTAAATTTATCATTGCCTCATATTGACCTTGTGCAGCTGGTGACTTTTTTTTTTTTACACTGTTGTTGTAAAGAAGCTAATGCTTTTATTAATAGATGCTTTTATCTCTTTTAAGTCATTTGGAAATTATACTTATAAGTAAACACTGTTTATTAAAGTTCGATCACTAATAATTGATTTTTCATTTTAATTAGATTAACATTGCAACAAAAATGTGTATAATAATAATAATAATAATCTTTATTATAATGTATAATGATTTGTTTTATGGACTTTTTTTTTTAGAAAGATAGAAAGATTCCATTTAATCTACTAGCAAAAGTTTTCAAGAAGCCTGTTCATTTCTCTTTGTTGTATCTTTTTATCATTTTTTATTTAAGTTTGAATTTAAAACTTTTAATTCCACTCAACTTCCCCTTTGCAGACAGTGTTCCCACCCTTATGAAACTGTAAACCATATCCTCTTTGAATGCCCCTTCCTAATCAACCTTAGGCAGACCCAACGTCCACTACAGCCCAACATAACCAACACCCTGTACGGCAGTGCTGAACAACTGAAGATAACAGCACACTATTTTTCCTTGGCACAGTCTGCAAAAGAGCTCACAGCTCAGCAGCAATAAAGCTGGCTAGAAGAAGAAAAAGAATTTAAAATTTACGTATACAGTGTGTTATGGTGTCTCTAATACAATGAAAGAAATATGTTGGAATATTGTTTTATTAACAGTACTTTTATCAACTTTATGTAGTTATATATATTTATAGATCATGTTGTGTATGTTCCGAATAATTATATAGCTTCCAGATAATTGATAATTTGCTAGTTGATGATGATGCAGTAAATGCAACCCAAATAATTGATAGAAATAAATCTTAAAACAAAGGCCTAAGGGAATTCAATCATGCATGATAATAATTGTGATCCTCTTTTCAGAAATCTTGGTATTGAGGAAACCTCAATTGTTTAAAAATAAAAATTTGAAATGCTAGAATTCATTGGAATAAAACGAATACAATTGCATTATATTATTATATTAATTGCAATATCTGTTTTACTTTGATATTGATTGTTAGAGTAAAAATCAAAGTTGATAATGGCTTGTCTCAGGTTCTTCCCTTGGATCATCATTGAATTCGACCTCTGCAGATCAAAAACTAGTGAACGTTAACTCTCAGGGTTGTGTTTAAGCCTTAGCTCGTTTGCCTGAGCCCCTGACTTTCGACACCCACCTTCGTGTGTAAATAAAATAAATAACTAGATGTTCACAATATAATGTTTCATGAGATGAAAGTAATTTACAATAAACAAACTGATAAAGTAATATATTGATTTTAACAAATATAATATAGCTGTTATCTTAAATAATCATTCTGCACCTTGCCTGTCCCATAGTACCAATAAAACTCATTATTAAGCATTTGGCCTCAACGCAACAAACGTACCTTCAACCGTACCTTGGGTTTGATGTTATGAAATTTGTTTATAGCTAAACTAAGTAGCCGCCTACATGTAATTATGTTCAATCAATTAGTAAAAACACTTGATCTTGAGACTTTACAATATAAAGATAAAACACACAAAATAAATGAGCTATTGCAACTTCAAACATTACAATTACGAATAGCTGCAGTCATACATCGCAGCAGTAAATGTGATGACATCTGACGTTGAACAATAAACTTTCTGCAAAACAGTTTCTAGCTTGGAAAGCAGAACGTATCATGCAGCTGAATGTGACGCAAATCATATAGGTTCATCCTGTGCGATGGAATCTCAATGTATCCTGCAAACTTTCAGACGTTCACAAATGATATCTGGCGTTAAGCTATGTAGAAGGCTATTTGGGATATGGTGACTCAAAAAGCTATAAAACTGTTGCGGATGCAGATCCACTAGCATAGGCCTACCCCGGTAAAGACCGTTGAAATGTTAGAGTGTAATGGTCACGCACACAAAAGGATGGGACGTCGACTGATGGACTTAAATAATGCTAACAAAGGAAAAGTTTTTGACGAAGATGGTAAACTTTACAAAGGAATAGGAGTGAAAGAAGCTTACTTCAGCAGCTTTAGAAAAAATAACATAAACTCGGATTAGGGCCAACCTCTAGCAATCAAAAACATTTTGAAAATAAACGCATCAAACTATATCAATCCCTTATTTGTACTTTATTGTTAACAACTTAAACACGCGACGAGAATATAATCATGGACGTAGCCAGGATTTTTTTTCGTCGCGTATGGGGGGGGGGGCGATTAAATCTTAAGATTAATTACGTGTGTATACCTAATTAATCTTCATTATAGGCCTATTGTGACCCTTTATTCTTTCGAACTTTTTTTTTACACTAGAATAGACACTTCCTTTAGTTAGTGGAAAGAATAGACACCCCGTCCTAGCCAGTTATTGGATCCGGGGGAACTCAGTGGGGTCCGCCAAGCATTATTACCGGTATTTAAAACTATAAAAAAAAGCAAATTCTGAGGTATCTACAGTGTATTATCCTGCTTCTCTTCTAAAAAAAAAAATTGTAGGTAAAAAAACAAATCTGCTATTCGGTGCACTTTATTAATGGAGCCCAGAGAAAGGTAGCCTACCTATATTTTTTATTGGATGGATGTGGAAGGGAAACCGCAA
Organism: Biomphalaria pfeifferi; assembly: GCA_030265305.1. NCBI lineage: Eukaryota > Metazoa > Mollusca > Gastropoda > Planorbidae > Biomphalaria > Biomphalaria pfeifferi. The sequence goes on from JASAOG010000033.1 coordinate 1,105,111, forward strand.
AACCCCTTTTGGCTACGCTTTGCTTTTCCTTTTGCTGGAAGGGGGAGGTTGACTTAAAAACCCTCTTGGCTACCCTCATAATGGAATTTGCGGTCATTGTAGTTTGCTTTCCTTTTTTTTTTTATCGAAAAGGGGAGTTTTATCGTCCAAACCATCTGTTAGGGGGTTTTAAACTCAAAACCATCTGGATGTTGTTTTTTTAAATTCAAAACTCTATGCATTGGTTACGCTCATATAATTCGGCGACTGTATTTTACTTTAGTTTAATAATGAAGAGTGGAGTTTTAAAGTCAAAACCCTCTGGAAGGGGTTTTAAACTTAAAACCCTCTGGAGGGAAGTTTTAAACTCAAAACCCCTCTTGGTGGGTGACTTGTTTGCTTTAGTTTTATATTGAAGAGGGACTTTAATGGTCAAAAAAACTCTGTAGGGGGGTTAAACTCACCGACCCCCCACACCTGATAACGCTGTGGCAAGTGATGGTTTAGCTTTAAAATCTCACTTTTATTGAACAAAATTAAAAATTAGTCACATTTAACACCTTTAGTTAAATCCACTAAATTTAGAAAGCCTTCAGGACAGAAGACGCAAAAGTAAAGTAGCAAATATACATAATATAAAACACTAAATCATAATCTTCAAATACAAAATTTAATAAAATACTCAGAAAGACACAAAGATAAAGGCACATTCCTCATCACATATGCTAGGACAAATTTGTACAAATGCTCCTTCTTCCCTGTAGTGCTATTAGAACTTGGAATGGGTTGCCTGAGCTAGCCAGGTAAACCAATGACTTGGCAGAATTTAAGTCATTATTGGTTAATATGCATGACTGAATGCATGACGCGTAGGACGTAATCATCTTCTTTTTTGAAGTAACGTCTGTATTATATAAGATTAAAAAAAACAAGTCGCAGAATCCCCCCACCTCTGCGGGGAGGATTTCATTTCGTGTGTGGAGGGGTTGAATGCCCAAACCCGCTACGCCCATTAATATAATATTAAAAATATGTTACTATCAACTGAAAGATCGTTTTATCGGTGAACAAATTGTCGGTGAACGATTTTTTTTTCAATTTAATTTGTGAACCAGTTGGTGTGGGATGAACGAATAGATCTAGTAGGTCAGGGTGAACGATTTCTCGTGTGAACGAAAAGTCTGGTCAACTTATAATCGATTTTTCAGTGAAGGAAATGTCTATCCATTCAGGATTTCTAGACTCTTTTTTTAGATCCCAATCCAATTTACAGAACCCTTATTTGGATTTTGTCTATTAACATGGCGGGACAACTCTTAGATCATGTCGATGCGATTATAAAATAAATAAATTATATATAGATCTAGATCTGCGGTATTTGCTCCTTAAAATTAAATTAATAATAAAGTTTTAATATCATTTTAATATATAGATCTAGATTTAAACTAGCTCTAGTCTAGATCTATATCTATTCTAAATACTGTTATGAAATTAATCATAAATAGACTAAAAGCTATAAAAAAGGAACTACACTCTATATAAGCAGTAACGCAGTTAATGCCAGATACAACATGGCGGGTGCCTCCCAAGGATCTGGAGTGGGTAAGAATACAATAAAAATAGACTGAATCTCTTTATCTAGATGCTTTATTCAAGAAATGTATTGGTAACCGAGATAGATATGTTATTTTTAATGTATAATTAACAACTTGATTTTTACTGCCCCACCCCCAAAGGGCATAATCATGATTAGAAAGTAATAAATAGAAATCACTGAATAATAATTGTCTGAATCAGATAAAATATAAAAATCATAAAAAAGATATCTTTCAAGACATTCAAGTCTTTCACTTTCAGTAGTTTCAGTCTTTGACTCTTCTTGGTTTAGATCTAGATGTCTATATCTAGTATCTCTAACTAGTCTCTCTAACTAGATAGTAGATCTAGGCTAGCTAGTCTAGATCTAGATTCACTAGTCTAGATATTCTAGTTCTAGGTAGGGATGTGAAATAAAAAAATTATCTTTAAAAAAACAATTTTTTGTTAGTACATTATTAAAATACTTTGAAAGAACTTTCCAATGGTGTATAAATTATGAATGTAAGTTAAACAGTTAGAAAGTTAAGATTTTTTTTTATGGTGTTTTGACCTAACATTGGTTGACATGGAACAATGAAGATGAGAGCGTCTAGCCGGCTCAGCCCGCGAGACACCCCCCTTCCCCCCGCTCAAAATGTTAAAAAGTTGGAATTGAGTTGCCCAAGATAATAGATCTACTGCTTAAATAAGAAATTTAATAGTAGATCTAGTGTTCGTAGTAAATTTCTAGCTCACAAATCTGATTTCATTTATATTTATGAACTTCACTTGTTTAGAATGTAAATATTGATGAAATAAACAATTATCGGATCTAGAGCTACAAGAAATGTCAAGGGGTGTGGACAAAATGGCGGCTTTGTGATGGCAGTAAATAACCAATATTTAAAAAGTGGGATCAAAATCGTCTGAAACAATATTTTTCAAATTTGCTTTAAAATTTAAAAGAAAATATAAGAAATAAATTAAACTCTTTAAAAGCTTTTTAAACCTATACATAATTGCTATATCTTCTAGCCTAGGTAAGATTTAAGTCATAAAATAAAGTTTTCAAAAAAGTAAAAAATAAAAAATCCCATAGGGAGCAGTGCAAATTTATGTTTCAACATTATAATCGATAACAATTGAAGAAATAAAGGTATCATGATAAAACTTGGCAGAAATATGGTGAGATATATTTTCTATTAGTAAAAAAAAAATCTGCTTCTTAAATGTTACCTGAAATGAGAAGTCCACATGAAAAAAAAGAGTTCCTCAATACAAAGTGTATCCATATTCACCTCTTTTAGATTTCAATGGATTTAAAATCATAATCGATTTCAATTAAGGGGCTATGTACAGAAAGTAAAAAAAAGGATCTCAAAATTCGATGCCATTTTTTAACTTCCGGTCTTACCAATTTTCACATATCTATTCTAGGTTAGAATCTTACAATACTATAGTACTATAGACTTAACTATAGACTAGATGACTAGGACTAGATCTAGATTTAGGGAGGTGAAAAAAAATCTTTGAAACAACAATTTTTGTTAATCTAGTACCTCATTAAAATACTCTAAAAGAACTTTCTAATGGTGTATAAATTATGACTGTATGTTTTACAGTTAGAAAGTTATAATTTTTTTTTTTGGCGTTTTAACCTAACATTGGTTGACATGGAACAAGTGAGGAGAGAGCTTGTCGCTGTCTCAGATCAAAAGTTTAAAAGTTGGAATTGAGTTTCGTAGACACTAGATCAACTTATTAAATAAGAAATTTAATAGTAGTCTGTCTAGTATTCGTAGTAAATTTCTAGCTCACAAATCTGATTTCATTATATATGAACTTCACTCAGGGGCGGACTAGGTATCAAAATCGGCCCGGGCATTACCATATAAACCGGCCCACAAAAGGCATGTCATATATTTTCGTTTGGGGGGGGGGGGGGATTTTTACCCCACTCCGCAATTTATATATATATATATATGCACACACACATATATTAGTGTGTGTGTGTATATGTAATTAATCTTCATTACATTCTGATCTTTCATTCTTTCAAATGTTTTTTCTACCCTAGAATACTCTCTTCCTATAATAAGGCGAAAGACAGTGCACACTGCTAAAGGACAGTTAGGGAGTCTGGGGGAGCGCTGCGAGCTGCCAGCATTGGGGTCCTGGGCGAAGTCCCGGAACCAAGCATTATTTCCGTTATTTTAAGCTTTAAAAATGCATATTCTGAGGTATCTACTGTGCAATTAGCCTGCTACTCTTCCGCTAAAAAAAATTCAAAAACCAAATCTGCTATTCAATACAGTCCAATGACTGGTAGAAAATGGTAAAATGCTTTAGTTTTTGTATTTGAGGGGGAGGGTAACCTGTAGTTTGCTTAAGTTGGCTACACCGGGGCAGTAAGTAAAGTTTCCCTTTCAGACAATGAGGTCTGAGGCAAGTGATGGTTTGAAGACAGTCCCCTCCCGGCTACGCCCATGTGTTATATCATAGGTTTAAGCCTAATTCTCTACAAAATATATAAAGTTTGATAACGCATCGAAAACTGGATGTATGCATTTGTAGGATTACATAATGTATTCTATTATACATGTATGTAGTCTGAAAACTATAAACAATACAATAGTATTACTTTTAGATTACAGACGTTTCTTCAAAAAATAAGTTGTTACGTCTTATGCATTTCATGTGCCAATCTATTTATGCTTGTTGATCTGTGACTTAAAATATGGAAAATCATTGATTTTCCTGGCTGACTCAGGCAACCCATTCCATTAAAAGATAAGAGAAAGCAGAACGGTTGAGTGGCACTTACTTAATGTGAAAAGCTCTTGCTTCCTCCTAGTATATTCTCAAAAACGCGATTTGTATATGAATATACCATGACCCATTATTTAAAATATAAATCTCCTTTCATTAAATATCGGATGTGACAGTGCTATATAAATTATTGTAATTATTGTAGATCGAATAATTTTCATCATTAATGATTTCATACTAAGCATAAGTTTGCCATTAATTATAATGTGGTTGAGAGGCTAAGTGAGCATGAACTTGGCTTGTCTTGGCTACCTAGAAGGGGGCTCAAGGTTCGACACCCGACTAGGGCAGAGTTGCTTTTACTGAGCGTCTAAAGGCAGCACGGAATACCAACTCCTAGATACCCCCCCCCCCCCCTCTTCCCACTCCACAAATGAGATTGGACCAAAGCGCTGAGCATGCTATAGTATGAAAATAGCGCTATATAAAAGCTATAATAATAATAATAGTATAAAAATTGATTTAGATCTAGATTTATTTTTTAATTAAATATTTTTTGTGTAAGCCTTAAGTGTAGTATTTTTAGATCCATGTTATTATTTAAAAATAAACAAAAAGAAACTTACTTTTTCTTTTCAAATCGCAGAAAGTAGAGCTTTATACCCATATTGAGCTGTGAATAAGTTGGGTGGTTTGCACTTTCGCGGCTGTGTGTACGTGTTTAAGTTATTTTCTATTAATTTTCTATTCTGTTAAAGAGCTAATTGTCGCACCTTTTTTTTTTTTTTTTTTTTTTTTTTTTTTTGCTGCGTTATATCAATGTTTTCTAACTTAGCCTCTCTCATCCCTCTTTTTGGTTAAATTTCATTGGAACCATTAAAAGACGGGGGAGGGAAGGAGAAAAAAAAATGGGAGTGCCATCAAAGGTCCATGCCGACCAGCAAAATGATTAGGCCAAACACAACCTCGAAGTCATCAAAGCAGTCCATGCCGCTCGTGCATATCAGAAAGTACAGTCTAACGTTTTGCAAATGATAATATGTACAGTATATTGTGTATTTAATTTTGTGTGGAAATTCTTGTTGAATTTCAAACAAAATTAATTGTAAGAAGAATTAAAAAAAACAAGAAAACGTTTTCGGGCCTTTATGTCTTGTTAAGTTGTCTGCATTGAAATTTTATTTTTTTTTGGTCGCGACCAGACCAGCCCATTTGGTATCGGCCCACCAGGCATTTGCACATATAGCCAGTCTGCCCCTGACTTCACTTGTTTAAAATGTAAATATTGATGAAATAAACAAATTTTCGGGTCTAGTTCTACAAGAACTGTCAGAGAGGTGTGGACAAAACGGTGGCGTTGTGATGGCAGAAATAACACAAATTATTTTAAAATTGGGATTAAAATCGCCTGAAACAATTTTTTTTCAAATGCGTTTTTAAAACAATTGCAAGGTAAAAACTCTTTAAAAAGTATCTAGATCTGTAGCTAATAATATCTGCTACAAGATTATAATTTCACTTGTTGGTGAAAAACATCTTCTATAAATAAAAACTGAAAAGTCCAATGAGGTCAAGTTTGTACGATGTTGAAGATATATTGATCTGAAAATTGGTAGGAATATAGCCAGACACATGTTCTATTAGCAGGAAAAAAGTCAACATGGTACGACTTTTCTGGGATGAGTATCAGCAAAAATAAAAATGTACATATACTTTTAATGCAAAATATTTAAATAATTTTATTTTTTTTTTCAAAAAATTGTCAAAGACAAAAATGTTTTCCATCATCAAAAGTAACCGAATTCACTCTTTTTAGCAATGATATCTTTACATATACTGAGCATAGTCGATTTCAAACAAAGACCTATGTAGCAGTAAGGAAAACTCTGTCTCAACATTTTACATCATTTTTTGGACACAGGAACTTCCGGAATTTCACCTCCCTACTAGATTAGATCTCTAGAGATTAGAGTTTATTAGATTTAGATCTACTCTAACTAGACTAGTCAATGACAAAGTTCTGTCGAGTTCCTCACAAGTCTAGACTAGAGACAGAGTCAGAGTTAGATTATTCTAATTCTAGATCTCTTGATAGATTTAAGATCTATTGAGATTCTTATTTTAGTCACTAAAAAAATATATATGCTAGATCTTGATCTATCATCTTGACTTTTTTAGACCTAAAGCCAGGGGCGTATTTAAGGGATGTTCATAACTAAGTTGCATTTTTTTTTTCTTTTTCATGTAGTCATAAATCTTTTTGTATTCTGCTATCCATCATTCAGTTCTCCTCCTCCCCCTCTCTTTATTGTTTAACCCTCACGTCCCCTGAAATTAAATTTATTGTTTTCAATAAGTTTAGATCTATATCTATATGTAAAATAAACATTTAAAACAATTGAAACAATTAAAAAAGAAGACAGAACAACAAGCGACATATTATATTAACACCAATTCAGAATAAAAAGAAAATTGCATTGCTTTGAAAACACTGGAGTTATTAATTCCTGGTATTTTTAAAGACACTATCTTGGGTTTCCTTTGGTGAAGTACATAAACAATAACAAAATAGTAACAAAGATGGCTGACCTATGCACTCATTCAGAATTACCCAAATGATTATTTTATGTATTTTTTGGTGAAGGTTAAAAACAAACAAAAAAAAGTTAAATTTGAAAGCAGTTGAGATTCCTCTTCTTCAACTAGTTTAATGGAATATAAAAATAGCTGTGTTACAGTGTGTTCCTATTTTACTACTTGCATATTTAGTTGACATTTTTTTTTTAACCAAGTTGTTCCAAGAAATTTCACTCTGTTGGATGAGCTTGAAGCAGGCCAAAAAGGTGTTGGAGATGGGACAATCAGTTGGGGCCTAGTTGATGATTCAGACATGACCATGACAGACTGGCAGTGTGTCATTATTGGACCACCTAAGGTGAAAGTAGTTCTCATATTTTTTGTATCAAGTAACAAAAAAAATGTATAATCTTTTGTTCTAAATAATTTCTTGTCTAGAGTATTGAACTTATACTAAATTATAATAATGATGCTTTTTCATATTTTTTGTACACACTGGCTTGCTTTAGCATTGTTGGTAATCTAGTTTTTCTAAATGTTTAAGTATTAATCTTTTTTTTTTCTTCATAATTTAGACAAGTTTTGAAAACAGAATGTATCAGTTGCGTGTGAAATGTGGAGAGCATTATCCTCACAAGCCTCCAGAAGTTCGATTCATTACTCGTATTAATATGTCTTGTGTCAACAAGGAAAATGGAGTGGTAACTATTTTATCCTTTCTTTTTTTCTTCACATTTACATGAGGAATTCTCAGCTTAAAACTTAATCTTTTAAAATGTAAGTTGTTTGTATAGTGCCTTATTTTCACTGCAGTATTTAATTAAATTATTATATTTTTTTTTAGAAGCTCAATTTTCTTACATTTTATTTAAAAATACTCATTAATTAATACTCATTAAGTTTAATTTTTCCCAACATTTTGAAAAGTTATTAGTTCACCCTATATTTGAAGCAAGCATCAATAAAAAAAATAATTTTAAAATCTTTTTTTTTTCCCCATAATAAACAGATTATAAAAAGTTTGAATGTATAACCTGATGCTAATTTTATCTAGTCACAAATAGGTACTTTAATGCAAATAAATTAGAGGAGTGAGTCAGGTTTCCCTTGTTACTATTTTGATGTCCTTTGTCTTGTGAACCATTTGTCACTTTTTGGGAATATATAGTTGTTGAACCATTTGTCATAATCATCATTAAAGTAGAGTGGACTTACTGATCATGACAAAAGTACAATACCCTGTTCAGACAACAAAGCTAAATGAGTTGAAGAAAATGAAATAAAATATTCTAGGGGAGATATTTATAAAAAGAATCAGTGAGCCATCTTCATCTTCAATTGTAGGTGGATCCCAGAAAAGTAGAAAGCTTATGGTCTCACAAAAACTGTAGTATAAAGACGTTGTTATCACACATACGAGAAATCATGATGCTGAAAGAGAACCGTATAGGACAACCAGCGGAGGGAACAACTTTTTAGGCAACACCTTAATCATTTGAATAGAGATTTCAAGGTAAGTTCCTTTTTCTCTACTTTTTATTGTCTCAGGTTTTATTTTTATTAAGGTTTTCGACCAACAAAGAAATTATGCTAATTATGTTTGTATGAACAGTTTCCTACTAAAAAAGATTCCTAGCTTTAAAAGGTAGTGTAAACATAGCCAAGAAAAATATTTTATTCCAGCTCAAACTTTTTGTAGACTTAGAAAAAAAAAATTTAGCTAAATATAATTTTATTGTATGTTCTACTTCTTTTCTTTTAAAATTGGTTACTTATACAAATGTTCATATTGTATTGATAATCTATTAATGCCAAATATGAATATCTTAAGATCTTGTTCAATATTTCATTATTTGTTATTTTCCTGTTGCAGCTCTGGAGGTACAGGACACTTATTGAAATGGGAGATAATATCAAGTTATCTCATGATTGTTCCCTAGTAAATATTTTTACCAGTGCTTTTGAATACATATTATTTTGTTTGGTTTAAATTATATTTTGTTTAGGCCTTCCATTCTATTAACATTACAATATACATTTGTAATGTATTTGTAAAATAATGCTAGTTAATAATTGGTCAACTCATGGACACAATGTAATGTTTTTTTGTTAATCCTTTATGTTTGATGCATTTTCCAACACAACATCAATCATGTTTGTAGCCAGTGAAATTTCTTGAGTAACAGCATTTATATCTTTAAAATGATAAGTTTCATGAAATATATTATTCACTTTAATAGCTATAATCACACACACATGAAGTTATCTTTTAAGAATTTTATACTTTGTCAGCTTCAGATTATTAGCTGACTTACAGGTATTCTTTCCTAGTTGATTTTGTTTATATATTTAATATTTATTGCTTTGATATTGTAAGATTGGGTATGCACGCCCGATGAGTTTGGATTTTAAAGTTCAAAAGAAAAAAGTATTCTTTCTGTAATCACATAGAATGTCTTGCAGCATAATTACAATGCTGGGATTTTGCACAGTTCTTTCATTAGTTTGCAGCCATAACAAAAATGTAGTAAATATATTCACAATGATTTTTTGTGAGCATTTTTTTGAGATTCAGGTCATTTGGCCTTGTATGAAACTTTCAAATTATAATTCATTTTACTATGATATTCCAAACATTTTTATACTTTATAAAATTTGTACATCAATCAAATTGGCAGGTTTAATTTTGTTACTGCCCCAAAAATGTTATTTTTATAGGAATTATTAGGCTATCGTACCAGTATAAATAGTTCTACAAAAAGGAGGGGGGGGGAATGAGAAAATCCCAATTTTCACCGCATGTATTTTTTTTTATAGGTAGGATAAAAAAATTCATTTAAAAAAATTGATTTGGCTGCCACCTTAAGGTATGAATGTGAACATATGTGTGTGTGTTGTACCATCCTGGCTTTCAGATCAGTCTAGTTCCATGAGCTGCTAACATTACACTTAACACTGTCATCAAGTAGAATGTTTTCAAACTCTTAATGCTTGAGTGTCTCTTTACAACAGAGTTCAACTTTCTAGTTTTTTTTCCTTTTTATTATTTTGTAATTGATGTTTATCTTTGACAGTTTCTTTCTTTTTTTCCCTTGTTTACTTTGCTTGTTCTGAGTGGTTGGAAGATAATTGATTTGAACGAATATAGAGTTCATGTAAAAAAAAAAATAACTAAGCTAAATAAAAAAAACTGTTTGCACGTTTTATGTATCAATAAATCATTAAATATTGATACTTTGTTGCTTTCTTTTTTAAATGTTGTTTTACTGTGGTCATACTTTATTCAAAATTCATAACATTATATACAAAATGGTTCAAGTGTTTAATTCAAAGCATAACAATTTTTATATAACATCAAAATGCTGACTTAACTAATATCTCTTCTGTTTCTCTTTAACCTGGGAAATAAAATAATAATTTGATTTTAATTTGAAGTAGGGCATAATGCAAGCTGTTATAGCATTGAATCCATAATCTAAGTTCCCCTTTCAGACCTTGCAATCTATAGGGGAGATATGTTAAGATCCTCTGTTTCACAAATAGGGTGTCATGTGGACATCACAACAAGCGCCTTTACTTTCCCCAACTAAAGTTTAGTTGGGTGGACCCAGGGGCACCCTAAAAATCCCTAAATTCAAAATATATTTTTTCTAATATAATTGGGAAAATAGGTACATTATTTACTTGATCATTAATTGTGCCTACAAATTTCAAATAAAGTGACAAGTTCTATTTGATAATTTCTTTGGCCAACAACCTCTTCACATCTGTTCTCTACATTTTAGAACAGGAATTTAAAGTTGGCATACATCAGCAGTTCTTTCACAGCTGCATCCAATAAAAACTCTTCCACTCAACTTTTCTTTATAGTGGTATGTTCTCTTAATTGGTGCATTACACTTGAAGCTTTATTATATTTAAGTCTTATGCTAGCTAGCCAAACATTCAAAAAGCACCAAATCAACCAAATAAGTATACATGTAAAATAAAATGTAAGTGAAAAGAAGAATTAACTTTCTATCCATATTTTTTTTGTTTTTTTTTTAAATATTTATTTATGCAAAGATTTGTCACTGATGGAAAAAAAACTTACTAAACAAATATACAGGTATGTAAATGAGATTGGATTTATAAATATCTTACTGGGTGCTACTCTACCAAGCATGTATTTATCATAAAATTAAGAGGGGGAATGAAAGCAAACTATTGATTTTCTCAGCTTAGCAAATTATGAATTTATGGCTGCAAGGTAAATATCAATATAAACATTCTCATAATATCAATAATGAAGCAATGAATTAGTAAATTTATGATCACTGATTCACTTAATTTAACTTCAACTTATTTTAGGTAACTCCATCAGGTGTAATGTCAGGCTGCGAAAAAGAGAGCTAAAGATACCATATAGCTTAAATATTAAATAAAGAGAGCTAAAGATACCATATAGCTTAAATATTAAATAAAGAGAGCTAAAGATACCATATAGCTTAAATATTAAATAAAGAGAGCTAAAGATACCATATAGCTTAAATATTAAATAAAGAGAGCTAAAGATACCATATATCTTAAATATTAAAGAGAGCTAAAGATACTATATATCTTAAATATAAAAGATAGCTAAAGATACCATATATCTTAAATATGAAAGAGAGCATAAGATACCATATTTTAAATATTAAATAAAGAAAGCTAAAGATACCATATAGCTTTAATATTAAATGAAGAGAGCTGAAGATACCATATATCTTCAATGACTATCAGTATAACTTACACAGGCACATTTGAATTGTCCCCAAAACTTTTAAAAGTATCCAAAGATTTTCTGAAAGAAATCAAATAGAAGAAATTCTACCAATGGGTGTGATGAAAATTGTTACTTTGTAATGTTACTAATATTTTTTAACATTCTTTTTATTTTTCACCTTTAAGATGAAAAATATATTGATAATATATCATACTGTTGATTGTTGCAAAATTATACACATTTTAATTTCAAAATTAGACAATTTTTAAATTCTTCCATTCGCAGCAGTGAACAGAATTCAACACAGTTATGTACAGAAAGAGTTGTTAGAAACTATATTTTGCTGTTAGTAATTGTACACTAATAGTACCTTTTTTCCTTGCCTTTCTTCTCTTCAGGCTTTGACTGTTTCCTTTTAAGACGGTGTTGTGGGAAAGATGGCATAAACTCAGGATCACATGCTTTTTAAAGAGAAGGAATAGTTTCAAAATGACAAGTTATAATCATGCTATGGACACCCACTTGTTATTTACTAAAGAAATCTGGTGTTCATTTAAACTAAGACTAAATTAGTAAATACAATTATGTTTTGTTCAGATTGAAAGAAAAAAAAAACGTACGTCGAGGCTGTTCTTTGAAATATGAACTCTGAATACAGGCTTCAGCACACGCTCTGTGATAAATATAATAACTTTGGAAAAATATTTGAATAAATATATCATCCAAAATCTAAACAGAACATTTATTAAGCTTAAAAATAGGCTTTAATTTAGTATACGCTAATATATAAAGTGAAAATAATCCAGTAAATTAGGTAGTATTAAGCCAATGAATTACCTTTTATTAGGATCATACATGAAAAGAATATTTAGCAGCTTTATCCCAGAGTCACTTAACCATGGGAATGTGTGTCTCAAATTGTTGTACCTGAAACACAAACTTCATTACAACAGAAAATATCTTGCAGAAACATTGTTTCCTTTAGAAACAGATTTTTTAAGTATTCAGCAAAGAAACAATTGTATAGTAAATAATAAATGAAAACATATAGTCAACAGATGAAATATTTATGTATAAAATTATGTCTACTTACGGTTGTTTCTTTAATGTAAAATTTTCCAAAGCTGGTAATTTTGAGAAGCCCTGGATTGAAATAAATGTCAAGGCATAAACATTTGTTCTTAAACTATGTCAATCTTCCATGTAAGACTTTATAGAGGATTTTTTTTTAAAAAGAACTTTACCCAGTTTGATAAAATTTCTAGCTATAAATGTCAGTGAAATAAGGCTATCTTACTGGCCATATGGTGTCATTTGGTGTTCCCAACATATCTAGAATGAGATCAAGCTGATGGAGTTCAGATCGCCCAGGCAACAAAGGGCGATGAGCAAGAAGTTCCCCTAATATACAGCCTGCTGACCTGGTTGAAAATACATTTGTTGGTTCAGTTTTCTTAATTCATAAGTCAAGCTTAAATAACAAATACGTCATAAGCCAATGAATGAAATATGCAAATTAATTCATTAGTGCTAAATAAAACAAAAGACAAACCACATATCAATAGCAGTTGTGTGAGTTTTGGCCCCAAGGAGCAGCTCTGGTGCTCTGTACCTAAAAAATGGAAGAATGATTTAAAAGTTAATATCTCAGTTATGAGGATGTCAAATAAAAGATTGTGCTAATACTACTACTATTGTAATAAAAAAAAAAATAGATTCAAAATATATCTTGAAATGTAGTAGATGAACTACCAACCATAATGTAACAACAGTGGGTGTCATAGGTCTGTGGGGTAGCTCATACTTTCTAGCCAAACCAAAATCAGCTAGAAAAAGATGTTGAAAACAAAAAGGGGTCATGAATTATAATAATAATTTTTTACTAATTGTTAACAATGAAACTGATTTACATAGTTGTAAATTAAACATTAAGTATACCAACCTATTTTAACACACCCCTTGTCAGTCATAAGTAAATTGGATACTTTTAGGTCTCTGAGAGTAAGATTATGACAAGAAAAAATGGTTATTTTAAGTTGTGCACAATACAAATATAATTAAGTTTGTAATCAATCATTAATAGCATGAGTAATGTTAAGACATAGTTTTGATCTAAATTTAGATAAAATGTGGCCTAAGTTTTTTGTGTAATTACTTTACACATTTAGACTAAAAACGTATGATGTAACCAAAATGACTGCATTAAGAAATTAGTTAATTACTACTTTATTTGCTCATTTTGTTATTCAGAGTGGACTGCCAAGATCTGCCATTTTTATTTTTATGACAATGACTAATCCATTTTGTAGTAATAAATACTTTATCACTTTTAGAAAGGCCATTGCTCAAATGAATTCTGTTGGTTGTTTATCTTTGAACTTGTTATACTCAAGGAATACATTCAGCTAGTTTACAGCATCAGCACATCACAGCAACCAGCGATTGTGACAAATGAAAACAACAAGATTTTTATATAAAAATGTACAGATTTTTATATCCTACTTCACTGGCACAAAGACTTAGAATAAATAAACTAATTAAAAAAGCATCGTATATCACTCAAGTACAGCTACCATCTCTTGAAGAACTTTTCCAAGAAAGATGCTTTTCCAAATCACTCACGATTCTTAAAGACAACCTGCACCCATTAAACCACTGTTACATAAGATCTGAAAGAAGTGGTCGTCTCCTTTCCATTAGGACTAAAACTGAAAGATTTAAAAACTCCTTTATTTCACTTTCGGTCAGAGTGTTACAAGATCAGCTGTTGTCATCGAGAAGTACATAAAAGTCAAATTCATAAAGCGCTGGTTGTGAATGTGTATGTGTTTTCGTGTGTGAATGTTCGAATTTTTAAGCAATATTGTTTTTGTACAGTAGTTTCGCTGAGCTTGTCAATTGTAGTCAAATTGAATTTCCATTAGATTGGATCAATAAAAATTATCTTATCTTATCTTATCGGTGTGTTAATTGAGTTATTTATGTTCATTGGAGATTACAAATCATGTACACAGAATGCAAACAGATTATCAAGATATTTCAGGAAAGAAAGGGCTGGGGGAAAATAAAAGAAAAGCTGAAATGCAAGTTTTAATTTTCCTGGAGGCTGGTCAATGTGTAAATTAACTGATACCATTTTTTACCAAAGCGAGGCTTACTTCCATTGCTCCTACAAGCTAGGTTTTGAAGAGGATAGTTTTTATACGCAGAAAGGGGATGAAATTATGCCAACTTTTAATTTTATGCTTAAGGCTTTTCTTCAAGTCCAAAGATTAATTAGGAGTGCAGTATTTCAGGTCCAATAGCAAAATAAAAAACAAAACAAAAAAAAATGCTAATAAATAAATATTATTATTAAAAAAAAAGCTAAATTTCTATTGTACAGAACTGAAAGCTTAAATGTTTATTTTTTCTCAGCTCTTCTAAACTGTTCTCTCTAGCTTACAATTCACAATCCTTAACCACAAACTTAGTATTAAACCCCTTATTTCCTGAAGTTAACTTATAAATAGAAACTAAAAACATTGCATTACCTATGAATAATAAAATTTTCATGAAGATATTGCAATCCTCCAAACAGCTGCAACATTATGCACTTCACCTAGTTAAAAAGAACAAAACAAAAACTTACAAGCATTGATGTAATGACCAAACTAAAGACACAAAAAATCAAAACTTATAATCATTCAATTAAATCCCATAACCCTTGAAAAGATATACATATATTTATATATATTTACATATACAGATACTACAAATTGCAATAGCTTGCTTACCTGTGGTTCTGAAAATGGAGCAGCCATGTTGTCCAACAGAGAAGCTAAATCTTGTTCACAGTATTCCATGACAAGAAAAATACTAAAATAATATAGAAAAGTAGGATTCCAAGGGGAAAATAGATGTTTATTTTCTACTTTAATTTAAATGCTATTAGAAAATTAATATTTGATTGTCAATATTAAATTTATGTTTCTAAACAAAGGGCTGCAACCTTTTGGCACCACTGTACGAAAGAAAAATTTCCCAATCACTTTTTGTATACAGTTTACTGAATGTCTTTTTTGTCAGTCAGGTCTGTTGCGCATAGAAGGCAACAAAATAGATCTGATGACCACTTCGCTTCATGCCTAATAAAAATTTCTATTTTATTGTATTTGTGCTCATCTGTACAGTAGTCTCTGTAGGAGATGCCCATGCCCATTTTTAAAAAAAGCCTATTAATATTCAAAACTATAAAACTATCAAATAAATTGTACATAAAATAATTTATGTAATTAATGTCAGTCTTATAATCATGCCCTTGATTGTCCTAGGTACATTGTACAATAATTTTCAACTTTATCTTTGTGTTCTTCTTCATCTAGTCAGCCTTGTACTACTGAGCTGTCAACTGTTAGTTTCAGTAGTTCCACAATGCTATACAGAATGTTAGTTATGACATAATGTGACATATATGCCCAACCTGCGATCGCAGCTGTGTATCAAGGATTGGCCTCTTTAGTCACACAAGAAGTTGCAAAGGGAAAAGATCGTCTCTCGAGACGTGAAATGCCACAAAATGTGTGAAAACAATTGCAATCAGTACGTAAAAAAGAAAAATCTCCACAACTAGCATTTATACTGATAGTAAAGTGCATGTTTGTAGGTATCCTCATTTTATCATTGAATTTCTATGGTTCATCTTGTAACAGTGTATGAGATGAAAGCCAAGGTGTTATCTGTCGATGAAAGGATGACACCCCCACAACACTTCACCCCTCTCCACGCAGCCCATGTGTACAGCAAAAACCAATAAGATTTGAATCTCGGAAAAATGACAGTTAGTAGTAGAGACTCCATGTTATGACTTTTTTATGAACTTCTCTGTAGTGCTGACACACTTACCTTTCAAGACTTTTACCAACAACCACTTCTGACATGTGAACAATATTTTCATGCCTTAAATTTAGCAATATGTTGATCTCTCTTAAACCTGTGACATGGATACCTGCCAAAATAATCAAGTTCTTTGAATTATTGTATAAATATAAAAATTTATTAATTAGTATATTAACAAGAAAATATTTCAAAAAATACTTTAAAAAACAAAACAAGTTATATTAAGCGTACTTGTATCAATTAGTTTGAATCAGTCATGTAATTAAATTTGTAATAGATCTAGGCTAACAATAAAACGCATTTTTAAAAATTTTTAAAAAAATGGGGGAACAATTTAAATTTAAACTCATGGCTCAAGCCTTCTCATGTTTCTCAAGCCAACACGGTAACCACTCTGCTAGTGGAGAGCTTATGAGCATGGAAGATTGTATAGTTATCTATTGTTTCGTCCTATTTTTCAGGTTTGTGTTCACTAAGACTCAGACAACGACCTATAAAAGGGACTAATTCAGCTTACTTCAGTCAATTATAATTTCTTTCCCTTGTTTGAGATACCAAACAAATAATTTATTGCCAATAGTTAATTAACTAATCGGTTATTTTTTTTTATTTTTGTGTTGCCAGGTAAAAAGAAATAATTGTACATCAGATTGATCCAGATTGGGTGTGGGAGAAATTATGCGTACAAACTTTTTACCAGACATGTATCGAGTAAGTTGATATAAGCTTTGTAAAAACCATTTAGAATTAATAAAATAAATAGCAAATAACAAAAAGATTTTGTCATACAAAATTTTAACACAATTCAATAACATTATTTTTTATATATAACTGTAAAAGCAAATCATATTAGACTATTTTATTCAAAATTTTAAAAGTTTTAGAATTTTTGGTCACAGTAAACTTTAACAAATATACATGGTAAGGTTTAGGTCTAAGAATAAACTTACCATCTTTCTGGGTATCGAGTCTCATTTTCTTCAAGGCAACTATTTTATTTGATTCTGTATCTCTGGCTCTGTCTGAGGTTGCAAATAAAACAAACATTTTACAGTCTTCATGACAGGTCAAATAGTTATCTAATTATTAGCAGGTTTTTTTGTTGCTGGATGTGTTATTCAATGTTACATCTACAGAGTCGAAAATTACATTAGCAAAACTTATATTTGTAATGTAGTATGACATAGGTCAGGTTTAAACTTACATACAATTCCATAGGTTCCTTCCCCAACTCTGTTTAACTTTTCAAAGTCTCCAACACTTCTACATTTCCCAAGCTGGTGGAACAAACAAAGGTTTTTTTAATTTAAATAAAAGCAGATTTTAAACAAATACAACAATTTCAATTGTTCATTAGGGTGGTTCACAATGCATAGGTAAAAAATAAAAGTTGAAAAATTGCTAGTGCTTCATAAAAATTGTGTTACCTGTGCTACAGAGACCTTAAATATAAAATATAACTCCATTTGAAGTTAATTTAGTACTGCCTCAAAGCACCTGAATTTTTTGTTTGGTCCCAAAAATCGATATTATTTCCAGGTTTAAGATCAAATTGAAAACTGGTCAACTGTTACTTATTTTTTGTAAGTACAAAGAATATTTAACTTTTAAAAAAGTAAACAACTCCATTTTTGATTTTACTGTCTACAAGTTTTTAATATTTGTCTTAATTTTCATTTATTTCTAGGAGGTATTGGCTATTGATTTATTAGAGACAATTTTTTTTTAAATGGCTGTTACAAGATCTCAGACATAGATTCATCTGATTGGCGAACCAGTACAGTTATTTAATGGAAATATACTACCAACAACTAGAGAAGTTTTACAAGTCTACTATCATCATCACAATAATGAAAAACTGTCTAAAACTGAACTGATCACAGTTACTGTTAGAGAGGTTTGCGAGATATGGGCCAGAGCAAGAGTACCATCAGCTGAAGAAAGAAATATTATCCACAAGCTAAAACTTCTAGTTGATAAACACAGAACTGTCTGTCGCAATAAGACCCGTGGTGGCACAGCTCAGATGGCAAGGGAGTCAAATTTTGAACTGATATGAATGGCCTGTTTGACATTGCTCATCATGATGCGATGAACCGAATAAAAATTGAAGAAGATAGGGTTTTTTCTGGCTGATTAAAGAACAGAAAGGAAGTATGTCATGGGTAAAATAGACCAGCAGCTTACAGCAGTAGAAGGTCGACGAGCAGTGTAAGAATACAAAGAGAAGCTGAACTGAGGACCAAAGAAGACAGGAGGCTAAATGATTTAGCTCAGGCAAGTGCACCAGCATCGGCAAGTTTGAATAATGGTGACACCAGTGACATTAGTGATCTTGATGAAGAAAGTAGTGCAGAACTCAGTGATTACAATCCTGAATGCAAATCATCAGACAGTTCAGACACACAAGGTCAAACACAGCAAAAGCGTGCAATCATTGTAACAGGTTGTACAACTGAAAAGCTTTTGGCTATTCCAAAAGTTGTACAAGGAACAGGTGAGCAAATAGCCAAAGCTGCAGCAGAAACCATCACTGATTGGGAGCTGACTAACAGCATTGCAGGAATGTCATTTGACACAACTGCAGCAAACACCGGCCATCTCAATGGCGCATGTGTGCTACTGGAGCAAAAACTAGGCAAAGAACTGTTATGGTTGGCTTACCGACACCACGTCCTTGAAGTCCTATGCAGCGACATTTATAAAAATGTGTTTGGCCCAACATCAGTGCCAAATGTGATATTATTTCGTAGATTTCAAGAATTTTGGCCAAATTTTGACCAAGTGGCATACAAACCATGTGCAGACACCCGCCTAATGACTGAAAGTCTAGCATTGCTAAAACAGGAAATATTGAAATTCTGTCAGGACATTTTGACTGGTAACAGGGGAGCAATTCCAAGAGAAGACCACAGGGAATTAGTAGAGCTGGCCATGATTTTTTTGGGACAGACACCACCACGTGGCATTCGATTCCGTGCACCTGGGGCTTTCCATCATGCCAGATGGATGTCACAGTTGCTGTATGTTCTGAAGCTGAATTTGTTTCAGGAACAGTTTAAGCTCAGTCGACATGAGAGCACAGCATGCTTAGAATTTGGACTGTTCACAACATTGGTGTATGTCAAAGTGTGGATATCTTGTACATCCCCTTGTGATGCTCCTATAAACGATCTGTCTCTTATTCAAAGCCTCACCAACTATCGTACCACTTCCAAGATCATTGCAGACACAGGAATTGCGGCACTTGGACGCCATCTATGGTACTTGGGACAAGAACTCGTGCCACTTGCTCTGTTTTCTGACCTTGTTTCAGCCGAGGTCAAGACAAGAATGGCATCTTGTCTTATAACTGCCAGCGAACATGAAACATCTTCAGAAAGGTCAATCAAATACACTGGCAAAGAAGAACTCGGTGATAAGAAACTTGATTATTTTATTGGAAGCCGATCACACTTCTTTTTTCAGGTCTTGAATCTCGACAAATCGTTTCGAACTTGCCTGTTGAGCAGTGGCCGCAGCTGGAAGCGTACCAACACGCAAAGATGGTTGCCCATTCACTTAAAGTTGTTAATGACTCAGCAGAGCGAGGCATTGCATTGGCAACCAACTTCAACAAGTCATTAACAAAAAAGGAAGATGAAAAGCAGTACTTGTATCAGGTTGTTGAGTCACACCGTAAACAGTACCCAGATGCAAAGAAAGCAACACTCAATCAATGAATGAACAATGAACAGTGTTGTAGTGTTTTATGTTAATTAACTGGTTCTGTGTGCAATGCATTTATATTTTAATTGTTGAAAGCTCAACATTGTTCTGAGTTTATGTTGCGTAAACGAAAAAAGGCCATTATTGTAATTTTCAAATCCAATTAGGTAGTACTGATTACTGAATGAATGTTAATTTTCAGAGTCTGTGAACATTTTGTTGACTGGAACTCTCAGTACATTTATAATTTCAATGTGGAAACCTCAACATTTTTCTGGCTTAATGATACAAAAACGAGAAAATCGGCAGTTATCACCATTTTTAATCCTCATGAGGCAGCAGTAAATGATGATAGAATGACTCAGTTTTTGTTTTTATTTCATTATCTCACGACATATAACAGAAAAATCAAAAAGCACTACAAGTTGTTAAAAAAAATATTTTTTGAACCCCCCTATTGTTCATGTTTTGTAATCTGTAGCAAACTATAACTACTATATAAGCTTTCATGAGCATAGCCAAAAAGGGTTTTGTGGGTACTCTCCCCTAAGGCAAAACTATAGTTACCGGTACCAATTTCTATCAATCACTGGGCTCAATTAATAAAGTGCAGTGAATAGTAGAATTGGTTTTTGACCTACAATTTTTTATACAAGGCCAGGGTAGCAGGATAATGCACTGTAGATACCTCAGGATATGCATTTTTTAAGTTTAAATACCCAGAGCCCACTGCTGGAGTTTACAGCGCCCCCCCCCCCCCCACCCCCCCTATATCTTATATGTTGGGGGGGGGGGGGGGTCTGCTGTTTTTCCACTAACACAAGGAAGGATCTCTTCTATAGTACAAAAAACACCTGAAAGGACGAAGCGTCAAAATATAATGAAGATTAATTAAATACATACACACACACACATATTATATGAAGAACCCCCCCCCCTACAAAAAAAAATCCTGGCTATGCCCTAGAATAAAATTGCCCTATTTTTTTACTTTTTAATTAATGCTTTAATTTTATGTTGTGACAGTTTGAATCAAAGTAAACTTATTTAATTTTCTTCTATCACAAATCTGTTAAATTGAATATTTTAAAATACATTTTAAATAAAGCAGAATTAGGGAAAAAAGATCTAGCTCATATTTGGAATTTAATGCTTTAGACTTTTTATTTTTAGAATATAGAATGAAGTGTATGGATTTCAGCAACAGCGTCTTCATATACTAACATGTACATTGCAGCTTGTGATTAGAATGTAAAAAATGTTATGCCTAGACAAATTAATTTTATTAACCAAGGTAAATAAATGCTGATATTTGTTTTTTAAAGTTACAATTGTTTGAGTACAAGTGTCTTACTCTGTCTGACTCAGGTAAATCAACCCATTCACCAGTGAGTATTGACATAAACCTGTGAGGTTTATTTTCCAACCTTGACTTGGGGTCATCAATATCCATGTTTCTGTTACTGAAATAAAAATATATTTGCCTAATTAGCTATTTACTTACAGGGCAGTTCATCATAAATATAAAATGTCATTTGCCTCCTCTGATGTTTTAACTGAGAAAAATAAAGAATATTCTTTCTTTAGCAAAATTCAGAACTGCAGTACATGTTTCAAAACTGAGTGAAACATCACTTTTGTAAAGTACAAAGGTGTACTAAGAAAATGCTACAATAGTAGGTTGACCATGTAACATGTTTCATTTCCATATAGCAAAGTGCTCATCACATAGGTCTGGTAGACTAAGGCTAAGGCAGATCTTTAAAATAAGGAAGCAAGATAAAATAACCAATGAGGAAGTGTTACGAAGAGCATGGCGTCAGGACATTCGCTGTTATCAGCAGCAGATGCCATGGCTGGTTTGGCTACAATTATAGAATGCCAGAAGGTCGACTCCCACAAGACATTCTGTATGGTGATCTAACAGAAGTCCACTTTTATGGAATAGGATGTTTGCAAATGTGACATGAAGCGCTTCAAAAATCGACACTAACAGTCAGCTGAAAAAAAGTGGCATTGGATAGATCCACAAGGGTCCAGGATCGCAGATGTGATACACAACAGTAAGTAGAAAGAAGGGTGAGTGAAAATGCAATGGCGCTTGGTGATTACAGATGAGATGCCCAACCTATGACTGCAACTGTACATATCAAGAAGTTGCAAAGGGAAAAGATGATCTCTTGAGACTTGAGACGTAAAATGCCACAGAATATTGTATTTTCGACTCATTCTAGTTGTAGAATCAAAGGATCATATAATCTAATAAATATTGATTATATTCATTATTATTGTCAATAGAAATAGTATATTATTATATAATAGTTATAGTAGTAATTATTTATAGTTAGTAGGAGTTGTAAATAGCTAGTAGTAATGTCCTAATGATAGATAGTATAATACTGCCAATACTCGGTCAATGCTGGTATTTTTAATTTAGTATTACGTTTATTAAGTTCTATTTATATGGAGAAGATCTAGTCTAGATTAGATGTTGACTAGATCATCTAGTTGAGTAGATCACTAGATCTAGATCTAAATCTCACTTGTTTTTTATTTTAATATCGAGCATCAATCAATGAAAAAAATGTTTATTTATTAATTTAAATGATAGAGTTACCTACCTTGATTTGGCGGTTCTCAAATTAAGTGGGAATCTGGGTATCATTGACATAAATGTATAGTTATGTAATCAGCATATATATAACCAGTGTTCCAACCTTCCACTTGTGAGCCATCCCCCCAAACCCCAAGAAAAAAAAAGCACCTCATTCCCCAACCGTACATCTAAACTAGATAATAGATATCTATTAAACTAGATCTAGATCTAGCATAGAAAAGTGTAAGGCCTTTGAAAGCCAAATTAAATTTTATCATACGACGTTAATTTAAAGTAAATTTGGTCTATGTTTAGTTCTATAAATTTCTGTAAATCAAATAAGAACATAAAACTAAAATGTTATTTAACCTTATGGTTAGGCCAATAATATAATATGCATCCTCTGTTTGGGACCCCTCAACTCAAGAAAACAGAAACAAAATAGAGCAGTGAGATTCATAACAAACGAATAACGAATATTCACATTTGACTAGAGTAATACGTTTAGTAAAATCATGAAATACTATAATGATGAATTGCTATAATGTTAAAATGTGCAATGATGAATTGCTATAATGATAAAATGTAGCAATGATGAAATGTTTCGTATGATGTGTCTGGTCACCTCTATAAATAAATATATCTCTATATATAGTTCATCCATTGTGGTTCGATGATGATCACTTTTGTAATCCAGGGGCTGGCCTAAACGAAAATCACAGTTGTCCTTTTCAACTTTTGTTGTAGTTTTTTTCCAACATTATCATTAATTAAATTTATATCATTATTCAATAATTTTGTTTATCAAAAACTACTAAACATGAGTGATATACTATCTCGTCTAGATCTAGTAGATTTAGATCTAGATCTTTTATAGATCTAGAAAATGATCTATATAGACCTAGATTCTAAATTCAGAATATTAATTCAAATATTATTTTATTTTATTTGTGAAAAAAGAAAATACGAAGCGGAACATCCGGTGCTATTGTTTCAAAATGGCTGGTTATCAATTTAGATTTGGATATATCGGATAGATTTAGACTAGTGACTAGATGTAGGACTATTCATTGGCTGTTGATTTATGTCCATTTTGTTCTTTTTTTTTTTTTGACTTGCTTTTGCATTTAAAGGCTTAAATCGTCTACCAAAATGTCTGACGCTTGGAACGATATTCAGGCTATAAAAAATCGCCAAAGCGATCTGCGGGCCAAAATGTTGGAAAGACGGAAGCTTCGTGAGGGCTTGGCAGCAGAACTTACAAGTAGCGGAGGAGCACCAACTATTGCACCATTACATGTTGCTAGTGGTTCTAGTGGTAAAAGTCTCATTCAATTCTAAAGCCTAGTCTATTGCTATAAGTTAGACTCTAGATTACTCAAGAGTATCTAATCAAATCTATCGTATCTTAAATCTTAATAATCTTATATAACACAGACTTCAAAAAAGAAGACGATCCGTCCTATGCACCATACATTTAATCATGCATATTAACCAATGACTTAAATTCTGCCAAGTCATTGGTTTTCCTGGCTAGCTTAGGCAACCCATTCCATGCTCTAAGAGTCTAATAGCACTAGGGAAGAAGAAGTATTTGTACAAATTTGTCCTAGCATATGAGACGAGGAATGTGCCTTTATCTTTGTGTCTTTCAGAGTATTTTATTAATTTTGTATTTGAAGATTATGTATTATTGCTACTTTACTTTTGAGTCTTCTGTCCTGAAGGCTTTCTAAATTTAGTGATTTTACTAAAGGTGTTACTCGAGTCAAATGTGAATATTCGTTTATTATGAATCTCACTGCTCTATTTTGTGTCTGCTCCAGTTTCTTAATGTTTTCTTGAGTTGAGGGGTCCAAAACGGAGGATGCATATTATTTTCTATTATTGGCCTAACCAAGGTTAAATA
This sequence comes from Biomphalaria pfeifferi, assembly GCA_030265305.1. Classification (NCBI taxonomy): domain Eukaryota; kingdom Metazoa; phylum Mollusca; class Gastropoda; family Planorbidae; genus Biomphalaria; species Biomphalaria pfeifferi. Next base: position 1,129,849 of record JASAOG010000033.1, read on the forward strand.
ACATTTTAGTTTTATGTTCTTATATTTGATTTATAGAAATTTCTTTTAATAAATCCTAATGCTCTGTTTGATTTTTTGATAGTTTCAATATGTGGATTCCATTGATTTATTGATAGTTTCATCAATATGTGGATTCCATGACAGTTTTTCATTTATTATAACACCTAGGTATTTTGCATTTTTAGTCTGTGTTACTGATTTGCCATGAATAAGATAAGTGGAATTAATTTGTTTTAGTTTTTTTTGTTACTCTTAACAACTGACATTTTTCTGGGTGGAAAGACATGCTCCAATTTGATTCCCATTTCTGTAATTCATCTAATTCTCTTTCTAAAATATATGTGTCTTGTGTTGTTTTTATTGTTCTATATATTATGCAATCGTCTGCAAATAATCTGACTTTTGTTCCTGAAGTAATGCAATTCGGTAAATCATTTAATGTAAATTAAAAATAATAGTGGACCTAAGACTGTTCCTTGAGGTACACCTGAGTTTACTGTTATCAGTGTTGATTTAGAGCCATTTATTATTACAGTTTGTTCTCTCCCTATCAGAAAATGTTTAATCCACTGATGCAATGGACCATTAATGCTGAAATATTTTAATTTTTTAAGCAAGCTATGGTGGGGAACTTTGTCAAAAGCTTGGAAAAATCTAGTAAGATAGCACTAATCTATTTGTTCACTATTATCTAAACCTTTAGAAAAATCATGAATTAGTCCTATTAGTTGTGTTTCACATGATCTATATTTCCTAAAGCCATGTTGGTATGAGGTGATGACATTATGTTTGTCTTTAAGTGGTTTATGATGTTGCTACATATTATGTGTTCTAGGATTTTACATGTGATGCTGGTAAGTGATACTGGTCTGTAGTTTCCTGAGTCAGATTTTTCTCCTTTTTTAAATAGGGGGTGACATTAGCTTCTTTCCAGTCCTTTGGTAATCATGACAATCATCTAGACTAGATTATTAAATATATTTATTATGTACTAAAAATAACAGGATCATTTCCATGTATCAGTAACAAGAATAATAATGTAGTGGGGGTGGGTAGGACTTAAATGACATATGTAATCTAGAATACACTCCCCCACGTTGGAAGTAGTCTGGACCAATGCATTATAGATCTATGTGCAACTGGGAAGGTGCAGTAACAAGAAAAATAATGTAGCGGGGGAGGTGCAAGAGGACTGAAAAAAAATTCAAATGAGAACTACACTTAGTTGGGGAAGGGTTAGGGTGAGACCTGTGACATCAATTGTAAATAGAGAAAGGCTAGCAAGAGTGGGGAAAGTGACATTGAATTGATTACACCTTGTCTTAAATTGTTGTACAAAGAGAATGGCTTAACCAAAAGAATTTTGATAATATTAATTTTTGTGTGTTATTTATATGCCATGTCTGTTCACATTTATTAATGTCCTTTCACTTTTAATTTTTAAAAAATTGTCCGCAAAGTGTGCAGACCCCACTTCAAGTAAACTTAAATTATATTTTTTTTTATAAACATGGGACTATCACGCAGCAAATATATTTTTATTGGCGAATGGCTGGGGAGTATTGAGAAATTTTTTTTTTTTTCCCTAGGTCTAACCATTACAGCAGATATAAAAATTATTATGCGCACAAAAGTGTCAGCAAAACAAACTTTGCTCAGATTTTCCATTGTTTCCACACCTCCCTCTCCTCAGTTATACCACTTGGTCATGTTGCTAAAAGTTTGCTGGTTTAAAACTTTAAACACCTGCTAAATATCTTTTCAACTTGATGGTCCTGATTTCAGGTTATGGGGGTACCCAAGTTTTTAGTAAAAGGATTACATTTAATAAGGATTGATGAATCCATGGGTGAAGCCAGAGGATAGGTGTTTCTGGGTTCAAACCCCACCTTTTTTTTACACACACCTAAATAAAATTTGGTAAACAGTAATTTTGCATTCGTTTCTTAAAAACTATAGTACCGAATACCATGAGAATAAAACCACAATCATCGAATCCAGTTGCAGCCCAATTATTGATATACTTTCTAAGTTTTATTTTAGAGAACAGTTTTAGCTTCACTTTTTCCTAATATGTATCCTATTGTGTATGTAACTTTAATATTTATGTTTTTTTTCCTTCTATCTATCCACGTTACTTTGCTGTCTAGCAATGCTTCTTTTCTATTTATCCACATTACTTTGCTGTCTAGCAATGCTTCTTTTCTATTTATCCACATTACTTTACTATCTAGCGATGCTTCTATTCTATTTATCTACGTTACTTTATCTATCTATTTCTTATCTGTTTATCCATGTTACTTTCAATGATGTGGGATTAATTAAAATCGACATCGCTCACTTATCACAACATACCCATCTCTAAAGCTAGATCTCTAGAACTAGAAGCACTATTGCTTACCTAAAATTTTCATTCAATTGCTACCTTCTGTAAATATCACCCAGATATAATTTGCCAAGTATAAAATGATATATTGTTATTCTTTAGGGGATATGACAGTTACTAAAGCTCTGATAACAACTACTTCAACAATCAGCACTATAAAACTTTTGCCAAGGGAGAACATTCAAGTTACACTGGATCCTGAAGTGGAAAAAAAGCTTTTGATGGTTCTTTGTGATATAAGTCTTGATATTCCATCCGATTCAAAGGTAATTATATTTTCAAGATAAGAAAAAGGTAAGATAATTTTATTGGTCCAAACTAATGGAACTTCAGTTTGATACAGTTGTCCATCTCAACATTACTACTATATATATATATATTTGTTACTCCATCTCTATAAAAGTTGTAATAAACGTCTAGGTGTTCCTTCTAAAACAGAGGTTATGAAGTTTTGATTAAAAATTATATTTTGTTTTTGAATATCCTATTTAATTTCACGTTATGAAATATCTCTTTTAATATCCTATCTGATTTATATATGTATATGGATATATGTTTGATATTAATCATTTTTAGAATGTATTTAGCCTTATTCAGTGGTGAAGCAACACTATATGGATCATCTCGTAGAAATGAGATGAAAGTTTGGTCATTAACTATGGTTGAAACAATGTGGCCCCAAACAGCAGTTCCCCTTTCTTTACGCAGCTCATGTGTCTAGAGGAATGGCAGGTGTCAATACAGTTTGGGAGTGTAGCACTGTGTCTAAGGGCCACTGACTTTTCCTCAGGGTAGACTCCTGAAGCTTTTGCCATGTTTAGGTATAGCCTCGAGGCATCAGTGGTTTGGATTTAGAGTTTTCCTTCTCCTAGGTGGGGAGCCAGCTAAGATTAATGAGCCCCTCCTGCCCAAAGCTTACAAGTTTAGGCGCCTTCTCTTGGCAGTGATTACAGCTCGCCCGACCCAAAATATGGCTGTGAGAAGCTATCTGAGATGCATGCCTTTGGAAGCATTTAGATAGTGCAGTGCTTATTTCCTTTACAACTTCTGGCAATAACATCCTTACATAAATGCTAGTTAGGATATAAACTGTTATCCCATGCAATTTATGCCAAATAGTTCTAAGGGAATGCTAAAACCTTTCTGGTGCCCTTAGTGATTCAAATGTAATATTTGCTGCAAGTTTTGTATTTCAAATTGACCCATGTTTTGACTTGACCTTTTAAACTTTGGCCTCTTAGGTGATTGCTGAGCATACATCAAGGTTGATGGAAAGAGAAGTGGACTTGGGGATGATTGAGGAACTTTTAAAGAAGTTTGCATTACAAAAACTCATTACCATAAAATTCACAGAAACTTTGACAGGCTTAATTGTAAATTCATTGGATCTAAGCAAGGTTTAGTGTGATGATTAGTGCTGGACTTACTTTTATATCAATGATTGCTCTTTTTCACTTTGTTTTTAATAAGAAATGTTTTTACAAAATAATTTTGAAAAAGTAACATTTTATAATAATTTCTACAAATAAATTGTCTCTAAACTGTTTTTTCCCCCCTATTTCTATGTTAGCTTTCAGACATTATAAAGGGACAGACCAAAAAAAAAAGAAAGTGCAGGTAATAAATGTTTTAGGCTTACAGAATTATTTTTTTAATATATAATAGAATCTCCTAAGAAAGTTTTTCAAAGAATTTCTTTAATTATGTTTTTTTTTTCTTTTTCGTTTCTGTACTTAAAGTGATGATGAGGATGATGCAGAAGTCAGCTCTAAACAATCTAGAACAACTGCTCCTGAATCTGGAGATATTGAGGTACCGGGTATCTTATTTTATCTGATTAATTTTTCTAACAATCTAAAGCTACCAAAATTTGTTGAGTAATCACACTTATCAAAGGATTACTTCAATGTGTAAGCATTTGCCATTATGAGACAAACTGCTATTAGTAATTTTTCTTTCTTTATTGAAATGGACAAAAGCTGCCCTATTGATTTGATTCCGTTGTTGCCATGTGCCCACTTTCTTTTGCAGAGCTTATTGTCAATGCAGTCAACAAAAGAGAGAGAGGAGAAAAAGTTGAATGAAGAAATACAGGCATTGCTTGTTACACAAACAGCTAAGGTGATAGACTTTTTTAGTTGTTGTTCCTTTCTATTGGAAATTTGTATCTCTGGTGAATCCCTATGAATAGCTAGTTATGTTGGTGTCTCTGGTTTACAGAATATAGGAAGTGCTGTACATTTATATTTTTAAAAGGTATATGATAATTTTTGTGTACTTATTAGCACTGTAAAATCAGATTTTTAAGCTCCTTCCTTAGTAACACAAAGTATTTCTTTTTTGGAAACAGTGGTCTTTTAATGTAGCATCACTGACATTGTTTAATTTATGTCTTTGTTGAAAAATCTCTCAATCCACATCTTCCTTCTATTTTTTCAAATGCCTTTTGGTTACCTTATATATTTACCCACATTTCTCCATGTTGCTTTTCTTTTTTCTATATTACTGTATTATTACTTGAAACCAAACCTTAAAAATTGAAAGCTAACCAAAGAGATTTTCTTTTTCCTTACTTCTTGTGTTTTCTTTGCATATTAGCATTAAAATTAATTTTTTTTTGTTTACAGGAACAATATTTAGTTGAAAAATTCAAATCAAGAGGAGGTAATACATTTATTTAAAAATAATAACTTTGTGTTTTTTACTTACTACACCTTTTCAAAATGTCCTGATGACTGTTGGAAAGAATTTTTTTCAACGGACAGGTGTGCATCACTCCAAGTCATGTCTGAAGGTTCTAGAATGGCAGTGTCAGTTACTACGATTGGGTCATTCCATATTTGTGTGCATATGCCCCATTGCTAGATCCTGCTCGCTACAAGTGACCAGATGCCGCGCTGACCATGTGGGATTTCTTCATATTCCGATTCTTTAACAGCTATGCTAGAAAATTTCAAATATTTTCCATTTCTTTTGTTTAAAAATTACCAGAGAAGTTCAATTACTAAGTTTTGTTCAAACAAAGCAGAAATATTATGGGGCAATATACATTTTTAAAGAGGCAATATACATTTTAATAGAGGCAATTTACATTTTAGTAAACCTATATTATTTTTTATTTTCCTTTTATTGAATTAATAGAATTAAAAATATCATTTTGACATTGAAATAGTCAGTAGTGATGGTAAAAATTGTGTAGTTATTTTATTTTCAGTGCAGATTAGTATCCTATCATTGAAAACATTATGAAAAATCCTTCAGCACTATTTGAATAAAAGTAAATTAGTGTTGAGTTGAATTGTAATGCAGATATTTTGACTTCATGCTATTGTTTTCATTTACTAGGCCCACAGCTTCAAGAATTTTGTCAATGTGGGACAAGAGAAGAATGCCTTAGGTCCAACCCTGAAGGGGCTAATTGTAAACGACTTCATTTTAAAAAAATAATCAAAAAGCACACTGATGGTAAGTTTGTAGTGCTGATACTATTTATTGAGATTTTAGATTTATGTTCTTCAATTTAACTAAACAATTTTTCTTTTTCTAATACATTTTGGTGATACAGAATCACTAGGAGACTGTTCATTTTTGAATACATGTTTTCATATGGACATGTGTAAGGTGAGTACAAAAAAACTTAAACATTGCTTTGATTTATATATTTCACTTGTCCTAATCAGTTGGTTATCCTTCTTGTAACAGAATAAGCGAAGCTGGCAGCTTTAAAAAAAAAGCAACTTTCTATAAATAGTGTGGCACTTAGTCTTCCTGCATTTTGCAAGCAGTATTTTTTTTTTTGACTCCAGTGAAGTTAGATGTACTAGCCATATCACTCTAAATGGGCTGGATTAACTTTCTTTTCACTCACATATGAGACTACTACCTATTTGTTATATTTTTTTAATGTCCTTTTTTTTTTTTTGAAAATAGAAAACATAGGCATTATCAGTTAGAAGTTAATTCTTGTTTTTCAACTGATGGAAACAGAGCTGATCTTAGGCATAGGCAAAGTAGACAGCTGCCTAGTGCCTCCAATTAAAGGGCGCCTCGCACAGGACTCTACTCAATTTTTTTTTAGAAAAGAAAATTAAAAACTTGTGCCAAATGTTATTATTGGAGTCGATAGGTTTTAATTAAATTGTGTAATTTTTTTTTTATTTTTTCGCTGTTTATTTTTATTTTTCAATTTCTTTCAATACCACAAATCCCCTTTGCCTAGGGCCTCAATTATCCAAGGGCTGCCCTGCTGAAAAGAAAAAAAAAAATTTGCTTTTATGAGGTTTTTACACAGATTATTTTAAACCAGCTCTTGCTACTGATTTAAGGCTGTGGAGCAGTCTGTGCCATATAAAAAATGCCTTGATGTTCTCCACAACTGCTTCCAGATTCACAGAATATGTTGGTTGAACTTATTTAATATAACATGGAGTGTTTAGTTAATATTGATGAGAGCAGTATCTACAATGGTTGAGTTTTTATATATTTATGATAATTTTTCATATTTTCTTTCCAGTATGTGCATTATGAAATAGACTACCCACCTAAATCTCTCCCATCAACAGACTTTATGAAGAAAGAATTATCATTGGGTAAATTGTCATCAGAAATTAGCGACGATGGAAGTGTTCAAATGTTTCCACCTCAGGTTTTATTCTGTTTGTTTGTTTAATGATCCAACTATTTCATTATGGTCATCTGTGCTCTAGTGACTCTTTCTTATGTTTGTATTGTTTTGCTGTTTATCATATTGAAATCATAGTCACACAATGTTACACATTTATATAGTGTAGGGCTGGATGTGGCAAAATATGTAGGTCACAACTGGGGCTGCACAGCCACAGGAAATACTGCATTCCTCACTAATCTTCGGACTTGAAGACAAGCCTTATTAGTGTAGGGCTACTTACCTATACGCTGGCTTGATTCAAATAAGCCATTAAAAGAAAATAAGAGTATACAATAAAAAAAACTTAGCAATAAAAGCTAACACCAGCAGGCAAACAACTTGTGTGTAAAGGGTCCAGAACTTTCAATAGGATAGTGCCTAGGCAAATCCTTTAAAGTTTAGTTTATTGTTTCCCTTGTCTTATTCCCAGGTCTAAATATGCATCATTTTTATTTAACACTTAAACACTTGGCCCTTAAAACATGCATTCTCACAAAGTTTAAGTTGTCAACAAGTTTCTATTTACTTCTTTGTTAACTACTATATATTATTATTATTATTTTTTATTTATATCTAGTGGATTCAGTGCGATCTACGCTACTTTGACATGTCCACCCTGGGCAAGTGTGCAGTCGTAATGGCTGATCCTCCCTGGGATATACACATGGAGCTACCCTACGGCACAATGGGGGACAATGAAATGAGACAGCTGGACATTCCAGGACTTCAGGATGATGGTTTTATTTTTCTTTGGGTCACTGGCAGGTCAGGAATGCTATTTATCATTCTTTGATTATTAACTAGTACTGTCTGTTACTGCAGTAACCAGAAATAAAAAATTCTTAAGTTCACACTTGTATTCTGTGTTTTCAAATCAATACAAATTAATAGGTTTCTATAACTTAGAATAGTGACAAGGGCTGTATACCTATGTACATGCCTTAAAAGTCTAACATGAAAACAATATATTTTAACTATGGATAAAAATTTTATTTCTAAGATTGTAGGCCTATATTACTTTTATTGTTTATTTTTTTTTTTTTTGTGTACATAGAAGCAAGGTGAGTCACTTCTGCATAAAAGTGTTATTTTTTACATTATATTATCTGGTCTTTAAAGTAAAAAAAAATGTTTTCACCTTTTTAACAGACACATCTGCTCTAGTTGTCTCATACAAGTCGGAAGCATCAAATACTTTTATTAAAGTCCAGAAGTTTTCCTTTGAGTTTTTTATATTGTCATACAGTATAACAAAAAATTGGCTCACAAATCACAACTTTGATATCTGTTCTCATATCTTCATTATATGATTAAAGTAGTTATAGTTTTATTATTTGTTTGAAATAAATTAATAATGTTGAAATAATGTTATTGTGGGGGTTTGGTGGCTGAGTGGTAAAGTGCTTGGCTTGGGTTCGAATCCCGGTGAAGACTGGAATTTGAATTTCTGGTTTTTGGTTCCAGCGTATTCTAATGGGTTCCTGACAATAGTAAGTGAAAAGCAAAGGAGTTTGGTCATTGTGCTGGCCACATGACACCCTGTAGATCACAAGGTCCGAAAGGGAACTTCTGCTTGTTCATTTCATTACAAAAAAAAACACAATTATTTGATTGATAAACATAAAATTAAATAAATGAGAGATCATTTCATCTTTTTTTTTAGATGTTCTAAAGTAAAGTTTTCTTTTTATTACATTAGTTTGTGACAATGTTCAACAATGCAATGCATTGCTTCTCACACGAGGGTCATATCAATTTAACTAATATTGCTCTTTCTTTTAAAGTTCTAACCAAGACCATTGATTAACATTTGACATTTTTCTCATTTAGTGGTATGTTCATTCATAAAAATTATCAATATAAAATATGTTCATAAAAAACTAGACATATATTTGAAGTCTTAAAGATATGAATATAAAAGAAACATACACTTTGAATCCCTTTTATCAAATTGGCCTCTAAATTATCTTTGTATTTTTAAAGTATGTTAACCACTTCATTTTATATCAACTAAAAGTTAATTTATTTTATAAACCACACATATCTATTAATTCAAAACATTTATTTGTCTAATAACAGAGCTATGGAGCTTGGCAGAGAATGCTTAGAGCTTTGGGGGTATGTCAAAGTATTTTTTTTTTATTATTATTTTTAAAAAATGTTTTTTAAATTGAGAAAAGATAGTATTCTCAGTCTTCAAGATTCATAATAAATGGCCCAAAGTTTATAATGCTGATCTATGCCAGTAATGAAATGGCACTACTTTAAGAGATGTCAAGCACTCAAAAGAATTAACATATTCTTATATTATGGGCATCAGCTGGGAATATACCATGGAAGTCTCCTATGAATGATCTCTGTGGAAAGAGCTTGCAGCCCTATGTGCTGAATGACTAGATGACACAGGAGGACCCAAGTCTAAGTATATTATGATCAAAATTCTTGAGTTCTGCAAGGATTCAAATCAGGTTTATTTGACTCATCATTGTTACTATGACTCAACCAACACACTTACCGCTCAGAATGTTTAATTACACAAGATTTAATTAGTCAAGAAATAAGGTGCATAAAATATTGCACCTCTGAATTGAACTGAGTTGCTAATGTTTAATGTTGAAACTTCATAGTTTATGCACATTGTTTCAAATCTTGTCATCTTTTTTTTTTTAACACTGATTTTGTTTACTATTTTTTAGGTACAAGCGTGTGGATGAAATAATATGGGTCAAAACTAATCAATTACAAAGGATAATCAGAACTGGCAGAACTGGGCACTGGTTGAATCATGGAAAAGAACATTGTTTAGTTAGTACACAATGAAGACGATTTGTCTTGTAATTACTTTTTAAACATTGTTTTATTAATGCTATTTTTTTATATTATTATATTCAAAACTGTTATTCTTATATTAATAATAATCTTTATTATCCATAAGGAAATTTGTCTTACAATTTGTGCATTACACCAAACAAAACAATAAAACTATAGAAAACTAAAATATATACATTCACACCAGACTCACTCATAATTTACATAAGAAATGTTTGTATCAGATAGTTGAATTGTATTTAATGATTTGATAAATTATATCTCTGTATCTGACATTTCTCTGCACAGGTTGGTGTAAAAGGTAATCCTAAGGGAGTGAACAAAGGCATGGACTGTGATGTTATTGTTGCAGAAGTAAGATAGCTATTTCATTGTCTACATTTTAAAGTTTTACTTTTTTTTTCTCTCTATCTTAACTCACGCACACACACACAATACCTACAATTTCTAAAAAAAAGTGTATTTCTTATTTAGCTATTCTTTAATGCACAATTAATCTAAGGATCAATTACCTTTATTCAACCAGTCTCATTCAAATCAATCTTAGATATTGTCTTTGCATAGCTTCTTTTGTCTCAGTTCAATTTTCTTTTTTCCAAAAATGTTGCTCTTCATAAATTAATTGTACACATTTAAAAAAAAAATTGGATTCCAGGTGCGTGCCACCAGCCATAAGCCAGATGAAATATATGGTATTATTGAGCGACTTTCCCCTGGCACAAGAAAAGTAGAGCTTTTTGGAAGACCACATAATGTTCAGCCAAACTGGTAAAATTTTTGGTTTTCTTTATTGCTTAATCAGTCATTTTAAATTTAACGACTTGCTTTATGAAAACAGTAAGTATTGAACATAATATTTGATGATGTATCTTTCTGTTTTATTAAGATGATTTTATGTTGAGCATATTTTTTAAAAATCATTTGAATGTAGTTTTCTTTCATGTTTTGGAGTTGTCCTGCATTATATGACACAACTTTTTTTCTTTCGTTGGCTTTTCAAATATAAGAACTTGAGCTTTTCAATATTGTCCATCAGGTTAGGTCTAAGTAGAGATTTTAATAAAGATGAGAAAAAAACAAAACTGAAATGATTGTTGTTTTTATTAAATATCTCAGAATATCTGCAAAAATTAAAATCATCTTGATGTCATTTTTAAGAATCATTTCATTTTTAACCTAATATGTATATATAACCCAAAAACTTTAAACAAAAAAATAATTAGATTTCTTTTTCATTTTAATTTGCTTTTCACTTGAATACAACATTGCTGAGATCCACCTTTAGACCATCATCACATATTTCCTTTTTTTCTTAATGTGTTTTAAGTGTGGTGATTCTTGTGGGTTTTTTTTTAGTGTGGTGATTCTTTTTTTTTTTTAGTGTGGTAATTTTTGTGATGTTTTCTTGCAAGTACCCATTAATTTTTCAGAATAGCTGTAGTTTGGATATTAGACCTGCACAAGTTGTATGTATCTATGTGAGTTCTCTATCATTTAGGAAACTATTTGTTTCAGGATCACCTTGGGCAATCAACTTGAAGGAGTCAGATTAAAAGATCCTGACATTGTGAAATTATTCAGAGAGAAGTATCCTGATGGAAATTGTATGGGTCCCCCAAAGAAGTGATGTAACAGTCCAGGACCCAAGACTGACTTGTTGGGTCACATGATCATCACCATGCCACTACAAACAAATAAACCACAAAACTACTTCTACAGACTGTTCAGTGAACACATGTATTGTCCATGTGACTTCACAGCAAACTGATTGGAAGGGTCTTGGGATCCTTTTTTTTTTTTACATTTACTGCCTTTATTTTGTTTAATTTTTTGGAATATTATTGTACATTGATGTCAACACTTTTGTAATTTTCTTTTGTTGATACCGAAAAAAAAAATAAATAGGAAAAAAAAAAGAATAGTTGATTTAAAATTTTTATTTTTCTCCTGACTTTACATTATGAAGATAACAACTAATAGCACAGTTTGGGTTACCAGTGCTCAAATGTGGCTGTTAAAAGGATCTAGAATAAATATTCAATATTTGAAATAAATGTAATAAATTTAAGTTGGCAGCTTACTAATAAAATACTGGAATAGAAATATGACCAGGCAAGAATAGCAAAAGGTCCTATCTACAGAAAACTGTTAACCAAGAAAAGTGGAAAAAACACTCTCAATTAATAAGATTGCAATTTATCAGAAAAAAACTTGACAATACTTTAAAAAGTTATTTTAGAAAGCATACTATCATGGACTTAATGTTTTGAGAATAATAAACTACTTAATAAATTAGAAAGTTTGTAGATAGGATTTTTTGGCTCTGTGATCTATGACTGCAAAAACATCCTATGTACATAGATTGCGGTGATTCTACCAATGGTTTTAGTCTTGTTGTATGAATGTGAATATTCATTTATAATAAATCTAACTGCACTCTTTTTGGATTTTTTCTAACTTTTGTGTAATTTCATTGGTTGATGGGTCCCAAACTGTGATGCATATTATAAGATAGGTCCATCTAGAGTGAGGTATCCTTATAACTTTTGTTACATTTATAGAAATTTCTTAAAAAACCTAATGTCTTATAATAGATTTATTAATAACTTCATCTATGTGTGGACTCAACTTTTAATTTTTGATAACTCTTAAGTATTTAGCATTTTTAATTTCTATGTTTGGCATTTAATATATTCATTTTCTTATCTTTGACACTCTTAATAACAGACCTTTTTCTGGATGAAAAGACATACTCCAATTTTGTTCCCATTTACAGAATGTTGTCATCATAAATAATTTGTATTAATAATCTATATAATAATTAATAAGCAAAAAAAAATCTCTGTCAATTTAATTTAAAAAGTTGAAAAACATTTAAAAAAAAGAGTTTATTAAACATTTAATTCTTTTGAATCTTTAAAACTACTTGTTTCATAGGCTTATTCCAACAGTTAAAATAAACTTTTTATCACTATAAAAGTGAATTATAAAATGGTTGATGGCATGCTGGAATCACAGTTTCACAAAGAGATTTCAGGTTTGCAATTTGTGGCAGCAGTCAGTGGAAGTGAATGTTTGTATTTGGCTTTCAATGCCATTGAAGGTTGTCTGACAGGTCGAAGAGGTAAAGGTCGAAGTGAGGTTCCATGCGAAAGGGTGTAGAAAATTCCTTCCTTTGTATATTTAAGGTGACATATACCAGTAACAGTTGGGTCACTGACAACTTTACCAGGCCGAATTGATGTAACCAGAGATGGATACTTTTTCCAAAACTGATGGTCCACAGTTTTCACATTGTATGGGTTTTTACGTCTTGCGGTTTTTATTACTGTATCCCATTCTGTTGGTGTGTACACTTCAATTTTTGAGCTGTTTGTTTCAATTGCTGCATGGACACTGTCAGCTTCCATTTGTGTATGCCCTCGAGTGAGATATTTTTGATGTACTTCTTTCAGGGTTGGCTTTAGGTTATTGACAAACATGTATTTAATTGCAGAGGACAAATTAGCGTTGCGGTTTTGTCAAGTACACCCATCAGACCAAAAGATAACGCTTTCTACATTGTCAGGGACAGATAGCAAAAAATCCACAATAATGCTTGCAAATTCATCTGAGTCAAGGCCACCCTGACCTTCATGCCACAAATAGCAGAACACATCTTTACTTTTTAAATCATATAGAGTAAAGTTGTGCACAGATAACTTTCTCTTGTAATATACTGCAGAAGCAAATGACTTGGGGCAAAGAGGAAGCTGCTGCATATCCATTGTTACAACTTTTAACGTGTCATTCTCCGCAGCCAGTTCCTTGTCTAATGCCTTGAAATGGCGAGCTCTGTCTTTCATTTCAATGTGTTCCTGAAAGCTAACACTTCCTTGTTTATATGCCACGCAGGTGTCACATTGATCCTTACGAGGGTTGTTGAAGGAAAGATCAAGACTATGGAAGATTTTGTCAAATATTTTCTTTGACACATGTTTGTGGTTTATTGCTGTGTCTTCTGTATACATTTTGGATAAACTTAAACCAGGTTCCAGATAGAGCAATTTGCTGTCTTTGCGACAATAGTGTGAGGGCAAAGTTGGAAACCGCTTTATAAATTGTATCACTTGTTCCATTATATCTTTAGGTGTTTTATTGGCTGGTGCTCTTCCAACATTGCCATTTGGAGTGGCAAAACCCTGACTTTTTAAAATTGTACCTTGAAGGAACTTAGTGCCAATATCTAGAGTGTCTAGAAACATTTTTTGACAAACTTTGACTTTGCCACTGATGCTAGGTAAAAAGTACTGGATGCTCTGCTTGCGTCTGCTTTTTTCACCTGCTGTCTTGCGAGATGTCTCTGTAACGACTGTGTTCGACGAAATGAAATCTCGTTTGCGCTCCCAGGAAACCAACCAATATTGCTCAAAAAGTTCAGTACGCAGACTGTCATCTAGTTTTTGTACACAGCAAGTGCATTTAACTGGCTTCAAACAGCGACCCTCTCCATTCATTCTCTTTAGGGCTTTTGCATTACGCTTCCATTTACTTGGGTCAGAAAAACCTTTCTTGGCAATTTTGCGTTTAGCAGTAGCAGTCTGTTCAGATCCATTTTTATGATTGACTCCAGTACTATCCACTTCATCTTCTGACCCCTTTTCTTCAGTTGGTTCATCTGTGTCCATAACAGCTTCTCCATCTAACCCTTTATCAAGTATATTTTCCACCGTTTCAACAGGGTCAATAGCAGCTGCTTCACTCAACCATTCACCAACTACATTGTTTAACATAAATTCATCTGATTGTTGACTTATTTCTATTAAGGGCACATCTCCTTTTTCATCCATTATATTGTTACAATTCACTTCAACTGCAAGGAGACTGCTCACAATGAAATTATTAACATCTTCAGAAGACATATCAGATGATGGCAAATTGATGGTGTCAACTGATACTATTGCGGTTGGAGCAGACTCACAGTTGAAGTCATTATCTGGAAAAAATGGAATTTTAGATAATATAAGTTATTACATATTTAATAAAAGTATAGAGCAGCTGTTTTCTTTGTTACTAATAAAAGGTAATTTTTTTTTATTGTTGCTATTCAAAAAATAACAATACAAATGAAATTATAAACTAAGTTAGTTAGCATATTTGACTATTTAATTTATTAGCTTACATTCAGTCAAAATATAAAACCTAAACTAAATGAATTCAATTTATATAAGTACATATTTATATATAATTATTTTAATAATTATATAAAACAATACAATATTTTAACTTCTTAGACTAGATGTAGTACTGCTGTAATTAAAAATGAAATTAAATTAATTATGATGTAAGAATATAAAGATGTTTTGATTTTACTTAAAGATTGTCTATTCCCATTTAGTAGTTACTGTCTTATCTAAGATTAAGCCTAATGATAAGTATTGTCTATCATCTAAATTTCTTTTCTCAAGCTCACTTGAACTAGGCCTTAGGTCTAGGCCTAGGCTTACAGCCCTAGACCTAGATCTAAACTAGAGTTAGGCCCATAAATATTCAAGAAAGGCGGACCCTATTCCCAACCAGTTGCGAATAGGCTTCAACCCTTTTCCCAACCGGATGAATGGGTCAATAAGGTCAAAACCCTATTCACAGTCAACAGGGTCGAATTAGGTCAAAACCTTATTCCCAGTCCACTGTGTTTAGGTCAAATCCTATTCAGTTAAATGTTAAATGTTTTTTTTTTAAGTGATTGATTTAAAAGAAGATAATAGAAAATAGCTATAAAATAAAATTTGTTTGATATTGATAAATCTTTACAATTTATTAAACTTCTATTATTTTTCCCTAATGTAATTAAAGGAACAATAAAATACTTTATAGGTTATTTATAGAATTGTTAGGTCATATTTTTGTTAAATCTTTGAGCTGAATATTTGTAATAGCTATAAGATAAATAAAATATATTTATTCACTGTTTTTGTTTTCATTTCATTCCTGGTCACATCATCTCCAATTAAATTTTTTTTTTTGACTTGGCTTTGACTTAAGCACTCAATTCAACATTTTTTTTTTGAGGCCTATATACTGCTTGTTGATATTTTTTGACATGTGTTTACAATGTTCCCTCTCCCATCTTCATTATAAAAGTGCATTGAGGATGGCTATAGTAAAAAAGAGGAACTATCAAAACTAGGCAGAGATAAAAATGTAATTGGGGATATGGAGGTTTAAAGTTTGTTGCAAAGCAATAGCATGTGTAGACACATAGTAAAATGCTATGTATATTGTAAAGCTGAGAGTTTTTTCATTTATGTTGATTCTATTCATTATAGGATAGGGGATATCAAAGTTTATTGTTCTCACTAAGGTGAAATAGGGGAGGCAGTTGGGTAGGATATATCCTACACAAGATTTTATAATCTAAGGCCAAGTTGTGGTGGAAGTAGTGGATAACTTTGAGAGATTGTATCGCAATAAGAATCAATGGATCATGTTCTATACCTATGATCATTATCCAACCAATCTTAGCACCATTTCAATAAATAAATATTTCTCTCATTTGATGTCAGTAATATACTTGTATGATTTCTAGGTTTGAAATTTTATAAAATTGAAAACATACACATTACTTTGTTAATTTCCATTTTTCTATGTCATTTATGTTTTTTTATATCAATAAAATATAATGCCCCTCCACCCACCAAAAAAAAAAGTTTGTCGATCAACAGAGACTTTGTTTTTGTTGGGTTTTTTTTGTGGTCATATGTATGACATACATTTATTAAAGCAATAATAATAGAGAAGAAATGTTATGTTCAACTATTACTGCTAGTTTGATATGTCATACATATTTGGTTTGTTATACACCTTTATGTATAGTAGAAGAGGAGATATACTGAGAAAAAAATCTTTACTTATTAAGTCTTTCTTTGTTAGCATTCTTAGTTTATAATTTTAATTTATTATTTATGAATGACCTATAGACTAATTATAATTTATAAACATTTTTTAAACAATTCATATACAGGGCAATGGGACTTTTTTTTGTGACTGTGCGATCCGATACGGCATACGATACCGGCACCTTTTTAAATGTGGGGAAAAATTATTACTTTTCTTGTATTTTAACCTTATATCATTAACAAAGCTAGAAATCGATGTGTCCTTGCTCCTTGCCATGCAGTTTTAAATCTCCTACATAAATAGCACAACACAATCAACAGAGACTTTGGTGTTGTTTTTTTGTCTTATGTATGACATACATTTATTAAAGCAAATAATAGAAGAAATACTAGTACAACATTACATTTAATTGTCATTGCTAAATTCTTTTCATGCTGTTTTTTTTTAAAATGTAATGAAACAACTTTAGATTCTAGATCTAGTCAATCTAGATAAAGTGAACAATACAATATCTAGATTTACTAGATCTATGTTAAAACTCTAAATCAAATCAGTGACTGTGGACAAAGCATGTATGATTGATTCCTGCCATCTTGTTTGACCTTTAACATAAGAACCACTTCCGGTTGACTGGGAATAAGGTTTTGACCTCATTTGACCTGAACAGACGATTGGGAATAGGGCTAAAGCCTATTCCCAGCTGGTTGGGAATAGGCACTTCGTTCAAGAAATTATAAAATTATTATTATTTATTATACCATGTAATAGCTTAGCTGATTCAAAGTTAATGTCATCTTAATTAATAATAATTTATTGATAAGGGAGAATATGACGTGTAGAGTCTAATAGTCATTTTGGCAAGATCCTGTTTCTCGATTGAAACGGCTGTCAGTGTCACCTAATATCGTTCACCACCTGTTTCATTTATTTTTTTTGTGTACTATCATTAAATTAGAATAATTATTATATAAAATACAACTTACCAATTAGTTCTAAAACTTCTTTGGATTTGTAAAAATTCTTGGTTGGAATCATTTTAACTAAACGTAGATAGACGAATTAGCCGAGACAAGTCGAAGCTGGATCATAAAATGACAAAAGCCCAATGGTTCAATGTACATAGAGCTTTTAGCCAGACTTTTTATCAGTCAGCTTCAGATAGGTTATTTTGAATTTCTTCCTAAAAAAGTTGATTTTGATTGGATCTGACATAGCACCTTTATCCAGACATGCAGAAAAACATTATCTACAAGGTAGTACCCATAACTCAATAATGGTAATATTTGTAGATAGGACCTTTTGCCATTCTTGCCTCGATGAATGCTTATTATAACATACATAGACAGCAACTATCAAGTCTTGTGAAGTCTAGATCCCCCATTCCAAGTGTTCCTTACCACCATTCAAGTTACTGAGCAGGATGAAGGGCGCCTCTTTCTACTTGTACCATAGCACCAGACTCCCCTATTCCGTCTTCCACTGGGCTGAAAAAGGCTTCTCTTATTCTCAGTATGTCCATGAAAGTCACATGTTAAATAGCTCGCAATTGTTAACCATAAGCCCCAGTGTATGGGCTGAGTTATAATAGGATTGAGAATGTGTGTCATACTGACCGCAAAAGAAAAAGTTTTCCGTTTACTAATGGAAATGTATTGTCATTCTTTTTTAACATTGGGTAATGCATAGAAAACAAAGGTGATCTCAGTGATAATTGTTTTGAAATTTGATAAGTAAAGTCTTGTTGATGTCCAAAAGAGCTGAGCCGAAGGCTCTAAGTTTGAAAAAAAACCTGTTTGGTCGTCCAGCCGAAACAGTAAAAAAAAAAAAAACCTGTGTGAACACACAGTTCTGTCTGAGAGAGACCCGAGTCTATGCCTATGTAAAGCATTGCTGTTTCCAATGACTTTGGCACCGACGCATGCTTGGCTGCACATGGCCGAAGGCCGAGGACACCGGGAGCATCCGCCATTTTCCTTCGTTGTACCAAGCTAACTGTGCGGGACCCGCCATTTATGTAACGGTCCCTTTGAGGAACAGCGCATGGATGTGGGACGTGCTCGTGAGGACTTTTTTACAACCCCACCCGTGCAAGGGGTAAACTCTCGTCTACCCGTGGGCATCCCCACGGGAGTTATGTTTCGCCATTCATTTAGCCTAGCTACCCCCTCAAGTAGCCGTTTCCACCCAAGTGCCACGATGAGGCAGAACAGCGTACCTGGGTAAGTAAAGTCTTGAGTGGGCAAAAGTTCAAACATGGCACAGTCAGGGGAAGTAACTCAGCGTTGTTGAATCAGGATTAAGACGTTGTGTTTTTAACGTTTGGTGAAGGGAAATGGCCTCAACATTTAAGCAAGTTGTGCTTCAGTGTCCTGGTATTCATCTAACTGGCTCGAACTAAACAATACAGAGGCTGCAATATACACAACAAATTAAATCAACATTTTATTTTTTTCTTCTTATAGATGAATTACAATTGCACAACTCTTTATTTGAATTATTAATTTCATACTAAATATAATTCAGTGCTAGAGGCTGTAGCTATAACACTGGACCCTTAAACATATACTTTTTACTGTTCCCCTGTTCTAGTGTTAGATATCATTCAAGTCATCTGTCCCTGGGGTTGTCGCAGATGATGGGTAACTCCAGTACTGCACAGTAAGGTTAAAGGTCAGGAGCAACACGTAGACTGTCTCCCCTTGTTGCCATTATTTACGTGGATGCTTTGTTCTTGCCAGGAATTCACTGCTTGGTATTGCTTCAAGTTATGTGCCGAGACTAAACTTTGACAGACATTGTCCAGAAGATTGAGTATTCCTTCACCTAAAGGAGAACAGACCAAACGAAACATGATATTAACATCAAATGTAAGCGATACAATATATATATTACCTGTATGCCAGTTATTCACTGTTGAGTATAGGCAACCTATTAACAATTTGTTGGGTTTACATTTCAAATGTTATATGGTCTACCGTGTCTTCCTCTTAAAAACTTGCCACATTGGATAGATACTATGGAGAAGTAAAAAATAATAATATTTATTTTGGTAGCTCATCTCCACAAATCAAATGACTGGCCACCACCTTATAATGTCGACCACTTCACGTACCGTACCTAGGCAGCACAGTGTCCAACGATGTGTCACTGTTTAAAGAAATAACAAGAAAACATCTGGCTAACGACAAAAGCGCTTTTGGTCGCCTTTAAATGAGAATAAGGCGGAATAGGTCTTTTCTACTACCAGCAAAAAATCAAATGTCTATTAAACAGTGGTTTTCTCCACACTTTTGTATGTATCTAAGAGCTGGGTGATCTATAGGAGGCATCTAAGGTTTCCATCAAGGTGCCATCGCTCTATAATACGCTCAGTCAAGCTGGAAAGACTACTTTACAAATAGCCATATTCTACTGGAGGCGGGTGTGCACAATATAGTTGCACAAGGCCAGTGATGCTCGACCTTATTCGGTTGACGAGCCATTTTAACTTCCAACATCAAATAAAGTGAACAGCGGAGTCCGGCATTATTTCCGATATTTGAAACTTTAAAAAATGCAGATTTTGGTGTTTCTCGGTACATTATTCTGCTATTCTTAAAAAAATGTAGATAAATGCTATCAAATACTACACTCATACTTAATCTCGGGACAATACCTTAGTCTAATCTTAAACCTATAGTCTTTTTAAAAAATTATTGTGGATCTTAACATTCACTTTTGCCAGGTTATGGTAAAAAAACAACAAGGTTTCACACAAACTCAGAGGCGGCCCCCGTCGGAGTCGGATCTCTGTCGGATCCGCCTATTCGCAAAGAATATTCAAGATGTGATTTAATTGTGATGGTTAAAAGTAATGATGTTTCAAAGAGTCATTTACCGTTGTAAAAAAAATTGTTTTTTCTCTTTTTAAATATTTCGGATGTTCCTTCTAAGTTAAAAATTATTAACTTCTCGATGGACGACGGAGGATGGCACTAAACAGGGTATAAACCCTGCCTGGTCATGCAGTTTGCGCACTGGACTGCCGTTCCTATTTATCGATGGTCCTGGTTCACACCCTGCCCATTCCCATCCCCCGTCGTCCAGCGGGAGGTTTGGACTAGGAAGTAAACTATCTTCAACTCTGAACGAACAACCAAAACATGTAAAAGAAACAAACAACCCGGGACCTTCGAGATAATCAGTTTAGCACGCTAACCGTACGACCAGGCATTGCTCTTAACTTAATAACAAACTGGTTACAAACTAATAGCCTATTATTGATAAAGATATCTATTCCACATTACGGCATGGCATCTACGGGATATGTACAATATGTCAGACGAGCGATTTTAGATAATCTTTCAGCATTGATTTGTAATTGAAAAAAAAAGAGTTAAAAAAACCCAGATATATCGTGATTGTACTTCGATGTCTCAGCACAGTTATCAACAGAGCTATTGGCATTTATAATTCAACGGAACTAGAATGAGGATTTAGATCTACATCTTATCTTATCTTATGCAATACATAAACTAAACTTCTGATTTAGCACTCTTAAGATCTGTATCTACTATATGTAGATCTATAATATAAATTTACAATAATTTAGATGTAATTTAGAATAGATTTATGAAAATAAGAATCCTAGATAATCTATAAATAGACTAAATGCAACATGAAATTGAAAAAAATAGTAGATTAGTTTTAGTATATTAGAACATTGCAATATTGATCTAGACGTTTGGAAATCAAAATTTACTTTTTAAGTCTAGAAATTGAAATAAATTCTATATCTTGATTTAGTCTATGTCAGTCTAAACAAGACCTAGAAATTCTAGATCTAGAATCTAAACTAGACCTAGAAATTCTAGATCTAGAATCTACAAAGATTTTAATTAGAATATAAATCCAGATCTAGTTTAAAAAATCTAGATTAGATCTAAATCTAGCTATTATGTCTTTTTACAATACGAGTCATGATAACGAGGTTTAATCAACATTACTATACCGAGTTGTTTTAGCATTTGATTTGAAGAATTTATTCCATATGACGTCAAAAGGAAAAAAAATTATTACGTCACACGGTCTAGTTAGACTACAAATGTCTCATCAATATGAGCAGGATATCGAGGGATCATAGACATTAATGCACCGAGTGAACTCCTTTAGCCTTTCATTTAAAGAATTAACATTATATGACTTGAAAGGAAAAAATCCTCTACGTCACACGGCCTAGTTAGACTAAAATATGGCTTCATCAATACGAGCCAGTTATCGAGGGATCATAGACATTGGTGCACCGAGTGAGTTCTTTTAGAATTACATTTGAAGAATTAAAAGAAAAAAAATCCATTTCGTCACAATGGGCTAGTAACAAAAAATGTTTTTATTAACAAGAGAGATTTCTTGAGGATGCATGCTCACTATTCCATAGAGTTCTAATAGAACTCATTTAAAGATATTGAAATTATTATTTAGATTAAAGCCGCATTTTTTTGTGCGGATGAATGTGTGTATGTATGCATAATCTATTTTTACATTCTGCGCGAATGACCGGAAGTGTTTTTTGTTGTCAGAGACCAGCGTGTGTGATATGCAGTAAAGCTGATTAAAGTGTATGTGTTTGATCTAGTGGTTTCATTGTTTTATTTCGTTAACTAGAACTGAACCAGGGACACCTAGACGTATCTAGACCTAAGGTAGGTTCTATCGAGTTATAAGTATAAATATAATAAGGAATCTGTGACATATTTGGAGGCTTGTTTATCTGTTACTTGACTCAGTCTTGGAAGACAATAGGCAGAACTGCGTTTCGCCATTGTGAAAAGGTCAAGGACAAAGAAGGCCGTGAAGTGTGTGCGCTCACGTGCAACGGCGGGAAAAAACTAAGTCAATCAGCAGAGACGAAACTAGGTCAAACACTGTGATAAAGTAATTTGTACTGTTATATTTGATGCTACACGCATAAACAAGGATGGCAGACAAATTATCACAGATAATAGCCGCTGGAAAAGAGATGGGATTGTCGGGAACAACTCTACAGGAGTGGGTGAAAGAAAGAGAAGTGAAGCTAAAAAAGAAAGAAAAAGAAGACATAGAGAGTGAGGAACGTGTTAAAGAGAGAGAAGCAAAGAAAGAAAAAGAAGACAGAGAGCGTGAGGAACGTGTTAAAGAAAGAGAGGCGGTGGAAAGAGCTGAAGAAAGAGAGGCGGTGGAAAGAGCTAAAGAAAGAGAGGCGGCGGAGAGAACTAAAGAGGCAGAAGCAAGAGCTAAAGAGAAAGAAGCTGATGTAGAAATACACAAAATGAGAGTCAGAGAGTTGGAGACGAAAGGAGAAATCAAAGAGCATATAAAACCTGTATGGAAACCAAAGTTACCACCTTTCAGTGAGAACGTGGATCAAATGGATGCATATTTGGCGAGATTTGAAGTGCTACAGAAATACCTAAAACTCAATGGGGAAGTCATCTTTACACATTGTTACAGGGAAAGGCACTGCAAGCTTGTATCAACTTTTCTAAGAAAGATTTAGAGGAATATGACAAGGTGAAGGAAGTATTGATGAAAAGATACAACTTAACAGATGATGGGTATAGAGAGAAGCTCCATAAAGCTAAACCAGAGAGAAACGAGCCATTCCATGAATTTGTTGAGGACATTACAAGATACTTAATGCGCTGGGTTGAATTGTCTAACACTGAAAAGACATTCGAAGGTCTCATTGATCTTTTCCGAGACAAGATCCTCACATCTTGCAATCCTAAGTTAGTGGCTTTTCTACATGAAAGGAAACCGAAAGATGTGAGGACTGCAGTCAAGTTGTGTCAGCAATATATTACTGCACATCCAGAGCAGACAATTTAGGTAGAGGAAGACTTTGCTGCAAAGACTAACGATAACAGAAGTCGATTTAAACTAGAATGGAGACAGGACCGTCTGCAGAAAAGAAGTGTTGGTGAAAAAAGAAAATGTTTTAAGTGTTAAAAAACGGGACATTTAGCAGCCCAATTTAGAAACAAAAGCCCATTAAGACGAAATGAGACTATGGGTTCAAGCAGAAGTCAGGAGTTTAAAATCAGCAACAGGGGAAGACCAACTGGACATTCATACAATGCTTCAGTTTGCATAGACTATCAATATGGTGAACAACTCCCTCATGAAGCTGATCAGATCCAGATGGCTGGAGCTGTAACTTGTGGCGCTGGGAAATTAAAAATGTATCCAGGATTTGTTGGGAAAAAATCTATTTGGGTCTTGAGAGACACAGGAGTGACCACAATCGGAGTGAAGAGACTAGATGTGCACCCTCACCAGTTGACGGTAAGAAAGTCCAGTGAATATTCCACAGCTGTCATTGACATTGATACGCCATTTTTATCTGGGAAAGTTGAAGCATGTGTGTTGGAGAGGCCTGCAGCTGACTTGATTCTAGGAAACGTGACTGGCATAACTAAGCCTACCATTCACAGATATCTACAAGTGGCAAAGGTCAGCAATGTCAGAAGTTACAAATGCGGTAACTAGATCTCAATCTGGTGTAATAGAAAACATGGGACAACCGATCCTACATAGTCAGATTGAACAGCCAGAATCAGAATTAACATCCAGTTATGCATTGAAACAAAAGGAGGACCAAACATTGGTTAAACTTTTTGAATTGGCGAAGCGTCTCACCAGTAAATTTAAAGTGAAAAATGGGCTTCTGATGAGACAAGATAACAAAGAGAAACTACAGCTAGTCGTACCTGCCGCCGAAAGAAAAAGAATTTTGGAGTTAGGTCATGACTCACCTTTTGCGGGTCATATGGGGACAGCACGAACAAGAAAAAGAATTCTGAATAACTTTTACTGGCTAGGAATATTTAAAGGTGTGAAAAAATATTGTTCAGCGTGCAGCATTTGTGCCAGTACAAAGCCCAGAGATCGTTATACAAAAGCCCCATTACAGGTCACAGATCTGCAAGATAGACCATTTCAGAAAGTGGCCGTAGACATTGTGGGTCCCATAAACCCTATGTCTAAAAGAGGATACAGATACATCCTTACAATGGTTGACCTATGCACACGTTGGCCAGAGGCCGTGCCATTAAAGACAATAACTGCAGAAAATACAACTCATGAATTGTTTAACATTTTCTCTCGCTTAGGATTCCCAGAAGAAATTCTACGTGACCAAGAGACTCAGTTTACATCCGAGTTAACACATCAATTTCTAAACAGTTAGGGATTCGTCAAACCTTCACAACGCCTTAAAGGCCCCAAAGCAATTCGGTTTGCGAGAGGTGAAACCTTTGAAACGATTATTAGACAAAGTAGCACTAGACAGACCATCAGACTGGGACCTGTACATCCCAGCAGTTCTCTCTTTGCTGACCGAGAAGTTCCACAAGAAAGTACAGGATTTTCACCGTGTGAACTATTGTATGGAGCCGCGAGGTGTGTGGCCACTTTGTTTGGTGAAAGATTTGTTGACAAAAGAAAATATTGATAATGAATCTAGAACAAGCTATCAACATGTCGTCGAGCTCAGAGAGAAAGTGGTAACAACATGTCAACTTGCAAAGCAAGCATTAGAGTCACAGTTAGCACGACACAGAACCATTGTTAACAGAAATAAAACTCTTAAGGAGGAAGCCTTGTGTATGTACTACTCATTTAAAGATATTGAAATTATTATTTAGATTAAATCCGCATTTTTTGTGCATTTTGTCTGTCAGTCTGTCCGTCCGTCATGTTAATAACGAAACAAAGAACAATTAAAAACTATAAAAAATTTGATTAACCTTTAATTTTCCTTCCGAAACATATCAATAGTTTTAAGTATCTATAATAGATTGTTCCGGATGTTTGTATATATAGTGAGAGAAAAAGAGAATTCTAGATAAATCTAAAACCGTTAATTACATTTTTGGAATGGTTTCGTATAAAAAATTAGATATACCATAGACTTCCGGAGAGATTTTTTTTTACCACATTTTGGTGTTAGAAAGTTGTTTTCCTTTAAAATCGGAACATAAAATTAATTAGATTTTAAAACGTTTAGCTAGATAATTAACTGTAATGTACGACAGAAGTATGATTTTACATAAATAGAGTTAGAATGTTTTTCATAAAAATCCGGAATAACCGATATTCGTAAATAAGAATAAAATTATTTGTTTTATTTATTAGAAGAGTGATTTCAAACAGTCATTTGTGTTAGTAGAGTTTTTATATAAAATTCGGAACTTTTTTGGCGACGATTGGTAAGAAAATTTAAGTAATGTAGGTTGATTTCTTTTTCAAAATCAAATCCGGAACATTCTTAACATATTAAAAAAAAACTCTGTTATGTTTCAGCAAGAAAAATCAATGTAAAATAAGTCTTAAAAAGTGATTTTCAATAATCGTTTCTAATAAATTACTTCCTTTTTTAAAAATAATTCTGAACGACCTATTGTCGATATTAAAAATGAAATCGATAATTAAATTGTGACGTATTTTCAAACAATGCGATTTCAAACAATCATTTGACATAATTTATTTTTTATGTAAAAATTCCAGGAACAACTTCATATTTAATGAAATATAAAACAGTATAGAGATTTTCATTTAGCATTTATATGCTATTTACATTTAAAAAAACTGGAACAACATATGATTGATCAAGTGTTTTGCAACGTTTAAGCACGGAAATTAAATATAATATAAATTACAAAAGCAAACAGACATTGATTTGTTTTCACAAAACTGTCCGGAACAATTTATTATCGATACTTAAAACTATATAAATGTTTCAGAAGGAACATTAAACGTTAAATCAGATTTAAAATTCTTTTTAGTGTTGTTTTTGTTATTTTTTAAAAAAATCTAACTGTGACGGACAGACCGGCCAACAGACAAAACGCACACAAATAAGCGGCTTTTATCCTGATGGGGCACTAAACAAAACAAAAAAATAATAATAAAATCTGCTTGTTTAAAAAATTTTAATTAGTGCTATTTGTTTTTAATCTAACCGTGACGGACAGACCGAACATCAGACAAAACGCACAAAAATAAGCTTCTTTCATTCTGATGGGGGCACTAAACAAAAAATTAATAAAATCTGATTTTTAAAACAAGTTTAAGAAATTGGTTTAGCACCATGTCATGGCTGGGCTTTACACTACTACACGAAAGTCGCCGCATAAAATGTCCATTTAAAAAATTGTGCGTGATATTTACATACAAAGTGCATTCTTAGTCTTTATGAACAAACATAAATGGTTTCTTTTAATTTTAGCAGCTAGTTCACCAGAAAAAACACCTATAACTATTATTTATGTTTGTTGTAAACATTTCTAGTATATTTTATAAATATATTTGACTTAGTGATACTCGAAATACACAAAAGATTGTCAATCTTCGTTAGCATATTGTAACATTGCCTCCCTTACATTTACGTAATTGTTTTAGAATTGGTGTATTTTTGTGAAAAAAACACTTGCATAATTAATTTTATAAATTAAACGGTTTGCTTTTAGAAAACCAAAAGTAGCCATTGCACCTAAACTTTTCAAGCCGCATTTAATGGTAAAATAATATTTTTCATATCTCTTCTAGTTTTCGAGATTTTTTGTTTGATGTGACAGGCGGACAGACGGACATTTTGCACAAACCTAATAGCGGCTTTTTACCCTTATGGAGGCAGCTAAAAAAATTGGAATGGATGGTTTTGAGGTCATACGATGAGAATACGTGGGATTGGCATCGTATTGGTTTCAAAATCAAACACCGCAAGAAAAGAAAGAACGAAAAATATTGTTTAGTATTGGGATCGAACCTAGGGCTTGTGTGTCATTATCGAGACGCTTAACAACCAGTCATTCAAATATGTGCAGCATTTTATTTTGAATTAAATGAATTAGTCTTTAGTCTTTTACAATACTGTTGTAACTCTAGGGTAGGCACTCAACGTAAAGGCAGGCAACTCTACACAGTTTAGCAGGAAATAAATACAGGTGTTTATTCACTTGGACAAACACATAACAGCCTTCAGCTTCCTCAGAGTCTGGGTTTTAACTATATCAGTCCTTTGCTACTTAACCCGAATGTGGACCAACGACATCCTTCCCCGCTTCGCTCCAGGTCCCTTCTACAACCTTCAAAAGCAGCACAAAAGCTGGCTTCTTAGTTTCCCTAACATTCAGACTCTTCACAATCCCTGATGCACTGTTATTCTCTCTATCCTAGTCTCTTCCTGTTCACGTTCATTAGTGCGCACCTCAAGCACTGGTGCAAGGCAGGGTTACAACAATACCTTGATCTGCATTTGTCTAAAATGTTTGTTCTAGAATCTATTTTATTTCTTATCTCTTCTGATACAGATATTGTCAAATCTGAGTTAGTGATTTTGCAAATTTTCCCCTTATGGCCTCATGACCAATCTACCCGCTGTCTCGCGCCCCAGACACATCCCACCCCCGAGTTGCTGTCAGTGATAACGTTTAGGAGCTTAACGTGTAGGACAAAAGGTTGGTTGCCACCTAAAGCTAACGAGTTTTTACTGCCTGAGGGAGAAGGAAAACTCGGAATTTTAACCTCTGCCGCCTCCAGATAAATATGATTTTTAAATAAAGGCATATTTGATATGAGATGCGGTCCCTTTTTTTTTTGTTGTTGGCGCTATTTTAAAAACACCAATTTGTTAGCGCTACATTGTCGTACGAACGTTTGGCGTATAACCCAATATTCCAGTTATCTGTGCTTCTTAAAAAAGATTACATCTAGGCAGTGCTATTTATTATTCAAGTCTATCTTTGTTTATCCATCCTCGGTATGAGCATGAAAAGGAACACATAATTTGCTGTCTCTTTGTTAAAAGTCTAAAACTATAAAATCCAGAGGCGGCCTTAGCTGAGTGCGGGGCTCTGTGCGAGTGTCTTTTGCGGGGCCCTGAGTCTATATATACCGTACCACATCACGCTAATGGGCTCGTCCGCATCTAACTCTGTAGGCCTTATTTTTACTTTAATACATAGTACCTTACGTAGGTAGTGTACGATTGGCCTTTCACTATTTACATATTGTATTGGAATTGTTCTGCATGAAGATTTCGCCTTTTAAGGTTAATACACGAAACTAATAATTCAGAAACAGTTTGCATGAAGAATCGTCCAAAAAGAATTCAATAATTTCTGCAACGCACGCTGGAAAATAACTGATAATGACAGAGGAGAACCAGGATACTAGGAATAACCAAATATTGGATTAGACGGTCATAGTAGGATTCAGTCACGGAACTTTCAGGGCTTGTCGCTTTGCACTAATGATACTATTTTGTATCTTCTCTCCCGATCCGATGTCCGAATAATTGTTCTTTACGAACAATGTGTGCGATAGAAGCTACAGTTGTCCCTTGACGTTTAGCTGAAGGGCTATACAGGTACCACGGGTTTTCAAAATAAAGAATGAAAAATAAAAAACAACTTCCGCGCCACATCGACCCGATGTATAAGTAGTGAGAATCTCTCTAGCCATAAAGAGCAGGTAACAAGTTCTTGACAGAAAACACAAACTCTCTTTTGTAATCTTTAAGGTTAGGCTTTCTAGCCGATAACAAAAAAAAACAACATCGAATGGATGGTTTTGAGGGTCATACGATGAGAATGAGTGAGCATTGAAATATAAGTCAGAATAGAGATTTTTATCTAGCATTTCTATTAAAAAAACCGGAGCAACATATGATTGATCAAGTGTTTTGCAACGTTTAAGCACGGAAATTAAATATAATATAAATTACAAGAGCAAACATACATTCGTTGACATTGATTTGTTTTTTTTAAACCATCCGGAACAATCTATTATCGATACTTAAAACTATATAAATGTTTCGGAAGGAACATTAAAGGCTAAATCAGATTTAAAATTCTTTAGTGTTGTATTTTAAAAATCTAAACGTGACGGACAGACCGACCAACAGACAAAACGCACAAAAATAAGCGGCTTTTATCCTGATGGGGCACTAAACAAAAAAAAAATGTGTTGGTTTAAAAAATTTTAATTAGTGCTATTTTTTAAAAATCTAACCGTGACGGACATACCGACTATCAGACAAGCGCACAAAATTAAGCTTCTTTTATTCTGATTCTTCTTTTATCCTTAACAAAAATAAATAAAATAGCATGCTCAGAGCGCTTTTGGTCCAATCTCATTTTTGGACCAGTGGTGGGGGGAGGGTATCTAGGAGTTGGTTTTCCGTGCTGCCTTTAGGCGCTCAGTAAACACAACTCTGCCCGAGTCGGGTGTCGAGCCTCGAGCCCCCTTTTAGGTTGCCAAGCCAAGCCAAGTTCAAGCGCACTTGGCCTCTCGACCATGCTTCCCACTTTATTTATGTTTGTTGTAAACATTTGTACTACATTTTATAAATATATTTGACTTAATAATACTGGAAATACACAAAAGATACATATTGTAACATTGCCTTTGTAGACGTCAATGGGGCAGCTTAGGCTAGGATCCTGTAGGTCAGCAAGGTAGTGTTGGTTGGTCCAGTAAATATGGGCTAGCAGTGAGCATGTCTAGCGTAGTCTGAATGCTGGCGTCACCTTTCCTAGTGTTATCCCATGCCGTATGACGGCAAGATGCAGAGCATTTTGCTATATTCATTACCAATTATGCAACAACCTGCTTTGTGAATTTGATGTAACGACAAGAGTAAATTGTGCGTGTCACATCATTGTTTGTGACATGAACTAGTGTGAAGCACGGAGTACAACCTTTTATTGTGTTTATAATGTTTCACGTGGTAAAAAGTCTCGTTCTTAGAGTTGACCACATGGTCAGAAATCAGTAGGTACCTTGGACATAGAAGTGATTAGATATGAGGCATTACTAGTTGTGTAATTTATATATATATATATATATATATATATATATTTATATATTATTGGCCTCCTTTAGTCGTAGAACGACTATGGTTCATCTCAGAGCACACTTCCTCATGTGGCTGTGGAGCCCTAATTTGGAGAGGCACTCCCGTCCACAGATAGCGCAGGTTAAGGTGGCTTTTGCTTCGGTGGTAGAGGAGCTGGCCGTTTTCAGATTGTACGTTTTTCCTCCTGAGCTGAGACCCATGTACCTTCACTGTCCATAGCTTTCCTGGTCAATGTCTGTCAATGTCGCCTTCTGTCGCGGTCTAGAGCTATGTCTTCCCAATTGTTAGTATTGATTTGAGGTCACGTTTTATTACATCTATGTAATGGAGGTGGGGGCGACCAGTTTTCTTGCGCCAGTCGCGAGTTGTCCATAGAGGATAACTTTCGGGATGCGCTTGTCCTCCAAACGGCGAACATGTCCATATATATATATTTATTCTATTGGATTTCTGAATTGATTGATGTGAAATATAATATGTGCTTATTAATGGCTGGAATAGCCAGTGAACTGTTATTTAGTGTATAATAAATGTACCATCTGCTATTCAAGAGTCAAGTTCTGTATCTGTATGTTTGTTGTGCTCTTTAGTTCTAGTACTCAATAGATGAATTAGACATACGCAACAACCAAGTTGGCGTGAAGAAGAATATTTAATTAATACTCAACAGGCAATCTAATAATACCAGAAGAGGTATTAAAATAATACAAAGAACTTTACAGTGCGATTGTTGAACCATTGATTGAACAAGGAAAATCCTACTCATTCATCCATTGCACGTAACCATTTGTTATTGAATATTTGATTTCTCCACCTCACAAAGATAAATCATTTGGCCGTCATAATGTCTGATTGAATGAAAATGTATGTCAGGGGACTTGGGTATGAAATTTGCGTGGCTGTTGTAAGATACCTGACAGTCGTAAACACGAACGGGTTCAGGAAAGGGGATACGTTTTGAATGCTTTACTGTATGAAAATATTTTTAGCGATACAAAATCAACGAGTTCTTAGAAGTAGTTAGAAGTATTCTAAAATCAACGAGTTCTTACAAGTATATTCTAAAATCAACGAGCTCTTACAAGCATCCTAAAGTATTCTCTGACCTACTTCCATTATTCTTGTTACATCTTTTGCTGTATTCTTGATTGGTATGTTCCCAATCCTTTTCATGCGTCTCCTGTACTCTTGCTATGTCTGCTGTACTCTTGCTATGTCTCCTGTACTCTTGCTATGTTTCCTGTACTCTTGCTATGTCTCCTGTACTCTTGCTATGTCTCCTGTACTCTTGCTATGTCTCCTGTACTCTTGCTATGTCTCCTGTACTCTTGCTATGTCTCCTGTACTCTTGCTATGTCTCCTGTACTCTTGCTATGTTTCCAGTACTTTTGATATGTTTTCAATTCTTTTGGTAAGTTTATAGTACTCTTTAGAAGTTTCCAGTACTTTAAATAAGTTTCTAGACAGTTGCAGAGCTATCACAAAGGCCGCGGGACTTATAGTTGAGGTCCAGGGGAAAGCACCCTTATAGAAGATAGGCGCAGAAGACGTAAGGAAAACTACAATAGTCCCCCGGCGGACAACGGCTTTGTCTGCACCAACAGACTCATTTAATATAGTAGATAATAAAGACTTTAATTAATCTTGATTAAATATTAATTATATATCAATAGTAACTTCGTTTAGGCTACATTACTCCATTTTCGGATCCTCCTCCCTCTCCTTCTTTCAACATACATTCGCACCATTCCGCAATCACACTAAGCTGCGCACATAACAATGTCGCAAGTGGGTTTGCGTAGCCATGTTATACTGCACTCA
This sequence comes from Biomphalaria pfeifferi, assembly GCA_030265305.1. Classification (NCBI taxonomy): domain Eukaryota; kingdom Metazoa; phylum Mollusca; class Gastropoda; family Planorbidae; genus Biomphalaria; species Biomphalaria pfeifferi. Next base: position 1,162,309 of record JASAOG010000033.1, read on the forward strand.
TCCTTAATCTTCGAAATCGAAGACATTGCCATTATAAATATGTTTCCAGTGCTTTTCATAATCTTCATTCGTTAATATTTTTGTATCCTTGTTTGTTTTACTAGGCTTCTTCGATCTAACATTTGCATGATTATGTTTTTAAAAAAGCGAAATTATTTCCTAGGTCTACCTACCTGTTTTAGCAGAAGTAGTGAAGACACACTCACAGCCAATAGTGTAGGCAACTTGCTCCAGTGTCTGTTTGGGCAGTCCACAATGGAGGTCATGTTTATTTCCGATCACGAATCTCAGAGCTTTCAACAAGAAACCAGTAAATGAATTGATCTTCAATCATTGCTCAGTGTGACAATTAAAACATATAATTGATATAATGTGGGCTCTTGCACGCTCTTCTCCATTTCATAACAAAAATACTATCAAAATTATATTATTTTTGCGAATTTAATATAAAATAAGGTTACAAAGACAGTTTGTGTGGAAACACAAACTCAAATCGGCCCCCGAAGTGGTCCACCCAGGCTGTTAAAAAGGCAGGCTTCAATATTTTCATAAAGAATATCAGAATGAAATTCTATCAAAGGCAAATGACAGAAGAATGGAGAAAGAAGAATGACAGATCTTGTATGGTGCCACAACGGTCCAGCAGACCAAGGGATAAATGAAAGTGAAGTTCGATATGAACCTGGCCTAACTGATTTTCGATAATGATGATCTAATTGATAAGTCAATCTCTTAGTCAAAGCCTCAAGAAAAAAAAAAGCGTAAAAAAATAAATCCTTTCGTTCAGTGTTACGAGACCGGAGTGTGGTACTGCAATTCACGCGATAATAGGAAAAACATTAATTGTTGTTTTAAATTATTTTCTACTTATATGCTTACTAAATAGATTTTTTCTCTTAAAAAAAAGTCCAGCGTTTTTTTGTAAATATAGTAGTTAGTATGACAGAACTTACTTAACCTAGCAAAACAATTGTAAAAAAAATATATTTTTGCATAAATGTGTTAAACATATGGTAAATTGAAAACTTTCTTACTAAATAGCATCCAGTGTTTGTTACTATTAATAGTGAATAGTTGTAAAAAAATGGTGTAAAAACTGCTTGCATAGTTGATTTAAAAAATTATTTTTTTTGCTTTCAGAAATGAAAAAAAGTAGCCATTGCATCAGAACTTTGAATGCTCTAAAATATCATGATGTCGGATTTTCAATATCTTTTCTAGTTTACAAGATCTAAACAGGACGGACGGACGGACAGACAGACCACCCAAAACTAATAGCGTCTATTTCCCTTTCGGGGGCCGCTAAAATTATATAAATACTTTTTTTAAAAGCCTACAATAAGTGTAATTGTATCAATTAGTTCGGTTCAGTCATGTAATTAAATTTGTAATAGATCTAGACTTAAAATAATGCGCAATTAGAAATATTTTTCCAATGATTTTGTTTAGCGCAATTTCATGCTTTTAGCTTTCTCAGTACGCTATGATCCATCACGTGTCTGGATCAGCTGAAAAAGGGGGAAATAAGGGAGGAAGAAACGAGTATCTGTTGCTGTGATTGCTTTCTAAATGCATGAAAAAAAATAGCTTTAGCCTCCTCAAGGGACTAATTCAACTTATACTACCACACCTGTCAAGTATGATTTCTTTCCCTTGTTCGATACCAAACAAAATAATTAATTATCAATAGTAAATCAGCTAATTGGTTATTTTTATTTATTAATTTTACTTTTGTCAGGTAAAAAAATTTTGTTTAAAATCTTATCTTGATCCGAGATTTTGTGTGGGATAAAAAACGTGTCTAAACTTTTGACCATACAGACAGACAGACAGATTGAGTTGATAGAAGCTTTGGAATAAAAATAGAATTTTACTATACACATACTTGGAAAATGGACGTTTTTTTAAATAATATCAATAAAAACATGATAATAATAATAATATTAATAATAATTACAAATAATAAGGGGTGGTGACATTAGATCTTGTGGACAACTTCAGGCCCTGAACATTCATAGGAAGGTCACAGGGCGGTAGGCGGTAGTTCAAACCCCCCAAAAAATTAAAAAAGTCTTCAGTGAAAATGGTTATGAGATTACGGTAAATTTTGTTTCCCCTAAACGAATCTCAATACAGGTAGTGCCAGAGAATGGCTAACTGTTCATATTTTAAATAATACTTCCGTACTGGTAATGTAAGAACGATCAAGTACTCTACCTTCTGGTGCAAATTTACACACATCTTTATTCCAGACAATTAGATTGCTTAAAGTTACTGGGTTATCAACACTGAATACAAGGAAAACTGCGTGGCTGTTTCTATAGAAGCCGCTGGTCAGGGTTTGAAATCTTTCGATACCTGCCGTGTCTATGAGTATAATCTGTGGAGCAAAAGTATAATTATACCATGAGCTTAAATAAATGTATCAAGGAAAAAAAATCTGCTAGTAATCTAGAATAATAATCATGCTAAAAACCAAGGCCGGCCTTATGAATAGCGGGACCCAATTTTAAGAAATGCTTGCGAGGTCCCTCTTTTATTTTTTTCTACAATAACAACTATTAATTAGATCATTATACCAACATTTGTTATACAACATGCATAGGAAGCAACTCAAAGATAATAGGCGACAGTGGGTTAATTTAAGTTACGTCAATTGTACGATAGGCCTACAGTAAATATGTTAACCCTGTAAGTCCTACATCTTTAAAAGCCTGTGACAAGAGCCATGACAGATAGTGATATGCTTAATGTAAATAGCTGGGACATGACAGATAGTGATATGCTGAATGTAAATAGCAGGGCCATGACAGATAGTGATATGCTTAATGTAAATAGCTGGGACATGACAGATAGTGATATGCTGAATGTAAATAGCAAAGCCATGACAGATAGTGATATGCTTAATGTAAATAGCTGGACCATGACAGATAGTGCTATGCTGAATGTAAATAGCAGGGCCATGACAGATAGTGATATACTTAATGTAAATAGCTGGGCCATGACAGATAGTGATATGCTTAATGTAAATAGCTGGGCCATGACAAATAGTGATATGCTGAATGTAAATAGCAGGCCATGACAGATAGTGATATGCTTATTGTAAATAGCGGGGCCCGATTGGAGCAATCGTGCAGTATTTCACGTTATGGTTCCAGCCATACTCGTGTACAAAAGGCCGCCAACTAATACGACTGATAGAGTAAACATAATATAACCTAAATTTTATGCTTGATTTTATCTTAACTCCAAAACTGGGGTACTTCAAAGATACGGTACTATAGTTAATAACAGAAAATTAGAATTAGGAGGTGATTTTTTTTAAAATTAAAATTCCTCTTACCAAGCTTGCAAACTATAAGTGGGTGAAGGGTGGGTGGTCAAAGTTCTCGAAAACGGCTCTAACGATTTTCCTAGAAATGTAGCAGTTTATGTATATCTTTGGGGGAGGGATAGGAGCTAATTGGCCACACAGGGAGAACTATAATTTGACCGTTATAATTTTTCAAAATGTAATCTTCGTAAAATCAAATTTGGTCTGGAGATCTATGTGACTCCTAAGGGGGTGCGAGAGCATCCTCATTGCACTGTGAGGAGTTGTAAAAAAGCTCCCACAACCTTGTCATAATCCAGGTGTTTCCACAAGGGGCCGTTACATGCAGGGTTAGCCTGGTATAGAAAAATGGTAGGAGGTCCGGTGTAAGCGGCCTGTGACCGCGAGTCTGACCCCCGCCAGACAGTGTACACTATTCTCATTCAGGCCCGTGAGAGGGAGCTCTTGTTCACTTTTGCTGGCTTAGAGTTCCAAGAGCCGAAGGCTCAACTCTACATGACAGTTTCAAGGAGATCTATGTCGAACACACGCCAATGGAAATTCCCACATATATATATATATATATAACTAAAGAGATAAAATAATAGACGTTCAGGAATATTTTGAGAACCGTCTTATGTACAAATCATTAGCTTGGCAAAACTAGAATCTTCTATACAATATCTCCAACCATAGTTTCATGCCCCAACTAGTCTACACTACTGTCTTTTAATGTTTCCAGCTCTAGATCAAATAACCAAACTAGAATTTTATAAATTCAGGGTAAATTCACACAATGGAAAAACGAGGATTTTTTTCGGAGAAAAAAAGTGGGAGAAGGGGCAGTGGCGTCACTAGCTTGGGCGTCACCCGGTGCGGTGAACTCAGGGTGTCACCCCATTCCTTTTCCGTTTTTTCCGTTAAGCCATAAAACATATGCTTTACACTTACCAACATTAATTAATTGTTAATTAACTATGAAAGGAGTGTCGATTCTCTATTTTAGAATTTCATTGCATACCGGTATTACAATTTATCTATAGTTCAATTTTGCAACAATGCGGCCTTAAGTAAATTACAAGTTTTTTTTTCTTTCCTTGAAAACTTTTCAATCAAATTTAAAGTCTATCTTAAGTATTTCTAAAATTCAATTTATTAAAATTTATTTTAAAAAATCATTTGTACTTTACACTACATATACGCAGATGGTAAGAAATAGTTCAAGGCTTTGTTAAATTATTCAGAGACATTCTTTAAGGTCTTATAGACATATGAATCATGACCTTTCAATTTTTAGTTTCTTCAAGACATATGTTGCTGTCTTTGGTGTCTTCTCATTCATTATACTGTTTAAATGTTGTCTCTTGGAGAATCATCAAATGCGCTAATAATTTTGAAACTAAAATCTACAATACCTCGTCAGTTGTTGAAATAAAGACATTTTGGTTTATCTGCTACATCAATGATTGCCTCTAGTATAGTAGAAGCTCAGCATTAAAAACTGATTAATGAACATAGAGGCTCGGAGGCTTATGAGTACAGCGCTTGGCTTCCGAACTGGGGTCCCGGGTTCGAAAACTGGTGAAGGTTAGGATTTTTATTTTCGCCTCTGAGTCCACCCAGCTCTAATGGGTACCTGACATTAGTTGTGGAAAAGTAATGGCGGTTGGTCGGTGTGCTGGCTACATGACACCCTGCTCTTGAATACCTTAACATCATCTGCTCCATAGATCTTAAAGGGGAACTTACTTACTAAATAGTGAGTCCGGCATCTTGTGATTGTTCGTATGACATTTTCTTTTTTTTTTCCTTTTGAATCATAAGTGATTTGTTGTTTTTTTTTAAAAAGAATCGAATTCCTTTTAATTGTATTTGTAGCCGGTTCCCTTTAGTTTCCAATCCAGATAAATATCATTCATACATTTTTAATATTCCAATTGTAGACTTTTTCCCGCCACCTATTAAATTAAGTAGTACATTTCTATAGAATCGGATGCAGATAGTTGCAACAATGGCGAACTTATTTACTATTAAATGGTGAAGTCATTCCAGTTAATAAGCCTCTTACAGAACCATTCTTTCGACAACTAGCCAAAACTTTTCCTTTCGCTCTGGATAATGTCCTTCGTAACTCATGTGAAATAGGCGCATGCCAAGAAAGATAATCCCCTAAAATCTTGAAGTCTATATCATTTGACTGACTCATTGCAACATTTCTTTCATCTTGGCAAGAGCTTCTTTTACAGTCAACTTCTGAAATTACATCTTCGACTTTAGAAATCTCATTTGCCACTTAGTTACTAGTCAATTTACATTAATGGCACGTGATATAATTGTAATATTTTATGCCTAAAGAATGTCGTCATTTGATAAACAGTGATTATTGGTTGGCATTCCTAAATTACGAAGCTAGCTAGTAGCTACTACTTCAATGCATTCTATAAAAGAGATTCAATAAAAATATTTTAAAAATCAAAGCAGTGTCAATGCAGCAGGCAAATCGCCAAAAGTAAGCTTTGACATTTGTTATATAAAGTATGATGTAATGTTTTGGACATTTTGATAGAATTTTATAAAATATTAAAATATGTTTAGCCGAATTTTAAAAAAAATGTACTTAGATATATTTATTAATTGTGAATAACATGTTTCAATATTTAGCCACTGACACTTTTTTTTTTAATTGTTAGTTATAGCAAATTGCATATTTCCCACTTGGGTGTCACCACTTAATGGGTGTCACCCGGTGCGGACCGCACCCCCTCACCTTCCTAGTGACGCCACTGAGAAAGGGAGAGTAATTGGACCTGGGGAAAAAAATATTTTTTTTAAATTTATCATTCATTAGTTAAAAAGTAATGTCTTTAAAAAAAAGTCACCAGTTTCTTTAAGGGGGAATTTTTTTAAAAATGTATTTTTTTTTAATTTTCCTTTTTTTTTTCTTTTAGACATGGTTTGATAGAAGATAAGCATATTGAAGAAAATTGAATGAACTTGTGTGTGTTTGTGTGTGTGTGTGTTAGTGAGAGAGAGAAAGAGAGAGAAAAACTTAAGCTTGTCAAGGGACATTTCCAATATGTGAGAACCAAAGCGAAAAGTGCCAGACATCTCGTGCGAATTTTATTTCCTCTTGCTGGCAATCTTTTTCTTAAATTTAGTTACTTCCTTGTTTTGTATTGTTTTTATTTGTTTTTCATTGCACTGACCTGATTTGTTTTACTTTATTTATTCTCTAAAAATTTAGTATTTAAGTGGGTCATGTCTATAGATTTAAATTTAGGTATTAAATGTTTCCATTCTTCAAGCGAGATGAGGTACAATGAAATATTTACTTGCAGTTAGATCTACATTAATTCATAAGCTGACGAAGTGGACCAAAGTCTATCACAGGGTTATAGCGGTAGTGGTCTACTAGTGGTGTTGGTGTTTTGCTTTAAAGCAAGGGTCAAATTTAAAGGGTCACAAAGTTTTTCTAGATTGCAAAGAAACCCAACAGACCAGGAAGTATAATTTCTATTTCTGTAACTAGGAGATCTAGCTTTCTGGACATTTTCTAAGCCCATTAGTTAACGACATCATGCTTTCTAAGCCCATTAGTTAACGACATCATGCTTTCTAAGCCCATTAGTTTACGACATCATGCTTTCTAAACCCATTAGTTAACGTCATCATGCTTTCTAAGCCCATTAGTTAACGACATCATGCTTTCTAAGCACATTAGTTGACGACATCATGCTTTCTAAGCCCATTAGTTAACGTCATTATGCTTTCTAAGCCCATTAGTTAACGTCATCATGCTTTCTAAGCCCATTAGTTAACGACATCATGCTTTCTAAGCCCATTAGTTAACAACATCATGCTTTCTAAGCCCATTAGTTAACGACATCATGCTTTCTAAGCCCATTAGTTAACGACATCATGCTTTCTAAGCCCATTAGTTAACGTCATTATGCTTTCTAAACCCATTAGTTAACGTCATCATGCTTTCTAAGCCCATTAGTTAACGACATCATGCTTTCTAAGCACATTAGTTGACGACATCATGCTTTCTAAGCCCATTAGTGTTAACGTCATTATGCTTTCTAAGCCCATTAGTTAACGTCATCATGCTTTCTAAGCCCATTAGTTAACGACATCATGCTTTCTAAGCCCATTAGTTAACAACATCATGCTTTCTAAGCCCATTAGTTAACGACATCATGCTTTCTAAGCCCATTAGTTAACGACATCATGCTTTCTAAGCCCATTAGTTAACGTCCTTATGCTTTCTAAGCCCATTAGTTAACGTCATCATGCTTTCTAAGCCCATTAGTTAACGTCATCATGCTTTCTAAGCCCATTAGTTAACGACATCATGCTTTCTAAGCCCATTAGTTAACGACATCTTACTACCAGAGTTCAATGAGTAAACGTTGTAAACAATCTTGCAACTGATGTCCGAATGGTCGAGGTATGTGGCTAATATCCGATGTACTTAAAATAAAAAAAAAATGTGTTTTCTACTTTGGCCGGCCACTTCGGGGGAAATGCCGGGGGATTCCTCGACCACTACTCGATGTGATGGTGACTGTCAAAGTAAGCGGCGCAGCTGCAGATTACTGTGTATTATCGGTTGGCTTTGCTGTGACGATAATTTTCAGCGTGGCTTCTATTTTTATAAGAGAATGTCCCGCCTCTGTGACTTTTTATTATATTGAAATCTATGATTCTTATATGCGTTTGTGGCTAAATGTTTTTTTTTGTTGTTTTTTGTGTGTGTGTGAAGAATATGTATATTAACTCATTTAGACTGTCTGTCTGGGAGAATTCTTGTACACGCTTTTCTCCCACTTCCTATTCTTAGGTCAAGATGAAATTTTGCTCAATTATTTGTTGTTAACGGCAATACGTGAACCAATAAAAATAACCAATTGGTTGATCAATTAGGGATAATTAATTAATTTTGCCTTATATAGAACAAAAAATACAGTATTGAGAGATGTATCAGTAATTGTGCGATGCTTTCACTTATTTAAGCTTTGCTTTTTTTAAAAAAAATTTTTTCTATTGGATTTGGGATTTGATCATCCTCCTTAATAAAACTATGTATTTACGTACCCTTACAACGGGTAAACAGAAAACTAGCTAACCAGCCAACAACAGAAGCTCTCTCTCTCTCTCCTGCGGGGAACTAAGGATGACGTAAACACACACATACACAATATTCTAGACCACAAAACGCACCTAAAAGAAACTACTTCCTATACGCTAAAACACCAATATTAAATACAAAGAAAACTTCTCGCGCGTGCGACAGTCCTAACCTCCTGAAGAACGACATGGGATGGCAGTGGCCAGGGTATCAGACGACCGATATTTCACACAGCCAGGCGCAATTTCGCTCTCACTAGCAAAGAGGAAAGTAGCTGGCAGAAGATGGCCTCTGGGAGAGACAGTTGGAGAGCTCTCACAAAAGCCGCGGGACACACATTTGAGGCCCAAAGAAAGGTCCTTGTAGAAGGTAGGCGCAGAAGACGTTAAGAAAACTTAAATAAACCCTGGCGCGACAACGGCTTTGTCAGCACGAGATGCGGAAGAATATGTAGGTCGCAACTGGGTTTTGTGTCGTTATGTGAAACACTGTGATCATTCTTAATCTTCGGAATTGAAGACATCACCATTATTATTAATATATTTTATGTATCCTTTTTTTCCTCGAGCACACGGAGTTACCCAGAAAGATCTAAATCGGTCAAGTAAACTTGTTTTGGAAACACCATTGCAGTGAGAACAGCTGCAATGAAAACTGTGACTAACTATAAAACACATGCATATATGTTTTTCCTCTTCAAAAATGATCTGCAAAACGTATCTGTCTTATATAGTCATATTATGTCGCACAGGGCAATAATGAAGGGGGGGGGGGGGGGAACGCGCGCAATTAGAAAATAACTATTAATTGCGAATAATCATAATTATCCTAAACACTTGGAATAGTTAAAAGCTACTAATATATACGAGTAGATCTATACTGTACCTTCACGTTCACATTGTCTACAGAGAAAGTTTTTGACAGGCTGTCAATGCCAATTGTTGACATGTTGTCGCCGTAGAATCTACCATCTCTGACTCTGAAAAACAATGAGGACTTCCCCACGCCGGCGTCACCTATCATCACTATTTTAAAACTGAGATGCGATCCGCAGCTGTTTTTTGTGCTCATTTTAGGAAGTACATTTTTTTGTTTATATCCTAGCTCTAGATCTACAGTCACTGTCACAGATCAAAGAATTCCACAACAACATCATTGATGTCATAAACCGAATACATAAATGGCTGTCAAAAAATGAATAGGCCTACATAAATAGCTGTCATAAAAAAATACATAAACAGCTGTCATAAGCTGAATACATAAATAGCTGTCATGAACTAATACATAAATAGCTGTCATGAACTAATACATAAATAGCTGTCATGAACTAATACATAAATAGCTGTCATGAAGTAATACATAAGCAGCTGTCATAAATTCAATAAACCTCGTCACGAACACTTGTAGCGCTAGAACTTGATGAGACTAATTCACAACACTGGCTAACATCACAAACTAAACTGATGAAGTTTTGTAACAGACTAAATATTGTTAAACATTATTAACACTACAAACTGAGTGGACTCCACACAGTACGCGAGACCATTACGTCTACGTAAGACTTCAAGCGCAGTGTCATTAGGTCAGAATAGTGTGTTGTTAGTAACCCGCTATAGCTAAAACCCAAATCTGGTACATGTAGAGAGAAGTGAAGTGGAAGAATGCAGCAAGAAAAAATCTTGTTTTAAAACCAGAGTCTATAACTCTTATGTCGTAAGTGGCAGCACATTCACTCGTGGTGTGACAGTTTTACATTTTCTTATCATTGTGGAGTAAATGTTATACACGAGCTTGATAAACGCATGAGAGAATTAAATCTAGATCTATTTCTGTTTACCGGCATGCCACACACGACATTAGGGACTATTACAGTCTAGAACAAGGGTTCTCAGCATGTGGGTCGACCAAAGACATAGGAAAAGTGGATTTTTTTTTTGTCTTAAAATCTTTGAAGTCTAGAATTGTTTGGAAAAATATTTTTCGTGTCTGCAAAGATGCTGCTCCAAGTATACTTGGCTGTTGGACTGGTTGGTACAGAATGAATCACGCAAAAGTCGTCGGAACTCACGATACATTTCTTCACGATAATTACAAGGCATTATGAATTAAAAAGACGATATTAGCGCTTTCAATTTTGTGAAATGGACTGTTTTAAACAAACAGTCGACTGCTAAGCAATGCAATGAGTTTCATGCGTCTAAAAAGGTTCTGCAATCTCACATTGGAGTTGGTCATGAGGCAAAATTCTAAAACAACTTTTTAAAAATCTTCGTATTTAATTAGAAAACAAACAAACACACGGAGGCGATGAAATCGAACGACAGAAAAATATCTTCTAGCATTACATCCTAATCTGGTGAAACAGAAAAAAAGCTCAAGTTTTCACAAACTGTCGCCGCCATGTAGGATACAGCTGCTGAAGTTGTTTATGAGTTGTTTATAATGCTCTATCAGGATTTTCAAATCATCACATAAGTCTAAGACATAAGGCCTCCAGCTTTGGCTTTGATATATGATATTTAAAATATGATTACTATTTTAGAACGTCAGCAAACACACAGAGGATTTGACTGTTGGGGGGCGCCTTATAGAAGCAATTGTAAAAAACAAACAAACTCGGAACTAAAAATGGTTAAGAACCGTTGGTCTAGGGCTCTATGCCTTATCTCGTACAGACCTAATAGTTTGTGTTGACGCGGCTAGGTCATACTTAGTAGAGTCTATGATTGAAAAATATCTATAATTATACGATTTAAACTATTATTACATATGACGTTTTTTTGGCGTGGCCTCGACAATATCGTTATAAATAAATTTTGCTTTCAGTGATGCAAAGCGTCGTCAGCCTAACCCGATCTTTTTTTTCAATATGATTTTTTTTTCTTTGTCCCTTTCACTCCATGATTGACTTTGAATTGATATGGTTTCACCATTTATCTTCTGCAGCGTCGTAAACACAGGTGCCCCGGATATACTCCCAAATCTTTCCTTTTTTTTTTGTCTTTTCAAACCAAGCAAAAATAAATATATAAATAAATTGCGAACCGTTTGAACTTAAAAACAAGGTTACAAAGACAGTTTGTGTGGAAACACAAACTCATAATCGACCCCCGAGTTGGTAGTTATGGCAGGTAAAAAAAAAAGTCAGGTTTCAATATTTTTAGAAAGAATATCAGAAACTTTGAACTACAAACTATCAACAACTATAGCCGTATCTCCGTCGATACAAAAAGAAGAGATGTGCTTGTGTCAAAAGTGTGGCCGATACTGTTGTATGGTTAGCTCGACTAACGACTTGATACTACAGGATACGGAGAGTGATTAATGTTATTATTATTACATTGATAATATTCATATGTAATCAATGAACTGATAGTTATGAAGATATAATTAAATTCTAGTTGTCACTTACAAAGAACGCATCACGATGTGAAGAGATTAGAAACTGGATTAATACAGCAATTGGACCCCACGATGACCTACTAAACACTGTCAAAAAACTTCAACTCAAACTCTATGGCCACACTCACTGCTCTATTTAGTCTTACTTCTAGTTTCTTTATGTTTTCATGAGTTGAGGGGTCCTAAACAGAAGAGGCATGTTGTAATATTGGCCTAAGGTTTAATAGTATTTTAGTTTTGTTCCTTTTTGCTTTGTAAAAATTTACTTTACATCAACCCTAATGTTTTGCTTGATTTTTAGCGGCCCCGTAAGGGGAAAAAGCCGCTATTAGGTTTGTGCAAAATGTCCGTCTGTCACACTCAGATCTCGAAAACTAGAAGAGATATGAAAAATATTATTTCATCATTAAATCCGGCTTGAAAAGTTTATGTGCTACGGCTACTTTTGGTTTTCTAAAAGCAAACCGTTTAATTTATAAACTTAATTATGCAAGCGATTTTTTCATAAAAATACACCAATTCTAAAAAAATTACGTAAATGTAAGGGAGGCAATGTTACAATACGCTAACAAAGATGAACAATGTTTGTGTATTTTCAGTATCACTAAGTCAAATATATTTATAAAATGTACAGGAAATGTTTACAACAAATATAAATAATACTTAAAGATGTTTTTTCTGGTTACTAGCTGCTAAAATTAAAAGAAAACATTTCTGTTTGTTTACAAAGGCTAATAATGCACTTTGTATGTAAATATCATGCACATTTTTTAAAATGGTCTTTTTAAGCAGCGACTTTCGTGCAGTAGCGTAACGTCGCAACATGATCAGGCGCTAAACCAATTTCTTAAACTTTTTAAAAAAATCAGATTTTATTTATTTTTTGTTTAGTGCCCCCATCCGAATAAAAGAATCTTATTTTTGTGCGTTTTGTCTGTTGGTCGGTCTGTCCGTCACGATTAGATTAACAAATAACACTAGAGGCTATTGTAAATCTGATTTGACCTTTAATTTTTCATTCAGAAATATTGCAATAGTTTAAAGCAGGGGTGGGCAACCTTTTTGCATGAAGGGCCGCATATATGTATTTATCTTAGAAAGATACACTAGCTGACGGTGTAGCATGTCTTTTAATTCATATTTACACTGTATTATAGTCACGTTTCTTTCTTTTTTGTTTTAGTACTCCACGTTGAAAAATTACAACAAGAAATTTGCAGTTTTTAAAACCAATTTTACGATTTTTTGATAATTTGCTGTTGTCTTTTTATATCACAATATCCCCACAAATATACATTTGTACTTAATAAGCAGTATTTTACTTTTTACACTCGTGCCTAATGTTCCGGAACTGTGAAACTATCTTACTAGTTGTTACCTCTGTCACTGCTGTCAAATTAGTCAGTCAACATTGACCAGTGATTATACTTGTTTAGTTTCCAAAAAAAAATGTTTGCTCACTGAATGAGACAATAATATAGGTTCCGGAAGTTAAATGTCGGAACGAGGGAAACCTGTTCTTATGGAGCATCACCATAGAATGCTGACCATGTCCTTCAATGGTGCATACTAAATCAAGAGACCCGAAAAAGACTCTCCAAAGACTATTCGGAGAACTGCCTGATCTGGAAACCACTGCGCGGTTCATCTCAGATATAGAATTACTGATCTGAACCCTCCAACATGTAAAATGAGAACGAAGAAGAGGAAGAACTGTGTGTAACCAAATAGTGTGAACAGTAGCAAAGTTTTTTTTTAATTTTGAAAAATACAGTTTCTGACACCCATAAGACTCCCGTGGTATTGCTGACTGGAACTTCTCTTTGCTTGGAGTTATGTCCTCTGGAGCTGAATGCTGAATGGTGAGCTGATAATATTGAAAACTGGTTCTTGACGTCTTAAAATTTGCTTTTATAAATTGCACAATTAAGGAATCTTAATAAGTGTTGTACTTTTAATTATTTCACTAAAAATAGTTTCACCTTTCAGCAAAGGAAAATGACAAAACTATTTTCTTTTGCTCGCCTGTAGAAATGGGAAAGCCTTGTTTGAAAAGATTCAACATGCATTTATCTGTGGCATTTTACCTCTCGAGAGACGATCTTTTCCCTTTGCAACTTCTTGTGTGACTAAAGAGGCCAATCCTTGATACACAGCTGCGATCGCAGGTTGGGCATATATAATCACCAGGCGCCGTTGCATTTTCACCCTTCTTTCTGCTTCTGTTGTGTATGACATCTGCAATCTTTGACCCTTCCTTTATGCTCTCTCTCCATGAGGGTCTGTCCAGTGCTACCTCTTCCTAGTTGCCAGTGTCGATTTTGAAGAGCTTCATGTCGCGTTTGCATACATCCGTATAACGTAAAAGTGGGCGACCAGCGGCTCTCCTGCCTTCTATTAGATCGCCATACAGGATGTCCTGTGGAAGTCAACCTTCTGGCATTCTACGAACGTGGCCAAGCCAGCCAAGGCGTCTGCTGCTGATAACAGAGCGGATGTCCTGGCACCCTGCTCTTTGTAGCACTTCCTCATTGGTTATCTTATCTTGCCACCTTATTTTAAAGATCCGCCTTAGGCATCAGAGGTGGAAAACATTCAGCTTTTTTTCCTGCCATGAGTAGGTTGACCATGTTTCACTTCCGTACAGCAAGGTGCTCAACACACAGGTCCGTTAGACTAGGGCTTTAGTACTGTTAGTCAGCAATATGTTGTCCCAGACTCTTTTCTGCAGCCGTGACATGGTGGCCATTGCCTTAGCTATCCTGTTGTTTATGTCTTTATCCAGTAGAGTGTTATTGGATATTATGGAGCCAAAAAAACAAAAGTGATCAACAATTTCTAGTGGTTGGCCATTAATGCTTACTTGAGGTGCAGTGTTTGTGTTTTGGACAAGTATCTTAGTCTTGCTTTGACTGATGTTTAAGCCGAACTTCTGGCAAGCAGCAGATAATTTGTCAACCAGGCACTGTAGCTGAATATCAGAATCAGCCACAATAGCTGCATCATCAGCATACAGGAGTTCCCTGACGAGTAGCTTCCTAACCATGGTTTTTGCCCGCAGCCTTGATACATTAAATAGTTTTCCAGAGGATCTTGTATGGAGAAACACACCTTCGTTTATGTCGTTGTACGCATAAAGCAGTAGACAGGAGAAGAATATGCCAAACAGAGTAGGTGCGAGCACACATCCCTGCTTGACACCACTGCAAACCTCAAAAGGTGCTGATTGGGCTCCATTGAATTTGACAGTGCATTTAGTTTCCTCGTGAAATCACTCAATGAACTGCAGTAGATTGAGAGGGCAACCTATTTTCCTCAGGAGTTTGAAAAGGCCACTTCTGCTGACCATGTTAAAAGCTTTAGTCAGATCAACAAAAACGATGTAAAGGGGTCTGTCTCTCTCTCTGAATTTCTCCTGCAGTAGTCGTAGAGAAGATATCATGTCTACAGTGGATCTACCACTCCTGAATCCACACTGAGACTCTGGGTAGACTCTAGAAGCTATCACTTGCAGCCTGGATAGTGCCACTCTAGCAAAGATCTTGCCCACTATACTGAGGAGAGAGATACCCCTGTAATTGTTGCAGTCACTCCGATCCCCTTTGTTCTTGTATATTGTGACTATAGTTGCGTCACGCATGTCCTGTGGGACATGACCTGTTTCCCAACAGCGGGGAGGAGAATATAGAGTTCAGGGAGCAGGAGTGATTCGTTGACTTTCACTACTTCCACTGGGATACCATCACTCCCAGGAGATTTTCTATTTTTTATGCAGTTAATTGCTTTTTTAAGGTCACTGAGGCTCGGAAGATCATCTAGGCATTCCAGTACTGGAAGATCTGGTAGAGAAGCCAGGGCGACATCGTCTACTGTGTTTTGTGTGGCATAGACTTCGAGGTAGTGTTCTGTCCAACGTTCTAGCTGCTTGGTTTGATCTGTAATTTTTTCTCCTGATTTGGATAGAAGGGGGGCAGGCTTAGACACTGTTGGACCCAGGGCCGCTTTAATGCCATCAAATAGAGCTTTGCTATTTCCTGAGTGGAGACTGTCTTGGATTCTGTTGCAGGTATCCCTCCAAAAGTTGTTAGCACATTTTCTAGCCATTTGTTTTGCCTCTTTATTAGCACTTTTGAAGGCCTCCAAAGATCTTGGACTTGGCTTTGTCTTGTGAGCGAGGTGTGCAGATCGCTTTTTCTCTATGCAAGGTTCCATATGTGCTAGATTCGCCTCAAACCAGTCTACATTTTTGTGTTTTTGAGGCCCAAAGGCGGTGAGTGCCGAACTGTAGATTACATCTCTTAATTTCTCCCATCTGATAGAGATGTCTTCTTCATCACTTAACGAGGGGATTGAACTGTTCAGGAGCTCGCCAAAGAGTGCACACTTCTCTGGGTCACCTACATGGTTGACGTTAATTCGCCTAGTTCTGGGTTGAGTGGAAGTATAAGCCTTCTTGAGAAGTAGTTTGATTTTGCTTAGCACTAGTGAATGGTCTGAGTTGCAGTCCGCACTATGGTATGAACGGGTGTGGATGACACTTTTCAGATCCATCCTTCGGGTGATGCAGAGGTCAAGCTGGTGCCACCTTTTTGAGCGTGGGTGCTGCCAAGAGACTTTATGGCGTTCCTTGCCAGAGAAGAATGTATTTGTTACACACAGTTCATGCATTTATATTTCATATATAAACAACCAATTGCAATAGCAATTATAAAAATCAGTCTTTCACTCTTCATTAGAAATATTGATATCAAAGTCACAGTCAATGTCCTTCAAGAAGTATAACAATTTCTTCCTTGAGATTTTATATTCTTCTCAAATGCCTTTCCCATGCTAAGATAGCGGATACATTAAATTTTTTTTGTTCATAATTAGGAAATACCCGTGGTTAACATTTCTAGTTTGATTACTATAAGTCCTACATATATATGATGATGGAATTTTATGCAGCTTTATGCAAACTTTCCTGTTTAAAGTTTATGGTAGGGATATTTAAAAAAAATATTTTTCTCAGTCGAAGATCGAATTGCATCAGTTGTTATACTTGTCATCGTGTTCCAAGCCTACCCAACACTCAGAGATTGTGTCTTGAATCGAGTGTATTGATGTATAGCCAAAAAGCATAATCTTCGTTTACTTAAAACTTTTATAATGAGACAGTTTCAATAGTATATATAGATATATTTTTTTAAATATTTTCATTTTTATATGTATATACCGTGGGCACATCTGATTTCTATAGGTGTCGGCGGGCTGCATAAAACACTTCGGCGGGCTGCATGTGGCCCGCGGGCCGTAATTTGCCCACCCGTGGTTTAAAGTATCTATAATAGATTGTTCCGGATGTTTTGTGAAAAACAAATCAATGCCAATTAATATTTGTTTGCTCTTCTAAGTTATAGTAGATTTTATTTCCATGCTTAAACGTTGCAAGAAACACGTGATCTTTAATATATTGTTCCGGTTTTTTAATGTAAATAGCATATAAATGCTAAATAAAAATATCTATACTGATTTATATTTCATTAACTATAAAGTTGTTCCGGATATTGTTTTATAAAAACAAATTTACGTCAAATAATTATATTTTTTTCAAAAATATAGACAATATGTTATTCAGGATTTTAAAATAAGAAAGTAATTTACTAGAAAATATTATTGAAAATAAATTTTTAGACTTATTTTACAGCTAATTTTCTTGCCGAAACATAATAAAAGTTGTTTAATCGGTAAAGAATGTTCCGGATTTTGTTTCGAAAAAGAAATCGAACTACATTACTTAATTTTCTTACAAATCGACGCCAAAAATGATCCGAATTTTATATAAAAAATCTAATAACGCTAATAAATGTTTGAAATCCCTCTTCTAATAAATAAAACAAATAATTTTCTCATTTACGAAAATTGGTTGTTCCGGATTGTTTATGAAAAATAGTTTAACTCCATTTATGTAAAATCGCACTTCTCTCTTACACTACATTAAACTTTCTATCTAAAACGTTAAAAAATCTAATTATCGTTAATATTATGCTCTGATTTTTAAGGAAAACAACTTCCTAACACCAAAGTATGGTTTGATAAAATCTCCATAAGGGTATGGTACATCTAATTTTCATAACAGACCATCCCAGAAATTTAATTAATGGCATTTGATTAATCTGGAATTCTTATTTTTTCTCACTATAAATATTTAAACATCCGGACAATCTATAATAGAAACTTAGAACTAATGCGATGTTTCGGAAGGGAAATTAATTTTAATCAGATTTTCAATAGCTTTTAGTCTTTTTTTTCTCGCTATTAACATAACGAACAGACAAACTGACAGACAACACAAAAAAGCGTCTTTAATCCTTATATATATATATATATATATATATATATTTATTTATTTATTAAGTCTAACTAGCCCATCAAATGAAATGCTAAAAGAACAAACTCGGTGCACCAATGTCTATGATCCCTCGAGAAGCTGCTCGTATAGATGGCATTTTTTAGTCTAACTAGGACGTGTGACGTAATGGAACTTTTTTTCCTTTGACGTCATATGGAGTTAATTCTTTAAATGAAAAGCTAAAAGAGCTCACTCGGTGCACCTATGTCTATGAACCCTCGAGAAGCTGCTCGTATAGATGACATTTTTTAGTCTAACTAGGCCGAGTGACGTATTTGATTTTTTTTCCTTTGACGTCATATGGAGTTATTCTTTAAATGAATTGCTAAAAGAAATCACTCGGTGCACCAATGTCTATGAACCCTCAACAAGCTGCTCGTATAGATAATATGTTTTAGTCTAACTAGGCCGTGTGACGTAGTGGATTTTTTTCCTTTGACGTCATATGGAATAAATTCTTTAAATGCTAAAACAACTCGGTATAGTAATGTTTATTAAACCTCGTAATGTGACTCGCATTTTAAAAAGACATAATAGATTTAAATCTAATCTAGATTTTTTACACTAGATCTAGATTTTTTTTACACTAGAGCTAGATTTTTTACACTAGATCTAGATTTTTTTTCTTACACAAGAGCTAGATTTTTAAAACTAGATTTAGATTTAAGTTCTAATTAAAATCATTATAGAATCTAGATCTAGAATTTCTTGGTCTAGTTTAGAATGTTTGTTGTTTTACATGTTTCGGATGTTCCTTGAGAGTTGTAGTCTAAACCTCCTGTAGGACGACGGGGGATGGGAGCGGGCAGGGTTTGAACCAGGGACCATCGATGAATCCAAACGACAGTCCAGAGCGCAAACCGCACTACCAGACAGCCATGATTTAGACTAGATCAAGATCTATAATTTTAATTTCTAGGCTTAAAGTGTAGATTTTTTTTTCTAAAGTCTAGATTGTCAATATGTCAATATTGCAATGTTATAAAATACTAAAACTAATCTACTATTTTAATATTTAGATTTTGTAATTAGTCTATTAATTAATTATCTAGTGTTTTTTTTAATATAAATCTTATTTAAATTACATCTACATTATCCCAAATTTATATTTTAGATCTAGATCTAGTAGATATAGATATTGAGAGTGCTAAATTAGTAGTTTAATTTAGGTAGGTCTACATCCTTATTCTAGTTCCATTTAGGCCTAAATGAAAATGCTCAATACCAAAAGATTATCTAAAATCGCTCTTCTGACATATTGTACATATCCGGTAGTTGTCATTCCGTAATGTGTAGATAAATTATCAATAGTAGGCTATACGTTTGTAACCAGTTCGTCATTAGATTAAGAGCAATGCCTGGTCGTGCGGTTAGCGCGCAAAACTGATTATCTCTCGGTCTCGGTTTCATACCCTGCTCGATGCCATCCTCAGTCGACCAGCGAATATGCGGATCCGACAGTGATCCGTCTCCCACGGGGGCCGCCTCTGAGTTTGTGTGGCAACACAAACTTTCTTTGTAATCTTGTTTAAGAATAATTTTATCAATAAGTGAATTTCACAACTTTTCATTTATTATCACACTTAGATATTGAGTTTTTAGTCTGTGTCATGGTTTACCATGAATAAGACATAGTATTTTTGATCTGCTTTTTTTTTTTAAAAATTTTATTTTTAATAACTGGGTTAATTTTTTGGGTTGAAAGTTTAATTCCCATTTCTGTCATTCTTCTCATTCTTTTTGTAAAATGTCAGCATCTTGTGTTTTGTTTTTATTGTTTTATATATTAAATAATGCTATGCAAATAATCTGAATTATGGTCCCGAACTAATGCAATTTGGTAGGTCATTTATGTAAATTAGAAACATGAGTGGGCCTAAGATACTATTACAGTTTGTTCTCTCCCTATTAGGAAATCCTGAATCCAAATTGATGTAATGAACCAAAGAAACTCTCTGGTGGTGAACTTTGTCAAATGTCTTGGAAATGGTAAATAAAATGGCGTCTATTTGCTCAATATTATCTAATCCCTTTGAAAAATTCATGAATCAGTCCCATTAGTAGGGTTTTTAACATGACCTATATTTCCTAAAGCCATGTTGGCATGGAGTGAGGATATTATGTTTAAGTAATTCATGATGCGGTTATATTATGTATTCTGTTATTTTACATGTGATTTTTCTTAGTTTTTAAATAAAGGAGTGACTTTCCAGTCCCTCGGTACCCTGCCCTGATGCCTGAAAAAGTATTTTGAACACTAGCGCTAGCTCGTGTCTTTGTTCTATGAGCAATCTAGCTAGAATACAGTTATTGGATGCCTTCATGGATGGACAAAGGCAAGTAAGCCTATTTTGTTTTTCAAATGTTCAGTAGATTTAAAATGTTCAGGAAATTTAATTAATGTAATGGAAAAAAAAAGAGAGAATATATTTATTTTATTAAAAGAAAAATCGATGGATTACTTTTGAGAACTCGTAAAAGTATTGCGTGTAGAATGACACAATTACATGGAAGGTCTTTGGTAACTGTACTGACGCATATAGGGTGAGTCGATTTTTTGTTTGTCTAACCCAACCTTCAAGTTTCTAAAGGGGGCCCACTATTAAAGTCTTGAACCCGGGCCCACGGGTAGGTCTACCATTCTACTTTTGACGTCACAAGCTTTCAGAGTAAACCAAAAATTGTGGTCAAGAAAGTTGGGAAAGCAGCTGCCTTTGTGACGTCACCAAACACAAGAGATTTTATTACAAAGTCAGGATAGGATAACAGTAGTAAGAACTACATTTTATTTATACATTAGCAACAAAAGTTTTATCAAGTACAGCATTATTGATAGAAATCTTTTTCCTAATACAGAAAACAAAATAGAAATTTTGTTTATTAAAGACTTCAACGTTCTCAGTTGAATCAACTCTGGATAATCGCATCATTTAATTTTACAGTTGATAACATAAAGGTGTTAGTTTCAATCATGTTATAGTGCGTCAAGTGCCTCAACACACGTTCTACGCTATTCTATTTGTTTCTCTTCATTTCTTTTTTTTAGATTTTCATTTTTGGCGGATATACGAAGAATAAATAGCTAGCTTTATGGCGTATCTGGTGTAAAGACTAGAGTGAGAGTTAATATGCCTACATCAGATAATCTATGTAGTTTTAGCACTGTAGAATCAAAGTTCTTAACTCTTCCGCTTGTAGCACAAAATACTATCAATAGGGAGAAAGTTTTAGCGGTCTGCATTTATGCAACTAAAAAAATATTGAAAAACAAGCGGGTTGAACAGATTTACTGCTACTTTTGGTTGGCAACAGTGATCTTTCACTTGAGCGTCCCTGACATTGCTTTTGTTGTCTATTTTAAAACCTCTCAGATTTTACTTTTTTCCTTTTGTTACGTTTTTCTTTAGGATCCTTAAACCCCGCCCCCCCCCCCCATTTCTCCATATGGCGTTCTTTTTCTTTATTAGCCAACTGTACTACATATCTAAACGAAAGTAGCGTTCTTAACATCGTAATGTAAACAAACAGCAGACGACTGATAACTTTATTCGCAAAAATCCCCAATGTCTAGTCCCATGCTGCATCTCGGTATCAGTCTGAATGGTAGACATCAGGAACAACAAGCAGACTGGTTTGTCGTACTATGAAACTCCAGATCATCCAGATTAAATTTAGAATTCGTCGCTTCCTGTTGTTCATGATTTTGTTCAGTAATTAGACATTTGCAAACAATCTCTAGAAGATTAGAAACTCCATGACCTAAATATGTACAAAAATAAAAAAGGAAAACTATTTATCATATGCATAAAGCCCTTATATAAAACATTTTCTTCATTGTTTAATCACACTTCCATGTGTAAAATGATTTATATGAAAGTTCACACTAGCTTTCGGCTTTGTACAAAAATAAATAATACTTAAAAAATGGACGAACAATAATTGAGACCATGCTAAAAGCAAAGCGCTTCGTTACTCCACACTGTCATCTTATGTATTCACTAACTTCTACATGGCAGGGTGTATCAAATACGAATTAAAAAAATTTAGGCACAGGATATATAGGCACCCTGAAATTTAGGTACCGGATAATTAGGCACTTTTTGACAAGGCGGATAATTAGGCGCTGGCAAATTAGGCCCTCTTTAATAAGCGATCTTTGTTTTGAAAAAAAAAATGTTAACGTATATTTTATCCTTAGGCTATGGGCTATCGGTGACGTTATAATAAATAGCAACTATAATGATTCTAACTAAAGAAAAGCTGACAAAATGGGAAAAATGACAATCATGAGAATGTGTGGAAAAAAAAGAGTCATTATATAATATAGACATCACAAGATTCAGGGGAGGGAGGTAGAGATGATCCTCCGCTCATTGCTTCCGTCCATCACCAACCCCCAAGGTTGACTGGTGAGTTTTTTAAATTGATGATTATGCAAATTGTGTAAATATTTAGTTACTAATGTAAATACTTTAGATTAAAAAGTATTATAAAATATTTTTATTATGTCGGGGAGTGTTGGCGTTAAATATAATCGCAATCGCCCTCTGCTTGTGGGAAAGGGAGGAGTCGTACTTTTAAAATGAGATGGGTGGGGTGGGGCGCACACACTCTCACTTAAATGAGAGGATTTCTCGCAGGTAGATGTAAACTAGGTCGTAAAATTACGAAGTGAATCTAAAGGCTACACACTGGACTAAAGGGTATGGAAACACAAAGGTGTTACAATGGAAGTCTGTGGATTATATTTTAGAAGCCTTCCAAAACTTAGGTAGACACATTTCTGTTAAAACAATCATAATAATAATTACAGTAATAAAAATAATAATAATATATAAGGGAAATGCAGATAGTTAAATTTCATTGAGCAGTGTTGAAAGGGAAACGAGTGTTTTTTGTTGTTTTTAAATCATATATGTGTGTGTGTGTGTATGAAACCTTTTTTGTCGTTTTTTTTTCATTCTGAAGGGACACAACTTGTCTCTGGAACTGAACACAAAAGGAATGCGGGAATCATACCTTCTCGAAAATTGTAGAAAATATCTTTCGTTTATGAGAAAGAAGGCGGGGTTAAATTGGAACATCAACAATCTTCTATAAGCACAATAAGTATTAATAAAAAAATTAATATTCCAAAAAAAAATAATATTTAAATTTTTAACTCATCTGTCTTTTCCATAAACTTTTTTTTTACATTTTCAAAGCATTATATTTTATCGTCATTTCTAGCCGTTTTGCGATTTCCATTGCAATTTATATAAATATTATATTACATAAATTTACATATATATTCAATAAAAATTAATTACCACATTTGAAGGACGTAACACTTCTATACACTCACACAATAGATCTTCCTGAAGAGGTTACCCATTAACAATATAAAAGAAGGATTGTTGGTAATAGATATTAATGCTATTATAAAATATGTATGCTGCTTTAGTTTATAAACATATTTAATTCCTATAAGTAACGCGCGCAATTCCCTCCTGCTCATTCCCATTCCCACTATAAGAATTTTCTTCAGACTTCCATTTTAGCAGTTATGTACAATGCTGTACCATGCACTGCACTCAATTGTGTAGCCTTGAGACTCATTACGTCATTTTCCCGACCTAGTTCAACATCAACCAGCGACAAATCCTCTCCTTTTAGTGGGAGTGCGTATAGGAGGAAGGGCTAATGTCAGAAAGCAATGAGAGGAGAATCAACTCTACCTCCCTTTCCCTGAATCCATTGAGGTCTATATTTTATAATGACTATTAATCTGGAGTCATTTTTTCCACACATTCTCACGATTGTCATTTTTTCCTCGTTTTTGTCAGCTTTCCTTTTATATCATGAAAATTCAGTAAGAATCGTTCTAGTTGCTATTTTTTTGATAACGTTACCGATAGCCCATAGCCTAAGGATAACATATACGTTAACGCTTTAAAACTATTTTCAAAATTAAGGTCGCTAATTAAAGAGTGCCTAATTATCCGGTGCCTAATTTTCCGCTTTGTCAAAAAGGGCCTAATTATCCGGTGCCTAAATTTCCGGGTGCCTAATTATCCGGGTGCCTAATTATCCGGGTGCCTAAATATCCGAGTGCCTAAATATCCGGTGCCTAAATATCCGGTGCCTAAATTTCCAGATACCATCAAATACAATGTTCTACATGGCAGAGTGTATCAAATACATTGTTCAACATGGCAGGATGTATCAAATACATTGTTCTACATGGCAGGATGTATCAAATACATTGTTCTATATGGCAGGATGTATCAAATACATTGTTCTACATGGCAGGATGTATCAAATACATTGTTCTAAATGGCTGGGTGTATCAAATACATTGTTCTACATGGCAGGGTGTATCAAATATATTGTTCTACATTGCTGGTTGTCAAATACAATGATCTACATTGCAGGATGTATCAAATACAATGTTCTACATTGCCGAGTTTGTCAAATACAATATTCTACAATGCAGAGAGAGAAAGAGAGAGAGAGAGAGATCGGATAATGCGTGAGGAAGCAATTGCGTTAACAATTATTTAAGGGAACTAAACCCAGCAAATTTAGTCATATCTGTGAATACTGAAATATTAGTTTCCCTTGTTGCTATTAATAAAATAATGAATTACCAGCACTTAATTGTCCAAATAGTTACTTTTTTATATTGATTCCTGTCCTTTATGTCAATGAATATTTTTGTTCAAAGTTTCAGCTTGATCCGAAAATGGGTTTGGGAGAAATAACGTGTACACACTTTTACCAGACAGACAGGCAGACAGACAGAGTGAGTTAATATGTGCTTTGTAAAAAAGTGGACATACTTCAGCACCTACCAGTTTTGGCTGACGTATCAAAGACAGCTTTACAACCAATAGAATTGGCGACGTGTTCAACTGTCGTCTGGCACAGTCCACATTGGATGTCATTTTTAGTGCCAACTATAAATCGAACAACTAAAAAAAAAGTTGAAATTAATATTCATTCTTAATTATTTTAGTACATGTAGCAGTAACACTCTTAGGAAACTATTTTTATTTCTAACACACTTTTTGTGCGAATGTTTATATAAACCCCTTGTTCTTGATGGTCGTTGACTTATAGCTGGTAACTAAACAGCTGTAGGCGTATATTCTATTTTAATTTATAAAACTTGAAATAACTTGAATAACTTCTTTGTAAACAAAACTAAATTTAAATTTTTTTACATTATAGACAAATTCCACTTAAGATGAAATGAAACAAACTGATATTTAAACAAATCTAACTCACTAGAAAAACACGTCTTTACAGTATGGCTTCCTGGAGTCATCGGGCGTACTTAACACAGCTTACGACAGCGCCGCTTATTTTGCATCTTACTACAAGACTAACATTAAATTAATGCCCTGTCTCTACAACTAACAATAAATACTCGCTTTCAATGCCTCCTAGCAAACACCCCCCCACACACACACACACTCCATAACACCACCTACATGAAATATATTAGTAACAATAACGAGAACAATATACTTTATTACATTTAAATAATGGGTATAGCCCTACATGTTAACCGGAAGATTTTTCTTTGGGGGCATCCTGACATGGAAAGTCTCACACTAATACGCCCCCACCCCTCATACCATACGCACACACACACGTTTGACCTGTGAATTGTTATTGTAGTGCCCTTAAAGATGAAATATTTTTCTTTTGGAACAGTTTGAATGACATTTCATTATTCATAAGTTAGTCACCCCCCCCCCCCCCCCATCCTTTTTAGTACATACTCTTTTTTTGTTGACCGTCACCCTCACGTCCCATTTTTATCGTAACTTTTTTTTTCCTTTTGCATCCTGCAAACACTGGCCAACAGTATAACGACCGGCATCCGTTTCCGGTCTCTGTTTGGCATCAAACTTCTAATCCCCCTTATAAGAATAATACATCTATGTTTTGACTTCTCCCATGGAAAAGTCCAAAAAAAGAATGGGGGGGGGGGGCCCTTTTCATAATTTAGACCTCCGCTCTTACACTCCACTTTTAGCCCGCATTTGTTTCGTTTGTCATTTTCCATGGACCAGAGTCTGAGCTTCCACAATTTAGAACTCGACTTTCTATAGCTCGTCTGTTATAGCACAAAGGGATGAAATCACTTTACTTTGCTTTAACCAGTAGAAACTTTCAAATGAAAAGATCTTTCATAAAGTCCTTAACTTTTCTCTCACTCCATTATATTTCTTTAGTTCGTCGGTTCTAAGTCTGAACTCTAGCTCCAGCCACTTGTAAACACTTGAATTTGTGTTGAATCCTCTGTAGGCCGAGAGTGTAGGTCTGTAAATACTTTGCCTCTTCCATAGCCCCATCCCCATCGATACAAATCAGTTCTAGGTTAAGATGTAGATCTAGACTCTACACTTTAGTAATTTAGTTTACGCAAACACACACACACACACACACACTTGTTCATACATCTATTCCTTGTTTGGGAATAAAAACTCACATATTTACTAAATATTTGCAAGTTACCACTGACTCATTGACCAAGAGAGCTCTTAAACTGTCGTACAAATTCGCATGAAATTTCATACACAGGTTCCTTTTACCCATAGGCGCTTACTAAGAACCAGTTTTGAGAGATTCGCAACCTGACGACCGCTATTCGCGAAAAATAGTAAGCTTTATATCAAACCTTTGTATTTTATTTTCAGTATTTTCCCAAAAGGCCGCAGCCTATACATAAAGCATTTAGAAAATATCTCACAAATTCCGTATTTTAAAAGCATTTTTTTTCTTTTTCCTAAGTCTATTTGTTTTTAACACGCCCTACGTCATTTTAGCTTTCTTTTAGACGCGGTCTAAATAAAAAAAAAAAACAACTTATGCTAATCAAATACCATAGAGCATGGAAAAGGTTGATTGAGCCAGCAAGGAAAACCAGTGACTTGACAGAATTTAAGTCATTGGTTAACATGCATGACTAAATGCATGACGCGTAGGACGTAACCATCTTCTTATTTTAATTAACGTCTGTATAACTATATTATAAAGTAGAATGTAACGTGTATGTAGGTATGTGACTTATAGACATCAAAACCGCTTGACCAATCTTGATAAAACTTGGCAGGAATGTTTCTTGGGTACCAACTTAGACCGTAGTGTATGTATTGTAGCACTAAAACAAACTTAAGACCCTAAAAAAAATAAAGTTGTTCGACTCTAGTAAAGCTATAGTATTTATGGATATAGGCCATGGTTAAACAATGTTGACATGAGAAAAGATCGAAAGGATTTAGACCTAGATCTAATTTTAAGAAATACACTTTGCGCAGATAGTTTTTTACTTTGACTCATGAAAATACAAAAGAAGATCCATTGATTTCATTATATAATAAAATTAACCTTCAATTTTGTGTTTCAAAAGCATTTTTTACATAAATTAGTTCCTTATATTTGTGACTACAGATTTCCTGACGAACATTCTTTCATTAGACAATACCGTAATGAATCGCGTACTAAAAATTAATTCGTTTAATTGTTTACTTTATAGTCCCATCCCTAGATCTAAAACTCTAATTCAACTCTAAGATGATAAAACTTCTCTTTGCACTTATAATTTTATACTTTAACAGATGAACATATTAATTATAGCCCATTCATTTCATATTTTGATCAAATAAACATTCAAATTTGGTTTTCTAAAGCATTTTAAAGAGACTACATTCGTTTACGAAAGCTGTGAAGCCGAGTTGAGATAGGCCTAGATCTATATTCATTCATGAATCGCGTACTAAAATTTTTTTCGTTTAATTGTTCACTTTATAATCCCATTCATTTAACAAAGCTATCGCTCTTTTCGTTTTTAATAGATATGAATGTATCGGCTTCGGATAAACCCATTTTCGCAAAACTAATTTTTTTTTCGTAGCGAAAGAGCAAAAACTTGAAAGGATCATTAGCTAACTTTAGCATACATCTAAATCCAATCCACTAGATTAGTAAACACAAACTTAGACCCGCAGGCCGCGGGTAATGTCAGGCTAGTATAAGATAAGATAAGATTAAATGTAGAAAGGAGAAATGGGATGTGCCATTCAATTGGGGTCTTCGGAAAAATGCATTTTATTCTCTAGGCCTGAAATTAAGGCTAGGAAGAAATGTAAAGTAAATACATTTCCACTTTTAGATCTTGCGATCCATGGGGTAGATCGTGTAAAGATCATCGGTTTCTGTGGTCTATAGTTTACAAGGGTGTCATGTGGCCAGCACAACGACCAACCGCCTTTACTTTTGGATGCGGTGTCTAATAGCGTACATTGCTTGGTTTCAGATGAAAGGTAGCCGAAGAAAAGTTATAGAGTGTACGAAGGACTAACTTTTGGTTGTTGAAAGCGGGGGGGGGGGGGGGGGGGGGGGGGGAAGGGAAGCGGATCACTCAAAGTGCTCTAGGAATTAACGAACCCAAAATATGAGCCGTGTATGTCGGGGGGGGGGGGGGGGGGGCGCATTATGAAGCGAATCTTGCCAAATCAAGTCTAAAGTCTATGTCAGAGAAATTACAATGCGCAGGTAAAACAAAATGGGGGGGGGGGGGGGTCCAGAGAGCGAAAGAGAAGGGAGAATGAAAGGGAGAAAGAGCCATGAAATTGTATTGTAACACATACACTAATTCACGGGTCAAACAAGTATGTTAGGTTGATCGTTAAAATGTGGCCCATTTATTGAAATTAAAAGAAAAGTTTTTTCCGGCCATAATAAACAATATAAAGCCTGGGAACTAACTATTCAACTGGCGTAGCCAGTGTGTACTGCTATTAGACTGCTTGTATATATATATATATATATATCATGGGCGTAGCCAGGGGGGTTGGGATTCAACCCCCCCCCCCCCGAAATGAAATCCCTCCCCCCCGCAGGGGGGGGGGGGGAGACGGAATTTTGTGACTGATCTTTAGCTTTGATTTTGTTTATTTGAGGTGAGATTTTAATACTAAACCATCACTTGCCCCAACGCAGCCAAGGGGGTTTTGAGTTTTAATCCCCTACCAGGGGGTTTTGCAGTTAAATTCCCCTCTTCTATAAAACTAAACAAACAAAAAATAATACAAGCGACTATTCCCAAATTCCAAGAGCATAGCTAAGGAAGATTTTGATTTCAAACCCCCCTCCAAAATTTACTATAAAACCCCCTCTTCAATATAAAAAAACAAATTACACACTGAAAATGCTATGAGCGTAGCCAAAGGGGTTTTGAGTTTAAACCCCCCTTGAGCGGGGTTAAAAGCTAAAAAAATACCTCTTCAATAAAACAAAAGCAAATTACACTTCAAATTCTATGAGCGTAGATTAATGGGTTTTGAATTTAACCCCCCCCCCCCCCCCTCAGCGGGGTTTGAAGCTAAAAAATACCTTTTCGATATAAAATAAAGCAAATTACACTCTTCAAATTCTATGAGTGTAGCCAAAGGGGGTTTTGAGTTTTGAGTTTAACCCCCCCCCCCTCCAGTGGGGTTTGAAGCTTAAAAAAATACCTCTTCCCTATAGAAATATGCATTTTTTTAGGCTTTCAATACCGAAATAGTGCTCCCCCAGACTCCATTGCTGGAAAAGGTGGGCAGTCAACAAATTTTCCACTAACTCCAGGAAGAACCTGTTCTATGGTATTCCAGTGGGGTCTGAAGCTAAAAAAAATACCTCTTCAATATAAAAAAAAAGCAAATTACACACTCAAAAATCTTTGAGAGTAACCAAAAGGGTATTAAGTTTAAACCCCCTTCAGCGAGGTTTGAAGGAAAAAATACCTCTTCTATAAAAAAAAAAGTAAATTAAACACTAAAATTCTTTGAGCTTAGCCAAGCCAAAGGGGGGTTTTGATTTTGAATTTAACCCCCCCCCCCCACCTCTAGATGGCTTTTTTTTAAGTTTTAAACCACTCCAGATGTTTTTGAGTTGAAAATCCCCCTACAGAGAGTTTTGAGGTTGAGAACCCCCTTTTCAATATTATTCTAAAGCAAACTACACTCACCAAATTCAATGAGCGTAGCTAAACGGGGTTTTTAATTTGTTAAAAAAAAAACTCCAGAGATTTTTTAGTTTAAAATCCACAACAGATGATTTTGACGATACAACTTCCCTTTTCGATATAAAATCTAAAGCAAACTACAGTCACCTAGTTCCAAGAGCGTAGCCAAGAGAGGTTACAAAATGTCTACCAGTGGCTGGACTCCATTAATAAAGTGCAATGGATAGTCATCTGCCGAAATTGAAAAAGACTAAATGTGGCTCAACAAAGATGGCTAAAACGGATTTTAGGAGTCAGTTATAGAGCTTGGGTCTCAATCAAGGAAATGCTATGCCGAACTGGCAGTCGACCCCTTGGTAAGGTTGTGACAGAGCGTCGCATGAGGTTTGCGGGACATGTATTCATTCAAAATGAATTACGCATAATAAGAGTTGCAATGACATGGAGGCCATTACAAGGAAATCGCAAACAGGAACATCCTAGTACAATTTGACGCCACACTTTCATATAGGTCCTCAGAGCAGGTGGGAAGAGGCTTCAGACATTGCCAGTGACAGATTTTTGTGGAAACAGCTTACCGCCCAATCAGCCGAACGGCGATGGGAGGATCTAAGTCAGTAAGAATATCCCACGTTTTGAAATAAAACTTTTTAATAGCAGAATAATGTACTGTAGATACCTCAAATATGCATTTTTAGGCTTTCAATACCGGAAATAGTGCTCACAGTGCTCCCCCAGACTCTATTGCTGGAAAAGGTGGGCAGTCTACGGAAGGTCTTCCGAAAGAATGAAGAGTCAGAATGTAATTTAGATTTATTATATACACAAACACACATACACACATATATATATATATAGTTCGGAGGGGAGGAGAAAAATCCCCCCCAAACCTCTCCCCCCCCCCGCCCAAGATCATTCAATACTAATTATTCCAGCTAGGCTTTATGAAATCAAAAAGTATATATATATATAATATCTATTGTTTTACCATTTGGTGCAATAATGTCCACAGTCTTATTCCAAGTTCTTACACTTGCTAAAGTGGCTGGTTTATCTACACTGTAAACGAAGAAAACCGCATGGCTATGTCTATAGTAACTGGTTGATAGGGTGTTAAACCTTTCAATACCTGCTGTGTCTACCAAAGTTAACTGGGGAATACAAAAACGTACATTGAAGTGCAAAAAATCCGCAATAGAATAGAATAGGAAAAAAGTCCATTGTGATATTAATGCAGCCATTTTTGACATAGCTCATCTACCGATCTTGTACCATTGGTTATTAGTGTAATATTAACCGGTTACACCAAAATACTTGTTTTTTTGTTTTTTTTAAATGGAATTGCATCATACATTTGAAATTGTATTTGAAACACAACTAGTTTGTTACCTTCTTTCCCTCGAGTTATAAGATCATAGAAAAGGAAGGGGAAAAGAAAGAAGTAAGTTCACAATTTTCAACGAAAAAAAAAAAAAGTCCCATATAATTAGAATGAAGAGACACAAAGAGGTGCCCCTCCCGTTTCCTCACGGCGGCTTTATCTCTAACATGTTCGTGGACTTGAATTTCGACCAATCACTTTCCTGTTTCTTTGTGCAAACGTTAGAACGAGCGGATACAGACTTTTTTTTTTTTTTTTTTTTGTTTGTTTTTCCTTTCCTTTGTGATGAATCAATCCCCTACTTTGTCCTGACAGTTCACAATCTCTCACTGTTTCCGTTGTTCTTAAACAGTGCGTGGCTAAAGAATTGCACGAGTCCTTAGAAGTAGAATGTTCAAATGTTATACAAATGTAGACGATTCGCTGGCATTCGGAGATGTTTTGAGCCGGTTCAGGTTTAGAAACTGTTTCCCTCTCATAATGTTCAACACCAATATTTGTGTACAATGTTTGAGTAGTCTCGACTATACAAGTCTACAAAACTACTTCTTCTCATTTGCCTTTATTGTTTATTTAAAGCCCATACCTTAAAGCAGTGGTTGTCAAACAATGGCTAGTGGACCCTCAGGGTCGACCAGACGACTGTTGGAGAGTCCATAGAAATATGAAAAATTGTATACATTTATAATGACCTATTCACTGAAGGCCAGTTCAAAATGATAGGATAATTTAAATACTAATCAGCTGGCCACGTTCTACTGTTTCATTTGTCTATAGCGAAAATTCTAAAGGAACTATTGTTGTTGACGCTGATTGACAAATACAACAATGATTTAATAACAAAATACTGCGATAGAACTATAGTTTGGGTATGAGTTTCAAACTTTTTACTTCTTTTACAAACTAATCAACGTTGCTCTTTCAATCTGTTTGCTTTTCAAGTCAATTAACATCGATCTTTCTATTTCTCTGCTTTATCACACTATTCAAAGAAGTAGGCCCAACTTCGTTTTAAAGTTTTCAGACGACGATTCTGAGACTCCTCGAAACACCGACATAAGTCTGGTTATTAGTGTTGTACAATTCATGATTAATTACTTTATGGGCTACAGTGGTAATTGGCGTTAGTTAAATTGCTTTTGGCACGCCCTTCTGACCTTTAGATTATGGATAAATATTTGAAGCGTAAGCAGACATCTGAAGAAGAACAAGAGTGAAATGGAAATAGTGACAAAGAACCGAGACACGATGCTGTAAGAAAGGCCGCAACATGTAAGTCAAAATTACGTAAGTAATTGTAAATCTGCCTCTATATATTTACAATTCAGATTTCTACCGTACAAAGGTAGGCTTAACAGTGATCAGCAACAATGTGTCAGATGTTTCAATGTGTTAAAGTTTGAGACGTGCTAAACTGAAGCGTCAAACTGAGCTAAAAGAAAAACTCATTGATTTCTTTAAACGTCAATCAACAGTGTATGCAAATCAGCAGGAAACTATTAGCAATATGACAACAGTGTATGCAAATCAGCAGGAAACTATTAGCAATGCAACTGCAGTGAATAAAAGAGCTTCTATAAGGTTTCGGTTTTTATTGCAATATTAATAGTGTAGATCAAACAAAACACACACGGTTGCCGAGAGTTTGATTAGGTCAGCGGCTTTCGAAATATGAGATTTTTGGCAGAAAAATCTGGCTGTGTCGTGGGCCCGCTAACTTAGTATTACTTGTCCCTGAACTGAAGAAGTTTGACCCCCCCCCCCCCCCCCCCCAATTTTCTCTTTCTCTTTATCAAATTTCTTTTCCATAATCCAGGAAAAGCTTATGACGCATTATCAATACAAAGGGGATCACTCATGTTACAAAATGTTCTTGGTGCACAGATAACTGTATTTATCTTTCCAGAATGGTGTCAATGTGTCAATGTTTCGACGAATAACTCGGTAACTCCGGGAAGTACATTGAAAGCCAACTCCTTTCCTTTGGCAGTTTTAGTTTTGAATTAAGACGTTCGTTTTTTTTCTTTTTTGTTGCTATTCTGTCCATTCGTTTTACTTAGTAGATGAACAATTTCACTACGAACTAGAAATACAGATACAAATGTGTGAAGTTGAACTAAAATATTAAATGGTCACTGTTTGAAACAAATTCGGTGATCACTGCGATGTAAACCTACCATGGCTGCATGGTCGTGTGGTATACACTTCGGACTATCGAGTAGCTGGTCCCGAGTTCGAAACCTCCCGCTATATCATCCCCTTGCCCCCCTAAACGATGTCTGGATTAGGATGAATTAAAGAAGCCTGCCTCCCCCCCCCCCCCCGCTCTATCGTCCCCATTTTATTACAGTATCGGCGTAACGGGTGTAATAGTTCATGATTATATGATGATTAAAGAACACTAAAAAATCAAAACTTTTCTTGTAAAATAAAACAATTTTTTTTTTCTGGATCCCTTCCCCACATAATATAAAAAAACAACAACAACCGGTACGACCGGTATAGCTTTAGTGTCTTAGCGGGCCGGATATTAAGTATAGATAGGTTACGCTATGGCCATTTTTATAACGGATTATTGGTTATTCATGACCTTGGATCGTCCCACCCGTTGACTGAGTCTAAGCCTAGTTTTAAAGTTGGTCTTAGTCTGAACACTTAACACTACAACAGCACATCTGGTTGGTAAAAAAAAATCCAATCGCCTTTAGCTCTTCCCCAGCAAGCTCTAGGTTAGAGTTTGTTGCACTATCCCCCCCCCCCCCCAACCTGGATTCGAACTCAGGTTGTTCATCCATTGTTGTCACATTAAAAGAAGAAAACCTGTTACATTACCTTGACACTGAGGCCGTCTACAACTATATTCCTAGTGAAACTATCCACACCAATTGTAGACACTGTGTCACAGAAGATGCCATCCCTGAGCCTCAGAAACAATGCAGTCTTCCCCACGCCCGAGTCTCCGATCAAAACTACCTTGAACCTGCGGCAAGACCCGAAGCCAGTATTTGTAGACATAGCATCAAGTTATTTATATCAATAGCAAACTGTAAAGCATTCTAGACTGAAGCTGACGCCGTGATATCTTTTACGTAAGCCTGCCTATTTTTTGTTATTCTTATATGGTTCCTCTAGGGTACGTCTTTGTGCTAACCATTTATAGATCCTGTGTTGGGCAGAGAATACAGTACGTAGGTTAGAACTTGATACGAGTGGTCGAACTTTCGAGAATCTACCACCGTCTTTATCTCATACGTTGGGTTTCTCTTACCTGTTTGAACAAGAGAGAGAGAAAGTTATCATAGAAGTGAGGCATACCCCCCATCTGGTCTTGTGTATTGAATGAATGTATCACGTTTTTTTTTTTTAAAAGTGATTTATGTTTAGGAAGAGAGCGAGGAGAGAGATTCCAAGAAATCCTGCTACATCCTCGAATCGTAAATATTTTTAGCTACAGTTCCCCCAAGCCTTGTCTAGCAGGCCCATAGATTTGTTTGTCACATGTATGACATGCTTCGGATGTTCCTTTAAACTTAAAAAGTTGGAGATAATCTACTTCCTAGTTCAAATCTCAGTGAAGCCCTTCATTGAGAGATAGAGTACGTACAATGTAGGAAACATGAGGGCCAAATAAACAACCAAGGCAGATTTTAATAGCTCTGAACTTCAAGTAAATATTTACACGGAATTCAGACAAAACCAATACTACCGATAAAAGAATGACTATCAGTGCCACAGAAAGTATTTCCATCTCAGAGGAAACAAAAAAAGTTGCTTGCTAGAACTAGAAGAGTGTAAAAAAACTTTGCAATCCCAATCAGTTTGTCTATAGCTGTATGTGGTTGTCTTTAATAGTGATCTACCCATACCATGATGACGACATGCAATGTCTTATTCTAGTTAAAATTAATGTAATAAAATTTCTCAATACAAAAAATAAAGAAGACTGAACAGACTCAGGATACAAGCATACTAATGACATGCCCTGGCCCTCAGTCAAGATATAAGCACATACTAATGACATGCCCTGGCCCTCAGTCAAGATATAAGCACATACTAATGACATGCCCTGGCCCTCAGTCAAGATATAAGCACATACTAATGGCATGCCCTGGCCCTCAGTCAAGATATAAGCACATACTAATGGCATGCCCTGGCCCTCAGTCAAGATATAAGCACATACTAATGGCATGCCCTGGCCCTCAGTCAAGATATAAGCACATACTAATGGCATGCCCTGGCCCTCAGTCAAGATATAAGCACATACTAATGGCATGCCCTGGCCCTCAGTCAAGATATAAGCACATACTAATGGCATGCCCTGGCCCTCAGTCAAGATATAAGCACATACTAATGGCATGCCCTGGCCCTCAGTCAAGATATAAGCACATACTAATGATACATGCTCTGGCCCTCAGTCAGGATGTTACCAGTATTACTTGCCTCCTAATAGCATAAACATTTTTTTCCTAGACAATAATTTTCAACAATCTAGTCACATTTCAACAAAATTTTCTTTTTTTTTATAAATTTATTCATATTAAACACACACAAAAAAGTATTTTTCCAATAAAATGACTTAAAAGATACAAGTGTACAATGTAACTTATTTTATTTAGTATCTCACCCTATGGACAGCACTTATTTACAATTTTGGTAGGAAGTAACTAATGTAAACATAAACATCTCATAGACTAAGTATTGACAATCTTACATCACGTACATTAACTATTGACTATGTTATGATTAAGTATTGACAATCTTACATCTCATAGACTAAGGTACTGACTATGTTATGAGTAAGTATTGAATATCATAATCTCATTGACTAACTATTGATACATTATGACATTCTTACATTTTGAAACATTGTAACCAATACATGTCACATTAGAGCGACAACAAGAGAGCTACCATATGAAACCAAAGAACAAATTGACAAAACAACAACAACGAGTTAACTAATTAAATATATGTACATAATAATGACCCATACATTCAATCAATAAAATGGCAGTGTTATATTATGACAATAATTTTTAAGATAAGTTTCATGAGATACTTTAACAATTATGAATTTGGGAGTTGGTTTAGTTTGTTCGATACCAAGCAAAATAATTAATGTCTATTAGTTAATGAACTAATTTTGTTATTTAAAAAAAAATTGATTCTTCGACAGGTACCAGAAATAATTGTGCAAAATTTCAGTTTGATGCGAGATTGTGTGTGGGAGAAATAATGTGTACAAAAGTTTTACCAGGCAGACAGAGTGAGTTGATGTAAGCTATATTCAAATAGGTTTTGTTCATGTGTCAAACGAATATTTTTTAAACTACCTTTGTTAAAATCTGCACTATTATTTTTTTTTTTTATGATGACTTCGGGAAATAATATATTTATGCTCCTATTTTGAAAGTTAGCTGACAGGTATATTTAGCTGTGATAAACAATTAGGTATATTTAGTTGTGATAAACAATCAGGTATATTTGTTTAATTTCCATCTACCTGTAAAGAATTTTAGAAAATATGGACTAAGTCCAAGTGTTGTCTCAGAACCACATCAAACATTAAATGGAACATCAGGAGCATGAAAAACACAGAATTCTTTTATCTCAAGCTCATCAAATCACTCTCACTATTTAACCTTTCACTGCGCTCACTATTTAACCTCTCACTGAGCTCACTATTTAACCTCTCACTGCGCTCACTATTTAACCTCTCACTGCGCTCACTATTTAACCTCTCACTGCGCTCACTATTTAACCACAGGAGTTAAGCACAGGGGATGCTGCTATTAAGATGTGAAACTCAAGTCATTCCTACAATAATGACTAACAAGCAACTCTTAAATCCCATCCACAAGAGTTCTACATCTGAAAATGTAACAAAGATTTAAAGCTAAAACAATTCAAGAGGAAACAGTAAACGAGATGGCAGCACCAATTATTTTCATAACACCTTGGAGCTTCCATGTCTCCTTCCATATATCACAGAGAGATGATGCTTCACTGGGCTGCAAAGTCTTGCAAGACAGAACAAATTTCTTCAAGGGTCGGCTGCTGGACATTTTAATTTTAAAAGCATCTATGAATTCACCCCCAAGAGGTGATGTCACAGAACAGCCACGGGCCACTAGCTCTTCTAGTCCACTGCCACAGCACAAGTAAAGGAGCTTTTGAAGGTTTTTGTTGTTGATGTTCTGGTTTTGGGATAACTGTAAAGAGCGGAGTGTCTTGCAGGAAGTTGCTAATCTGTAAATATAAACTAGCATTGAGCTTTGCAGTGTTAATAATTTTTATGGAAAGAAAAGTTAATGAACACATTTATTTTACAAAATAGAATGGACTTGGCTTGAAATGAGCTGATAAACAAAATAACCAAAGTGCAGGCTTAAATTTCAGTGCAGGATAATTAAAGATTCTATTTAAGATTGATAGATATATAAATTACCATCAGAAGTACCAGCAAACTAATACATTGAAAAAAACATTTTTGAAACAAAGATTAGACCTCTGCACATATAGTTTAAAAGTGTTGTGTGTCTATTATAAGAAATGGTAGTGTTAGTCTGGGTTTTATTACAATAACACAGTGACAAACCATCACATTTTGGAGAGAAGAACAACCCTACAATGCAGAGAACAAATCTAGTTGCCAGAAGGATGTAAACTTTAGTAGGTATACAACTCTGTCACTACATCCTTACATCACAAACAGTATAACACATGGATTACTATTACCCACTAGAAATTTTGAAGTAGAGTTCAAACTTATTTTTGTGTGTCAGGACTGAGAGGTGATCAGACTGTAAGTATATCTCCAGGTAACTTGTGTGCATAAACCAGAGTTAGCAAGTCTAACCTACGAAAGCTGTCAAAGCGATTTAATATTTAAGAAAATATCTCTACAAATAAGAAAGTAGTTGACACAGCAGTCATCCTTTGAAAAGGATATTTATGAACAGCATATAAACTGTCATTAAAGATGGACATCCCTTAAATCTTGATAAAAATTAAGATTAAACCAATACTGGTACTTAGAAACTGGGACATTCAGCTCAAATTTCCCTTTTGTTAATACAATATTTAAAGTTAAAGGTAATTAATAATTATAGCAAAGTGAAAAATATATTTGACTAAAGAATCAGGCAAACCAACTCACCTATTGAGCAACAGAACATCTGACTCAGACCAGTGACACCCTGAAACAGACAACGCTTCCAAGTGGCAACTTTGGTCAGAGAAAAACTTCTCCATTTCCACTCCCAGATCTCCATCACAAGAGCTGCGGGTGTGTGAAATGTCCAGAGAATGCAGGCACCAAGTATGTAATGACTTGAGCAAGGCTCTCACTCCTTCCAGCTTGATCTGATTTTCTGCTACACTGACATGCTCTAATTTACATCCTGAAAACAAAAGTTTCCTCATCCAATAATGGAATTCAAGAGATGAAATAAAAATAATTTTGTTCTGACACCAAATGTTTCATATAAAAGTCTAGCAGGGATTTGAGTGTGATGTGAATGACCTAAACAACACACACTCCAGTGTTTGTTTGTAAAATGTTATACATGTTTCAGATGTTCCTTCAGAATTGAAAATTTACTTCCTAGTCAAAACCTGCCACAAGACGACGGGGGATGGGATCAGGTAGGGTTTGAACCTGGGACCATCGATAAGTCTGAATGACAGTCTAGCGTGCAAACCACATGACAGTGTAAAAATCCACAACTTGAAATCTAATAGATACTTGGTGCCCAGCTGGTAAACTTTGCCTACAAGAATTTATTACAACCTAGTTTACATTTATTCCTCAAATTAAAAATCAAATCACATTTAGCTCATCATTTTCTAAAGTGCCGCCCTGACCTATTTCTGTGTTGATTCTCAACTTATTCAAAAGCCAAATTATATATAATATAAATTTTAAGTAAGTAAGATCTATGAACTTCATTACAAAAATTATTGAGTACAGTTTTATTATACAATGTTATGATTTTCAATTACATTTGATTTGGAGAAAAATAATCTAAAAATTTTTTTTGGTTAGATGTAAGTATTAAGCAGTATTTGAGTAGTCAGAAGGAAAAAAAAAAGAACCTGAATATGGTTATATACATTCTTTTATATAAATAAATTTAAAAAATTATATATATAAAATTTGAATGAAATATCTAATAAACATGTCATCTTGGAAACTTAAGGAAGAAGCTAACATTTTCTATTTAATAATAATATGCAAAATTCCATTGTACTTTATTATCATTACCAATATTTATTAAGAAACATATGCATTTTCTGGTTAAAAACAATTCTTATAAGTCTAAACATATCAAGAGTAAAATTAATTCATTTTGCCAAACTCTATATAAAACAGTAAATATTCTACCTCTCAAAGCCTCACAGAAAGTTGAAGTAAACAATTTGTTTGTAAAACTGCAAGCTGAAAGGTTCAATGACTTGAGCTCTGGCAAGTTCTTCAAAAGGGCAGTCAAAGTTTCTGATGCAATGTCATCCAAACAATTGTGGGCCAGACTCAGGTGGCTCAAAGACTGCAGACTGAGTTCACTTTTTAATGCCAGAGAAATAATCTGGATGCCTTCTGCCGAAATGTTATTGGTATCTAAAATTAGCACCTTCAACACAGGAAGGCTCGGGATGACTTTCATCAAGGAAGTCAACCCTGAATCTCCAAGTCGGTTGCCACTTAGACATAGTTCTGTTAAAGTTTTCTGCCCTTGCAGTGCTTGGAAAACTGGATGTAAACCAGAAGTACCCAGAGACAAATCTTTTAGCTCTAAACGACCGGAAGCATCACACTGCTTTAGGGCAGCGCCAACGCTTTTGTTGGGCTCAGAAAGGCTGAGCTTGCACGCTTGCTCATATCTCAGTTCCAGCCTGGGCCTTTCCCAAGAGCTGACATTGGCAGTGAGTATGTCATTGTCCTGTAGCACAGTGCTGATGGTGTCACCAGGACACAGTATGGTGTCATCCTGTGTGCTAAATGTCAAGGTGGGAAGCAGAAGAAACATGTTGAAGTAACGCTGCTGAGCTTGCAATGTAAGCCAGGCTATGTTCTTGCTCTGGTCTGAAGGCTGGATTGGTATTAGAAGAGTCTGCTCACCAAACTTCACCTTCACCCTCAAGCTGTTTTTGTATGAAGGTTTCACTGCCACGTCTTCAGCAAGAGCTTGGGATAAAGGCTGCGGTTCAACAGCAACACTTTCTTGGCAAGCTAGAGCGATTTTTTTCAGCAGATCTGAAGTTTTACTGAAAAACATATCCTGAGCAAGGTTATCAGCTGGCTTATGGGATATGAAAGATTCAACACTATTAACTTTATCACACTGGTTATTTCTTGGAATATTTACCCTGCTCAACAAAACTGGAGAAGATTCTCTGGCTGATACATCCATGGCTGGTTCTTCACAAAATGTATCAACATGACTTAGCATCTCATCATCAGAATCCCAAAAGTCAGCCTCTGCTGCTCCTTGCAACTTTTGGGCACCAGAAGTGCTTTCTGTTGATGAAGAAACAGGGCAAGCTTCATTGGAACTGTCATTAAAACTTGCTTCCATGACTCTTGGAGGATGATAAATGGAATCTATGTTGTCTTTCAATGAATCTACTTTATCACAATACATGCTTCTTTTTTTCCTAAAAGGAGAAAAACTATCTTTAATTTCAGCAGAGCGCGATCTCTTATTCAGATTGCTGGCTCTTACAGAACTTGTACTCATTATCTTACTAGCTGCGGCACTTTTTCTTTTATTCTTAGTTGCCTTCATGTCATCAATCAGCCAGTTGTCTCCGACATCCTCATTTGCATTGACCAAAGCAGGAAGACAACTTGAAGCTAAATGTCCTTTGTCCTCAACCTGCACTAGATTATTGTCTATTTCTGACCTCTTCTGAGCTGAGCTGCCCACATAGTCTATTGCAGACTGGTAGAAGTGTGCTGCATCATCTATGTCATTGGAGGATGTTGATAACAAAATTCCAGGATGCAAAGAGTCCATGTAAGGGCAATCATCATCAAAAGACGAGCGTTTTTTCTCTTTGGTAGATGAAAAGTGAATCTCTCGCCTGCACAATAAAGAAAACATTTATTCAATAATATAATTAATATA
The DNA here is from genome assembly GCA_030265305.1 of Biomphalaria pfeifferi. NCBI lineage: Eukaryota > Metazoa > Mollusca > Gastropoda > Planorbidae > Biomphalaria > Biomphalaria pfeifferi. The sequence continues at coordinate 1,204,058 of JASAOG010000033.1, forward strand.
TTATTTTATTGCATCCTATAATTTAAGTATTTAGTGTCAGTGAAGCAGTTTTCTGGCCAACCATTTGTTGGAAACAAAATGTCCTTGAAGTAGTTGCTTGTGAACCACTTGCACACTGATAGAGGCTAAAAGTGAATTTATTGATGAAAGGAACACTATCAGAAAATAAAGTCTGTTACAGTGGTACTTGAGAAGAAATAGAAGTTAATTAACCTAATTTTTCTTAATTTATTTAACACTTATTTTGTTTTCAAAAGAGACTTAAAACTTGTACAAGACTTTACTTTTTCTTCAAAACATTTAGTTTTTTCCTCTTGTCTTGAACTGTTGCTTTCTGTGTGTTAGTCACTTCATCTTCAATTTCATCACTATCATCTGTCAAGTCTGGAAGACGAACATTTATCTTTTTTTCTAAGACTTTTGATTTGCTTTTCTGAGGTGAACTAACTTTGGGCTTCACAATGGCAGAGAAATTCTTTTCTTTACCTTAATAGAAATAAAAAAAAAGGTTAAATAGTATAGTAATATCATTTACATTAGACATTTAGTTTTTCAAAAGTAAGAAAAATATTTAACACTATGAGATAAAAAGGATGTGAAAGCAATTTTAAAAAATAGTAAAGATAAAAGTAAGCAACACAAAATGTACCCATTCTATTTTGTAAAAGTGTTTCAGTTGTCTGATAATCGAGTTCATCTCTTGCCCCCAGCATGTCACATGTTCGACTGTACCAGGCTTGCAGGCTGTCTAAGGCTGTGCTTCCCTGAAACAATCACAACACACTTAGTATACAGATAATACATAGGCCTATACCTTTTTTAATCATTTGCTGCCATCAGGCAGTTTGGGAATAGCCCAAATAATTAACTTTTTAATAACAAAGCACTTACAAAGACACTACTGCATAAATTTAAAGTAAACCTTCTCTTAAAGAACCAAAGGTCCATGGTTAACAGTTTACAAAAGTGGCAAGTAAAAAAATAAAGACAAAAGTAGCTGGGTATCATGTTGGTGATCTCAAGGACCTAGTCCAAGACATGAATTAAAACAGAGAATTCTAACCATAAGACTTGCGATCAACAGCTAAAATTTAAATCTGATCCATCAATGTTTTCATTTGAAATAGATACCTGTATCCATCAATGTTTTCATTTGAAATATTTTCTTGTCAGGCAATTCATTATGAAAAGATTTCACTCCTTTTTACCATTTTAAATAAACATCTGTAGTTTTAAGTTTTTTATTAATATTACATAAAGAGTTAATATTTTTGTTAAGGAATTCAATATAAAGATAGATAGATGTATATGAGTGCTTGTGTAGGTGTGAATGTACCAAGTAATGGTTTATTTGATAAATGCAAGATTTTTCTCAAGAATTTTCTTATTAAGTATGCCAAATAATTTTTTTTTACAAAATATTTCCTACACAAACTCATAAAAAGAACATTTGAAACAAAATTGCAACATTTTAAACTAATTGCAAAGACTCTGTATGAAAAGTGTTAGAAAAGAGAAAATTCTGTGTAACGTGAGCAACATAGTGTAAACCATGCCACGCCTTTCTGTAAAATGTGAATTGACATGGTAAGGTAATGCTACAAAATTTTATTTTTTTTTATTTGCTACATTAAATTTTTTCAAAGGCAGCAAAAAAAAAAAAAAAAAAAAAGGATTGGTTTTGAGAACATCTCACTTTACCTTTAAACAGAAAGAAAGGAGTTTCATTTCATTTTTTTTATAATTAGCATGAGGGTTATCCCCCCACTTAATTCTATAGGGCCACATTGGTTTTATTAAAAACATAACAACTAGTTCAACTGATTTCTGCTCATATTCTTAAGCTGGATTTGAACAAAAACAGACACTGCAACATGACTTACATCATCATCTTTAGCCATCAAGTTAGCTCCCCTGTCAATAAGTAGTCGAACAACATCCAGGTTTCCACAGTTAGCAGCATCAATAAGGGGAGTCACTCCACCACACCTGTCCCCGCCTCTGTCGTTGATCCATGCCCCACAGTCCAGCAAGTGCTCCACAACAGCTGTGTGGCCATGGTTACAAGCCTCATGCAGCGGCAGCCACCCGCAGTAGTCTCTAGGGTTGACTGGATGTCCCTAAACAATGAGACAATAAGTCCAAAGCTAACAATGGATGTCTTTTTAAAAACATATAAGGGAAGACTGCAGGATTTTATGCTGCTAATGAACCCAGCTAAAACATAGTACGCTAAAATAAAGTAAAACTTAATACAAATAATGTGTTCTTTTAGTTTCTCTTCAGCAATCAAGTTTCCAAAACAAATATACCTCACCTCACTAATGAGAGATTTGACTTTCTTCAAGTTGCCTTCTATACAAGCTCTGTGGAGTGGTGTTTCACCTTTTTCATTTCTCTGGGAACAAAGTCATATAAAACTTTTTAAAGTCTAATTTTAAAAATTAGATGGATAATCTAGTTACATATCAAATACACATTCTTTATTATATTTACTATTAATGTCAGAAAAATAGTTACAAGGACATCAAGAGAAACATTTACCCGAGCAAGTTTGGATTTCTTGCGTCCAACTGGTACATCACTGAGTGAGTTACCTGGGTCTCCATCAGATTCATCTGAAAAAAGTTTTCTTTGTGTGGTTAACAGATGGCAGTTGGTTAACAGTGCATTATTATTATAAAGTTAGCACAAATAATCATGATTTTACTTATTTGACTAAAACACAGATATTTGGAAATGGTGTATAATAGGGAAATCTCTAAAATATCCCCCAGAAAGTCAACAGGATAAACAGTGTTTGACAGCCAAATATTTAACAATCAATCTCTCGTCTTTCTCTAACTGGATAAATATATATAAATAGATCTAGATTTAAAAAAAAAAAAAGATAAAACTAGGAATACAAATTAGAAAAGTCAAACCAAACTGATTATCAGAAAGCTACCTGATACTGTAAGATCTGATAAACTGATGTTGCCTCCATCATCTTGTTTTTCTGACAACTTATCACTGTCATCATCACTCTGACTGTCACTACTTGAACGGAGGTTGTACTTTTTTGTGACAGCAGCTAACTTCTTTTCAGTTTCCTGAAGATGTGTTGTTTGCTTGCAAGCCTTTTGTAGACTTATCAGGGACTTAAGTGTTTGGACCTAAAAATAAATAAATTTTTAAAAGATATTAAAATAAAATCATACCTTCAACTGAAAACAAATGTCATCATTAAGCTTTTCCTTAGTATTGCTGAAAAACCAACAGATAAGTATTGGTGTACTGCTATAAGCCTATCCCAAAATCTGGTATGAGTCATTTGGAATTGGTCAAAGACCATACTCTAAATATCAAAACTAAAGAGTACATTGAAATTTTTATAACAAGTTAAAAACAATTCTTGCTGCAATAGCAAAATACTGTGTCAGTATTACATAGGTATGGTCAGGTTAATTACAGCATTGATTATACTGATAAAAATTTTAATTGGGCAGATTGTAGTTTACAGGACATTTTTTGTGATGGTATGCACCAGTACGGCAGTTGTTAAAAGTACTACTGAGTACCGCACCTAATTAATTATTATTATAGCTTTTATATAGCGCTACTTTCATGCTTATAGCATGCTCAGAGCGCTTTTGGTCCAATCTCATTTGTGGACCAGGGGGGGGGGGGGGGGTATCTAGGAGTTGGTTTTCCGAGCTGCCTTTAGGCGCTCAGTAAACACAACTCTGCCCGAGTCGGGTGTCGAACCTCGAGCCCCCTTCTAGGTAGCCAGTTCAAGCGCACTTGGCCTCTCGACCTCGCTTCCCACTTCCCTTAAGTACTGGCACCTATTTTTTTTCCCCCCAAAAAAGCACTGGTAGTTTATATTTAGCAAACAACAAAGAACAGAAAGAACAGAAGGCAGATTTGTGTGGGAGCTAAAAAGTTTATTTTTTCTAAAAGATATTTACCTGTAGTTTGGGACTCTTTGCCTTTTTGGCAGCTTCAAATGCTGACATATAGACTTTACAGACCCCAGTGTACTTGGAACCTTTCAACTCCTCCAATTCGGCTATGTTCAACAATGTCTGGCACGACTACAGAACACAATTTGTTATGAAACTGTAACATCTTGTAATCAAAATGGTAATGCTCATTACTAATGAAAAAGATTTGGGAAATATATATAATTTTTTAACTTAGCCTTAAATTTGCAACCTTTTTACCTTTTTTTAAAAATATCCAAACAATAGCAGCTATGAATGTGATTTAACTATTGGTGACTATGAGATGTTAAAAGACACAATTGTAACCAAAAAATCCTATTTGAAAAATGTAATTGAAAAAAACATTTCCCCACTTGCCTGTTCAAAGTTATCCTTCCTCTCTGCCACTTCCTGTTTATAATACAGGATAGCATTATCATACTGTTGTAAATCGGCATAGGTTTGGCCAAGAGATATATAGATAGCAGCCCTCTCCTCGCTACTCATAAGACTAGCATACTGAAGCTGGCAAAGAAGTCAACAGTAGCAGTGAAAAATTAAAACTTTTCAATGTAAATAAACATAGTAACACATAGATCAATAGTTGGAAAATTTTATAATCACAGATAAAGCAAAATATTATATGATAGGTAATTAACATGATAAAAAAATAATTAACATTTACTTGGAAATTAAATTATAACATTCAAAGTTTTGCAAAGTTGAGATGAAGTCACATTAAATGATAGAATTAAAAAAATGTCAATACATAAAGTTTGCTTACCACTTTCAAATAATTTTCTATGGCTTCATTGTAATTCCCTAACTCTGCACAGCAGTCAGCTACGATCTCAAGATGTTTGGACATTTTCTTTTCCTCTGTTTCTGTCTCAATATCTTGCACAGCTTCCTGTATTTTGTTCACTTCATTGGGGAGGGTAAAAAAAAACACAAAAAAACTAACTTACTTTAACAATATTTTGCAAGATATGTTTTATCCATTCGCTTACTTTGTAAATATAATTTGAGAAACAGATTGCCAATAAGAAAAGTGACTAAAAAAAAAAATTCTCTAAGAATCCAAGTTAGATTTCACAAAATAATGCCACAAATAGTTTTACACTTTACTAACAGTATAAATTACCTGATCGAAATATCTTTGTGAGAACCTCTTCACTAATTTCAGAATCCACTTTCAGTTTGTGAGCTTTCTTTAAACAATGTTTAGCAGCGAGGAAATCACCCACACAGACATGCACCTATTCAGAGAATTTAAAAAAATATTGCATGCACACAATAGCAACCTATTAATGTTTTAACATTGCTAATTATAGTTTTCTCTTTTTTGTGTTTCTTTACAAAGCAGCTGTCTTCTAGGACATAAAACAAAATAAAATACATATCCTCTTGTTAATTGGAAACATTTTATGTAGGTCTCTTCTGATAGATAGTGATATTCTTATGAAATATTTCAACCAGGCATTTCCCCAACTAACTGATACAACCTACACAATGCAATAAAACAAATGGCATAATAAAGGACTGACCTTGGCCTTCTGTACAAACAACTCCCTCTCTCTGACCTTATCCCTGAGCTTGTCAGCTAGCTTCAGGGCCACTTCCAGGAACCTTAGTGCTTGACTGTACTGGCAGTTCTTCTGATACATTGTGGCCAGGCCTACATTACACATGTACAGCTCATCCTCCAACTTAAACTTTCTGTGAAATATTTGAAAGATGTCTGTTCTTACAGCCCTATCAATGTTGACAGATTGTAATTCTTTACCTTTCCTATAATTTTCATACAGGTTGACTGTATCAAACTAAAGATTGTAACATCAATTAATGTAATGTAAAATATTTTTTATCATAAATATAAGCTATGAATGTAAAATGATTTTTTATTCCAAGAATACATACTAAAATCATTTTTTAAATTAGGATAAAATAAAATCATTAAATATATACATACTATAAATGTAAAATACAACAACTGGAAAAAGAAATTCTTTGTTCATGCTAGAATTTTGTCCTCAAAAAATGAATATGACTGAAACCAACGACAGGTATTTTGTATTTTTCACTAGACCATCAAATGAAAGTCTATGTTTGAAAATTACTAATAAGCCACAAGCTATTTTGACAATAATGCTTACTGAGCAATTGAGACTGCACGCTTCATCATATCAGCACTTGTAGCTATATCCCCTCTTGCATCGAAAACATGACCTGAAGGTGAAGAAAACAATCAGTAATTTTTATAAAAATTTTATTCAAAAAGGTATGATCTAAAATGAAATCAAATCACCATATAACTAATTTTTTAAAATATATGTTTTTAAGACTTATAAAAAATTCACATATACTTTAAAAAAATAATGTGATCCTATTAAGTGTTAGCTCACCTAGATTTAAATACAGCCGGCCCTTCATGGCCATGTACTCTGCAAGTTTGACAGTACTCTTTATCCTTTCACACATTTCAAGGGCCTTGACAAAAGCTTTTTCTGCCTTCTTGCCAGCTATTGCTGCTTCCTGCAGATTCCTGGTCTCTGTCTGGCACAGGTATGTTCTGCCTATTGTAGCCCATGCTCGCTGCTCTTCTAAGTGATTTCCACACTCCCTGAACATGACAAATACATGTTAACTAATTTAGATATAATTAAGAGGTATGATGAATACAAAAAATACATGTAAAGTAATTTAGTCCTAATTAAGAGAGTAATGCATTTAAGTGATTCTAACACAGCATGGTCTCCTGGTTGTGTGCCATCCCCTGCCGTCCTGCAAGAGGGTTGGGCTAGGAAGTAATACTCTTCACTTCTGAAGGACTATTCAAGACCTATTTTAAATCTAAACAATTACAGCACAGACTTCTTGCCTAGACCTCAAGAGGTAGATGCTGCTTAAGAGGAGGCTTTACAATAAAAGTCCAAAATACAAGCCTTTATCAGCACCAAGTGTGAGATCATACATAATTAGGCTTGTCTTCAAGTCTGAAGATGAATGAGGAATGCAGTATTTCCTGTGGCTACACAACCCCAGTTGTGACCTAAATATTTTGCCACATCCAGGACAAGCATAACCATTGTCCGCATGTGGTCGATTAAGAATGTCTTTTCATTGTCTGCATCTGTCCTCGGCAGCAGATTTTCTTTTGGCCAGACATAACCCAACAAAAAATAAAGAGCTCAAGAACAAAGCTTTGGTTACTTATTCCAACATTAGTATGATGGATACATTTATGCCTGCATTGATTAGGCTACACAACCACAAAGCAACACAATAACACTATAAATTAGTATACTGATATAGTACTTGTACCTTGCCAGAGTAAGGTGCCTCTTCTGTAACTCAAGAGCTTCTGTGAACTGTCCGAGGGCACAATGGCACTCCCCAATCTTGCGGCAAGCAATAGCTTCTCCAATTTTATCATTTAACACCTCACTCAGTTGTCTCTCTTGGGTATGTTCTTGTATTGCATCTACATAACGACCTATATAAAATAAATATATATAGTTATATATCCCACATGGAACAAAGAAAAATAATGGTTTTAACATTTCTTGTTATATAACATGGACAATAATAGGAGTTGAACTACAAACCATATTTTGAATAGATTTCTCCAATACAGTTACAAAGTTGGGCAACTTCATTTAATTTATTTTTGGTCTCAGCACGACGTTTATCTCTAATGAAGCCTTCAAAAACAAAACAAAACAATGAGTTCAAAATTATATAGATTTGTATTGCATTTCCCTTAAGAGCATATAGTTAATAGTGTCTCATAAAACATTATTTCCATATAAGTCTTATAGAAAAAAAAATGCTAATATAATTCAGTGCAATGTCATTTTTTTTTTAAACTGTTGATCTTAACTACATTTAAAAGAGGATCAGATCTAATTTTGTGTCTGTGATGTTATGTTACTTTTACACCATTGCACAAAATAAAATGACCTAGAAACATTATGATAACCTTGGAGACAAAAGTTGTAATGCACCAAAGCAGCTGTTGACATCCAAGTGCTGGCAAAAATGTTTAAAAAATCAATCATATATAAAGCACCAAGAAAAAATGTGTAGCAACAATCAATACTTAATCTGAATTAGCGTTTAGACATTATAAAATGCTTATCGATATATGTTTGTGGATGATTTGTAAACTCACTAAGTAGCAAGAGATTTTATACTGTTTTTGTTGGTGACTATTGACAGTCAAAGTTGCAGAAATGAAATTGAAGTTTGTGACTGCGTTTGATAAGTGGTGAAAAAAAAGTCCAAAATTGTTTTAAAAATCTGGAAATTTAAAGGAATGTTTCAAGTTTAGAAAAACAGAAGAGTGGTAAGGCATATAGCTTTAAAACAGAGTTCGAATACCCCATGGGATTTTCAGGATGTCCAACCAACTTTGTTAGACATTAGGGAAAGTAAGGTACATCACTATGCTGGTCACATGACACTTCTTCATTAACTGTAGAAATAGAGATGGGCAAATAATGGATTGCAAGGTCAGAAAGGAGAATTTTCTTTCTTTTTTTTTTTAATAAATAATTTTTTTTAGAATTTTATTAGATAGAGCTGTCCTTTATAAAAACAAACAAAAATTATTATAGGCTTTTCCTTAGGATAAGAGTTTTCTAAAAAAAACAAAAACTGGCAGATTAATACTAGATCTCTATTAATAAACCAAAAATAAGAAAATATTAAAAAAGAGAGATGTTATACTAATGATGTTGATCAGATATAAACTAGGGGTGCACCGGATAGTCCCTCCGGCTCCGGCTTCTGCAGAATATTCGGCACTTTTCACTATCTGGCACTATCCGGCTCCGGTCAGATATCACTACCGGATAGTTAACCGGATAGTAAAAGCTACACCTGTATTTCTATTAATATTGTTATGCGCCTCTGCGCTAAGTCTTTTCCAGATATGCCAAATGGAGGTAACACTTAAATATTGAAACAACACAGGCGAAAGGCAAACAATATAAAGGTAATCGATGCTGATAAATGTCCAACAAGAAGTTTAAACTAAATTTCCATGTTAATAAAAATAAACCAATACTCATAAAGTGGACATGAATCAATGTCAGTTCTGAAATACATTAACGTTTTTGTTTGAAATAAAAGGATTTGTTTTTAAAACTATAAACTATGACTATGCATCAAATATTTTTTAGTACAAAGATAAGGCGTGTTAATCTAAATAGAAATAAGACTTTACATTATAAATTCGCATTACATACGTAGCAGCGATGTCTGGCACATTTTAAAAGCTTGTCTTGACCTTTGAGTGGTCTAGTAAACATGTAATATTCCTTAACTACGTCACGCTGATAATCTGTCTAGATGTGCGGGTATATCTCCAGAGGTAGAGAGGAGCAACCCCCCACCTCCTTTTGTTTGGTTAGTCCATAACATTGAGTTCACAGATAGGCAGCTAACCACATTAAGCCAGATGTCAATGTGTTGACACTTTCTAGAGGTCACATCTTATGAGGGAACTGAGTTTGTTTACTTGGAGAAGAATTTTTATTAGGGGCGGGAATACAAGCCAAATCTCTATAAGGTTAATCTGGTATGAGTTTGTTTATTATGAGATAGGTTGTCAATCAAGGGTCTGGAAACAAGCCACACCTTTTATACTATTGGCCGGGACAATAAGTTTGTTTACTTTAAGTCTCAATTAGGAGGCTGGACTACAAGCCAAACAGACACTGACCAGGGGTATCTTTAAAGGGAAGGCTCAACACCCCAACTTCTTATTTGTTTAATCCATGACAATGTATTGTATGTAAGCCAGAATGGATGTTATGAAAATTATATTCTGTATCGGTTGTCGTTCTTATGTTTACATGTGCTTGTAACTCGTCCGTGAGAATGTGTTCACGAAATGTGTGTTGTGTAGTCATTCAGTGTATTAAATTGTTATGAACATAAAGATAAGAGAGTCAAGAACCAAGTCTGTATAGTGTGGCTTTCTTGAAACAGTAGGGAGAGGTCCCTTGAAATCCATACTAATTCTCTCAAAAGGTTGAGTTGCTTTAATCAGTTCTCCGTTCGGCTGTCGAAAAAAACGGGGCTTTAGTTCAGCACAAGCTTGACATTGTTCTATTATAGTTCTGACGTCATCACAGGAAAATGGAAGATTTTTAGTCCTTACAGAGTGCAATAGTCGAGTAACGCCCGGGTGGCAAAGACTAGTGTGCAACAATTTAAGGTTATTGCGAGTGATGGCAGATAGATAGTTTCTGGTAAGTGTATCAGCTACAGTGTTCTGCTTGCCAGGGCGATAGATGACGTCATAGTGGAAACACGAGAGTTCAAGTTTCCACCTTTGGATTTTTTCATTTTTAATTTTTCCTTTGTTTGACCTGTTATACATGAAAGAGACAGATCGCTGATCTGTAACAAGTGTGAACGTTTTACCAACTAAGAAATGTTTCCATTTTCTCAGCGACTCAACAATGGTATATGCTTCTTTCTCAACTGAAGAATGTTTTCTTTCACTTTTTGTTAATGAGCGAAAGAAGAAAGCAACGGGCCGGCCATCTTGGTTGAGGGTAGCCGCAATGGCTATATCAGAAGCATCCGTCTCAACGGTTAAAGGGCGATTTGGATCAATAGTATATACGGCGGCTTTTTCAAGCTCATTTTTCAAACTTTCAAATGTTCTTTTGACTTCTTCGAAGACAGGAAATTGTTGATTCTTGTTAACAGGCTAATTTTTGTTGAGAAGTTAGGTATCCACTGTGAGTAGTAAACCAGAAGACCCACTACTCGTTTCTGTTCACTGGTACGGGTAATTCCCTTAGAGCGCAAAATCTCTCAGGATCCGGCTTAAGTTGTCCTTTGGAAATCTCGTATCCTAACAGTCTCACTTTAGCAGTGCTTATTTCACTTTTTGTTTCATTAAGTGATTCCATACTTTTGAGCACTATCAAGAAATCGCTGTAGGTTTCGGTCATGTGATTTAGAGTCCATACCGCAGATGGTCACATTGTCCACATAAGCAAAAGTGTCAGTGAGTCGTTCGTCTTTGATGATTTTGTCAATCGTACGCTGAAAACAGGCGACTCCATTCGTAACGCCAAACGGAATCCACATGCTTCGAAGGCTGTGAACGGCCTTTCCTCTTCTTTTATAGGAATCTGATGGTATGCACTTTTCAGGTCTAAAGTGCTATATACAGAGTATTGCGAAATCTTCTCTGCCAGTTTGTCAATTCTGGGCATAGGGTAGGCGTCTAGTAGAGTGAACCGGTTTATGGTTTGGCTGTAGTCCACAACCATTCTTTTCTTATGTCTGTCATTTGTTGTGACTAGGACTTGTGCACGCCAGGGAGATTTAGATGGTTCAATAATTTCATCCTTTATTAGTTGTTGAATTTCCTTCTCTATAAACTTTCTATCTGGAACTGAGTATCTGCGAGACCTTGTAGCCACTGGGGTACAGTTTGGTGACAGATTACTAAATAGGCTAGGAGCCTCTACCTTCGCTGGCTGGAGAGTACTCAGGCATAATGATGGTTTCTGACCATCAAAAGGAATAAACAAGTTTTGGTGCAAACTTATAAAGTCAAGTCCAAGTATTACGTCAGAGCATAACTTGTCTAGTAGAGAAAGTCTAACTCCCTCGTATCGTTCATTTTTGAGACGTATGTTAGCATAGATATGTCCTTGAGTGATTCGAGATAGATGGGTGGAAGCCATAAAGATTCTGTTGCCTGAGGAACATGTCTGCCATTTGTGCTTCTTAGCGATGTGCATCAAAATATAGCTTTCACAGCTGCCAGTGTCTACTAGGGCTTTCAATGGCACGTTGTTGATGCAGATTGTTATAGAAATATTGACACTGTCTAGAGGTGACTAGATGATGAGACTAAGTTTCTTTACTTGTAGAGAAATGTCATTTAGGGCACTGAACACACGTTCGTTGCACAATAAAATAAAACAAATATGTGCATGTGTGCATCTATGTATTTTTCCCTTTGTATTAAAACTTTTAGAAAGAAAACTAATTTCATTGTTAAATTCTATTTACTTAATATATAAAGGAAAACCTTACAGTTAAATTTAACATCGCAGAAAATAAATTGATCTAAAGCACCACAATTAGATCTAGCAAACAAAGAAAAATATGCTGGGATGTTAAAAAACACTTGACCTCTGTAACTAAGGTACAGAGATAATTTATCTATATGCTTGACTGATCATGCCAATGTGTTATCTTTTTTCGCCTGCACACTAAACACTATTGCGTATGCCCAAGGAAAAAAAACGCGTGAAGGTCAACACCATCAACTATACACACTACACTGGGACAATATTTGTGTAGGCTTACTACGTCTATCTGACCAGGTTGTTACAATCAGTCGAACACAAAGTCTATTTATGTTGGTTTTTTTTGGTAGGGAGGGTGTGGGTGATTTTGTTTCTTCTATAGTTGGTTTTCCTAATTCTCTTAGATCTATAAAACAGTAGATCTAAACATAGATATCAATATTGGCCTACAGATAACAATTAAATCTATGCTTCGCAACATTTAAAGCTCAGGCTATGAGTAAGTATAATAGATGTTCCTGCTGTTAATAAAATATAGTTTGCCGCAACGATTCCAACGATTAACTAACAGCTATCAGTATTAAGCCCTTGAAGGCAGAACCAGAAGCAGTCTTTGGACTTAAAATTACAAGTCTGATGACCAGTTGTTGGTCAGAAATTATTGAACACATACATCCAACCACCATACAAGCCAGATGAGAGATTTACATTAGTAACTAGTTAAATATATACTAACATATTTTACATTGACCCTCCAACACACAGCCTTTATAGTTGGTGGCCTCGTACATACACACAGACACGCTCATGCTACACAGATTAATTTATGTTTATAAATACTGTTAATCTTTAATAAATCAATCAGTAAAAGAGTTTAAAACAATAAGGTATATAAAAGGAAAAAAAATAATACCAACAAATATAGGCATGTTATTTAACAGTTTCGTAAAATACTCAGCAATACAAGCTATTTACAAGACACTTAGGTATTCGGCTCCGGCCGAATATCAAATTTTACTATCCGGTCATATCCGGCTGGATATCAAAAAGTACTATCCGGTGCACCCCTAATATAAACCTAGATCTGAAATTAGACTAAACATTAAAGAGAGTTCACACAGCCTATGCATTTGTTTTGTTGTGCAAGAAGGGCAGAGGAAGACAGAGCTATTACACATTATATCTCTTGTTTAGATATCTAGTGACTTACGTTCAACATCAGCTGCATCTTCAGCATCCATTGAAAAGCAAAACCTCTATTCAATTTAATAGAGAAACAGATCAGATATAGATCTAACATGTAAAATCTAGATCTATTAGACAATAAGATTTTAGATCTAATCCAGATCTTGAATTTTTTAATAGTTATCTGAGAATGAGAAAGATAATAAAGAATATAACATTAACTGATTATTTAATCAAATATTATTACCAATTGTTTTGGTTTAGCACAATTTCATGCTTTTAGCTTTCTCAGTGTGCTATGATGATGATCCTATCAATTGTCTGTACCAGTTGGAAAGGCATAGAGAGAGAAAGAAGAGGATAACTTTTCAAATGCATTTATAATAATAAAAAAAAAAGGCGAATGAGGTGAATTCAATCTTGAGGGCTAAAGCTTTCTCAGGCCAATACACTAACCACTCCGCCACAAAATCACTTATGAAAATAGAAGGTTTTATAGTTTTCTCTATTGTTAGCTTCACACTTTAAAGCAGTGACCTACAAAGTATAAAGGGGGCTTTTCTAATTCAACTTATACTTTATACCAATACATCAATCAAGTACGATTTCTTTCCCTTGTGCGAGATAACAAACAAAATAATTAATTACCAATAGTTAATAGACAAATTGATTAATTATTTTTGATTGATTCTTGCATTGTAAGGTAGAAAATAATTGTGCACAATTTCAGCTTGATCCAAAATTTGGTGTGAGGGAGAATTCTATAACATAAAATTTTTGATAAAAAATAAGCTGAGTTCCGCTAAATATTCAGAATATGGGAAGTGTTCAATTGGAGAAAATGTTTGGGAAACTCAGGTCTAGTAGTCAAGACAATTTAAGTAAAGTGGTAGATCTATTCAAATCTAGTGTCTATTCTGATGTATTTTATCTACATGATCTATAGTATATAGCATCTCTAGAGGAGAGTAATTCTAAAGAATAGAGTAAGCCTCTACAAATTTTATAATAAATACAAGAGCTAAAAGCGGATTTAACTGATCTACTATCTTAGTATCTTTGACTAGATATATATATATGTATCATGGGCGTAGCCAGGATTTTTGCTGGGGGGAGGAGGAGGTTTGGGAAGGATTTTTTCTACCCCCCCCCCTGCCAAATATATATATATATATATATATATATATATATATATATATATATATATATATATATATATATATATATAGGTGTGTGTGTTTGTGTATAATTAATCTTTATTACATTTTGACCCTTCATTCCTTCGGAAGAAGTTTATTGTACCCTAGAATAGATTCTTCCTGGAGTTAGTGGGAGAATTGTAGACTCCCCACCCTTCCCAGCAAAACGGTCTGGGGGAGCGCTGGAAGCTCCCCCGCCAAGCACTATTTCTGGTATTGAAAGTCAACAAATTACATATTCTGAGGTATCTCTACAGTGCATTATTCTGCTATTAAAAAGTTTTATTTGCTATTTAATGTGCTATTCTTAATGACTTAGATCTTCCCGCGCCGTTTGGCGCATTGGGCGACAAGCTGTTTCCACACAAATCTGTCACTGGCGATGTCTGAAGCCTCTTCAGTCATGCTCTGAGGACCTCCATGAAAGTGTGGTGCCAAGTTGTACTAGGATGTCCCTGTTTGTGCTTTCCTTGCAATGGCCTCCATGCCATCACAACTCTTATAATGTGTAATTCATTTTATAGGAGAACATGTCCCACAAACCTCATGTGACGCTCTGTCACAGCCTTACTAAGGGGTTGACTCCCTGTTCAGCATAGGCTTTCCTTGATTGAGACCTGATCTCTATAACTGACTCCTAAAATCCGTCTTAGCCATCTTTGTTTAGCCACATTTAGTATTTTTCAATTTCGGCAGATGACTATTCACTGCACCCTAAATTAATGGAGCCCAGCCAATGGAAGAAATGTGTAACATCTCTTTCCTACGCTCTTAGAATTAGGTGACTGTAGTTTGTTTTAGATTTTATATAAAAAATGGAATTTTTATTGTCAAAATCATGTGTCGTGGGATTTTAAACAAAAAAATCTCTGAAGATTTTTTTTTTAAAAATTCAAAACCCATTTAGCTACGCTCGTAGAATTTGGTGACTGTAGTTTGCTTTAGAATAATATTGAAGAGAGAGGTTTTCCACCTCAAAAATCTTCGTAGGGTTATTTTAAACTCAAAACAATCTGGAGGGGTTTTAAACTTTAAAAAAAGCCATCAGGAGAAGGGGGTTTAAACTCAAAAACCCCACTTGGGTTGGCTACACTCATAGATTTTTTAGTGTGTAATTTGCTTTTTTTTTTTTATATTGAATAGTAATTTTTTAGCTTTAAAAGCCACTGGAGGGGGGTTTAAACTCAAAACTCTATTTGGCTATACTCGTAGTATTTTGAGTGTGTAATTTGCTTTTTTTATATTGAAGAAAGGGTTTTATCGTAAGTGTGTAGTTTTTTTAAAATTGAAAATGTGGTTTTTAGCTTCAAATTCCACTGGTAGGTAGGGGTTTTAAACTCAAAACCGTATAGAGGGGTATTAAATTTAAAGCCCTCTGAATGAGGGAGTTTAAACTCAAAACCCCTCTTGGCTACACTCATATAGAATTTTGAGTGTTTTTTATATTGAAGAGGTTGTTTTTAGCTTCAAACCCCACTGGAGGGGGTTTTATACATAAACCCTCTCTTAACTATGCTCATAGAGTATGGTGACGAATGTATGCTTAAAATCTTATATTTAAGATGGGCAAGATGGGGTTTTATCGTAAAAAAAATAATTTCGGAAGGGTTTTAAAATCAAAATCTTTCTTTGCTGTGCTCTTGTTTTGAATTTTTTTTTTTTATAGAAGAGGGGGATTTAACTGCAAAACCCCTGGTAAGGGGTTTTAAACTCAAAACCCCCTGGTAGGGGGCTTTAAACTCAAAACCCTGGTAGGGGGTTTTAAACTCAAAACCCCATGTCTGTGCTTGGGCAAGTGATGGTTTAGTATTAAAATCTCACCTAAAATAAACAAAAATCAAAGCAAAAAATCAGTCACTAAATTTCGATCTACCCCCCTGCGGTGGGGGGGATTTCATTTCGGGCCCTGGGGGGGGGGGTGTTGAACCCCAAACCCCCCACCCCGGCTACGCTTATGATATATATTATAATCTAAGTCTACAACTAGAGTGAGTGAGTAGACTGTAGACTTGGACTGTCTTGGTGAAACTTAGTCTTACTCTTTCTCAGTCTTTCTTAATTAGATCTAGTAACTCTTACTAATATACTAATAGTAATACTAGTCTTAGTCTAGATTTCTTAGATCTTAGGCTTAACTTAAGGATTAGCCTGATTCCTGATTAGACTAAATTTTACCAAATTATTAATTAGGGCAACTTAGACTAAGGGACCAAGATTTTGTAAAATTGTATTATTTAAAATACTTAAAATTATAAAAATAGTCTAGTACAAGTAGTTAATGTTGTAGTCTACGTCTGGTGGCTAGATTAATTAATTAAATTATTTAATTAGATCTAGACTCCAACTCTAACCAAAAATAGGCCTATATCATATGATAGTATATGATATGGACTTTAGATCTAGGCTAGTATTACTATTAGTAGTATTAGATCTAGATTAGTAGATTCTTTAGATCTTGTGTTTTATATTTTTAAGACTATTGAGTGTTAAGAGGCATTTTTTTTAGATGTGTGGATGTTTCGCTTCGCGCGTTAGCTAGATGATAGATCTAGTATCGTTAAATATGAATAATCGAAAATTGATTCTACGTTTTTCCTTAATATAGTCACAGACATCGATCTAGATCTAAGTTTAACATTAAATTTATTATTAATACGCTAGTATTTGTATAATCTTCAAGTTTCATCAAAAATAAACATAAAATTTCGCAACAATAAACTTTACATGTGACAATTTTAAAGACTTGAAATTGGGTGATCGAATACTTATAATAAAGCCTAAAGTTTTTGTAACCAACCGAAAACAAATACCAAGAAAAATACAAGCATAGTCTCCCCTTTAATTGACACTATTCGAACGTACATCTTGACATCTTAGGAAAATTTATTATGATATAATAATATAGTACTTGACTTATATCTACTTGCATTTAGGTATATTATTTATACATATAAAGATAAATAAATTAGCTACTAGATATATAAACAATATAGTCTACAACAGAGTAGATCTTTAACATTTTAATTTGCTCAAAAATTCGTGCCAAAACATAAATCGTCGCGAATGTCACATGTGATAATCTATCATTCTATGACTATAAATAAGAATAATGTCTCATTGTCTGTGTCTGCGTATCAATAGCTTAGAATCTAGTCTAGTAAACAAATTGTAAACAAATACGGAATTGTACCTACTGTACTGGAGTCTGTATCGAGCGTGTAAGAGAGTCAAAGAGAGATAGTATCATACAGTTCATAGTCTAGTCACTCTATGGTAATTTCCGCTTTTAGCTGGCGTATTTACGTCTATACAGATCTAATATAGATAGGGTAGTTATAGGAGTGCATTTAGGTACTTTGACAAAAAATTCAAAATAAATATCTAGACATGGGTTAGACATAGTGAAGACTGATTGAGTCATAGACATAGATTATGATAAATGATTAAATCTATCTAATATACTAATAGATTTAGATTTTAGTAATAGATTATTATAATTATAGCTAGGCCTTTCTAAGGCCTTAGGCTTAGGGATCTAGAAAAAAATCTAGATCTCTACTAGACTTAGGAGACAAATATCTAGAATTATCGGCGGATGTTCCTTCAGAGTTGATGATAATTACTTCCTAGGTCCTAGTCCAAACCTCCCACAAGACAACAGGGCATGGGAGTGGGCAGGGTTTGAACCCTGGACCACCAATAAATCTGAACGACAGTCCAGCGAGCAAACCGCACAACCAAGCAGCCATCTAGATAGATCTAGTAAATCATCTGTCATCTATTAATAATTAATTATTTAATATATTAAAAGTGATAATATTATTAATTTCTATATAGATACAGTTTGGACACCATGAAGTAAAGGAAAGATCACTTTTTTATTTGAATATTTATGCAAGTCGGACTAGTTACCCTACTTGAGCTGCGAAGAAAAAAAGGGGGGGGGGAGACACTAAAGAGCAGGGTCGGACTTACCCATTGAGACCAAGAAGTCATGGAAAGATCACTCTTTTTCTGCAAGTCGGACTACTAGAGTTACCCCGCATATTTTTAGCGGTGAGAAAAAAAAAGGGGGGGGGGGGAGAACAAGTAATCTACTCTGTATTCATCAGTCACTAAATAGTGGGGCCAAGTTTGGGTAGGGATACGGATAATAACAGAAAATTAAGAGTTTGTATTTAATTAGAAAATAAATTAGTCTTTGCATTTTATTCATTCTTTACTACGTACCGGTATAGAATTACTTTATGAGACTTGCGTGTAGCAGTCATACAGTTTATAAATCATAAAAATTCTATTTCTTACATAGATCACTCTCAATAGCAAGAATTACCAAATGTTATGTTTTAATCTTTGAGAATTGTTGACCTCAAGTAATTCTTCATTAGTTTGAGGCATGAGAAGCTTCTTTCACCAGATTCCACAATTATGGGTATTGCATAATGCCTTTTTTTTTATCGCACATAGGATTGGCGTTTCCATATTGAATGACACCCAAAATGACAATTTTTGTCCATATATTTCAGGAGATTAGCATGAGTTTTCAAAAGATTTAAATGATTTCCGATTTCCATGACTTTTTATTTTGCAATTTCAGGAGATTTCCAGAAGCTCCTGGTAAATCAGGAGGCCACAGGAAATGTGTTATAAGTTATAAAATGGTTTAATAAAATTTAATAATTTACACCTAGAATTAGCGCGGGTCCTGTGAAAGTACGGGTCCCACCCACATCTAGGAAAAAAAATCTTCCCCTAAAAAAACAAACAACTATTGTTTATTTTGTTTCTTTATGTTGAACAATAAAACTGTAGGCAAAATACACATTTTTGTTTATCCTGGGAAAATCTATTTTTTTAAATCAAAATAATATGAACTGAAAGAGTTAAGTAGCTTTCCTTAAAAACTAAATTTAGTTTTTTTTTTTAAATTCATTATACTTATTATAAGCTAGAGGAGAGTCTAGATCTAAATTCTTGAATCATAATTAACTTTCAATTCTCATTTTTTTTTGTCACCAGTGAATATGGGGATCCACAAATTAACTGGATTCATTGACAAAAATCAACATCTTTTACATGAGCATCAACTTCATAACTCCTCTGTTGTAATTGATGGCAACAACTTCTACCACTTCATTTATGGTGCATGTCACGTTCAGTGCAGTTTCGGTGGAGATTATGACATCTACAGAAAAAGTATTATTACCATATTTGATTCTTTTAAAAAATGTGGAGTCACTCCTTATGTTGTAATGGATGGTGCCTACACAAGAGATGGCAGAAAACTGAAAACATCTCTTTCTCGTGCAGCTTCCAGGATACAGCTAGTCAAAGCCATGATTTACAACCAAAGGGGACATGTTTTACCAGCACTAGCTTATGAAACATTCATGCAGACTCTGTCAGAATTAGGCATTCATCATGCCACCTGCCAATTTGAAGCTGATACTGAGATAGCTATCCTGGCCAACAAACTGCAATGTCCTGTAATAAGCAATGATAGCGATTTTTATATTTTTGATCTAAGTAATGGATTCCTACCACTAGACTATATAGACTTCAGACCTCTACACACAGGAGAATCTAGCCAAAGTTATTTACACTGCCATATTTATCATGTTGATGAGTTCATTAATTCATTTGAAGGGCTTAGTCGTAACATGTTGCCAGTATTCGCAAGTCTATTAGGAAATGATTTCATAGAACCCAGCGCTTTCAATGCTTTTTATGCCAAATTTAAAGTCCCAAAACTTGTGTCCAAAAAGTTTTCAGTGCCACCCAAGCTGGCTAAAGTTATCAGCGCTCTTCACTGGCTCCACACTCAGGTTGAGAATAATGACATTTCAGCCATCAAGAGCCAGATTCTAAGCTTTGTCAACCCCTTAAAGAAAAGCAAAGTTGAGAGAATGTTTATCTCATCTGTCAATGGATACATAGACATTGACAATTTTACTGGCTTTGACCTATTTAGTTATTTTACTAAAGGTTGTGTAGACTGGCACAAATGCCAAGACCCAGATTTCAGATATTACAATGGAGCACCTTTTCCTGATTGGTTTGTCCAGTCTGTCTGCAAGGGAGAGATAACCCCATCTGTCCTCAATGCAGCGGTTTTACATCGAGTTATTATTCCAACACAGGTGGAAAACTTAAAGTTTTCAGCATCTTACTCGTGTTCTTCATACTTGCGCAAAGTTTTGTATTCAATAGTGATAAAGGATGATCCGCCAAAGATTGATTCCACAGTAACTAATGAAATAGATAGCTGCAAAGAAGTATCCATAGTAGAAGTTGAAAAATCAATCAACGCACAATTTGATGATGGAAGTGAAGCTCATGCTGAAAACATTGCTGAAAATAAAATAAAAAGTGAACATAATACTTCAGAAAATGTACAGTTTAGTGATGGTGATAATGAAGGAGAAGATGTAGATGTTGAAGAGGAAGAAAGTGAAGATGATGAAACAAATGAACACATTGTTATTGAGGAGGAGGGTAGTGAAGCAGACATGCTGTCACCTTTTAGGTTAAAACAAGTCTGCGTAGAAGAATATAATAGAGTTAACAGAAACTTGAAAAAATGTTACATAGAAGCTGCAGAAACTATTTGTTCAATGTCTGTACCTGGACTGAGTGAAATAGATTCTCTGTCTCCAGATCACAGAAAGTCTCTTTTGATCAGCACTCTACAAGTAGAGCTTGATTTTTTAAATAATTTCCCTCCAAGCATGCAACTATTTATGGCCTGTGTGATTTACTGGGTTCGCAATGCTGATCCCAGAATCACAGCCTCTCACATAGACAGTGTCTTGTTGGGCAGTATTTTCTTAAAAGTTCTGTGTCATTTAAAAGAGAACAAATGTTTGGGTAAAGCCAAGCAGAAATGTTTGTCACGTGACAACAAAGAAAAATCAACTAAAGATTTTAGTGATAGCAAAATCAGTGTTGACATTGATAATACATGTCTTGATTGTAACATAGACATTTTGAAACATGTGAAACAAAACTTGGACAAATATCACAAAAAGACTCCCACTTTTAACCGGAACAATTTTTTTGATCCCAACATTGTCCATGGCTTTGCCCAGCTGCAAGCTTGCATGCTGGACACAATAAACTTGAACAAAGTTTTACAGTTCCCCCTCCCCATTTTGCGACCTTCAGAGATCCTCAATGGGACATTTCTTTACAATATTTTCAGTGACCTTCAATCTCGTCCAAAGCCTGACCTGTTTGTGGCAGCAATGCTCAACACTAACCAACAGTTATGTAGCCTATTTCACTCATTAAAAACCTCCATTGTCAACACAGTGGGCTTTGACTGTTTAGAACCAGAGTCTGCCACTAAATCTAAAAGAAAAGCCAAACGACAAAAATGCAAGAATGGGATGCCGAAAATTGTCTGCTCTGATAAGACCTCTAGTCACTCCTCTAACAGTGAGGAGGAGAGTGACCCAGTGACAGTGGCAGGTTTTGACATAAAAAACAGGTTTAATCTTCTTTGTTTAGAAAGTTGATATTTTGTGCTAAAAAGGTTGAATTTAATTTCTTTGTTATAAAAAATGTCAGAATTTTTAACTCATTTCTTGGTAAAAGCGCATACATTTTTTTATTTTACTTGTTTTTGTAAGTACATTATTTGTGTACTTAAATATTACAGTGCATGTAAGTCCAACAGTCAAGGCAGACATGTAGATGCATCTGTATAGGCTCATAAAATTTGTTCAGACAATTTATAAGGTACTGTAGGTCTGCATGACTGTATACAGATATATATACTATTGGTACTGGCAATGTGCGAATTGCAAGTATTCTATAGAAAAGTCTACATATTCTTTTTATACGCGTTTTTTTTTTTTATTGCATTTCCAACTTTTCCTTTGTTCTTATAAATTTAAATTATTTTATGTTGAGAAAAATGCAGTTAGACCCACTGAGGCTTATCAGACACATTCAAACCCATTGGTGGACAACAACAAAAAAATCCTCACCAAGGACAGAAAAAAACAAGACAACGTGTAAGTTCAAAACTAGGGTTACAAAGTAGTTGATGAAAAATGTTAGTACCGGTAAGTCCTGTAAAATTAATCATTATGTTTACAAGCACTTTTTATTTTTCAATAGCGAAATATTTGTCAATATTTCAGACAAAAATTGAATTGCTCTGAAGCCTTGTTTAACATGATAATTATCTAGTGTTTTTCACGATCAAGTCAAATTTATGTAATTAATAAAATACTTTAAATCCTCATTTAACACTCTGCCTAAAGCAGTTATAGTCATTCTATACAATGCCTTGGCAAAGTAGGAAATGGAGAAATCATTTCTCACTTTGCCTAAATGTTCCACGCTGATACTTCAGGCAGTGAGTCCCATCCTCTCTTGTATTGTTCCTAACCTTGTCCAGGTTTATACTTTGTGCTGAAACATTAGATGACACAAAGCATGCTTGATTATTTTGTAAGTCTTATGCTGGGAGGATGTAATTAGAAATGCTGTCTTGTTCTATTGGAAGATCATTTGTAACTTGTCTCTATTTAGTGTTTGTTCTTTTAATAAGAAAGTTCTCTTTCTTTAGTCAATAGAATTATTTAGGAAACATATATGCATAATTCTTTGCAATTATACCGTAAGAATGTGAATTTGAATGAATAAATGTGATTTGGTCCTGGAAATAAGAAAATAAACTTGGTATCGGGTAATTAGCATTTCTAATACTATTTTGTATTTCATGATCTTTTAGAACAGAACAACTTTATGAAGACAAGTTATAAAATATAAAGTGTTGTTGTATTACATTCAGACAAAGTGTTAGTGGGTTCGTATTTTTTTTTTATCCATCAAAATGATAATTGTTGTATTATATCATTTGAGGGAGTAATTCGTCCAGTCCAAGCTTGCAGGTTTTTATTTGAAGCTTATATCATAGGACCATATTAATAATGCTTTTGTATCCATGGCATTAATCACACATCATGTTTAATTCTGAAGTGGCTAGTACAGAGCCATGTATTTCAACGTAATGCAGCAATGAGACAAGATATCATGTCTAAGTTTGAGTAACCATCACACACAAATCACCAAATGTCAACACAGAGTAAGCTGCAGTTATTACTCTTGATAATTGTGTCAGAATATGTAGGTCAAAGCTGGGGCTGCAAAGCTACGGGAAATACTGCATTCCTCATAAATCTTCATATCTATATATATATGATAATGATAAAGATTCTACCTTATACCATATATGTTTTTTATTCAAAAAGGATAATGATAGCAGTGGACCTTATACCTTGCTGAATGTGTACCGGTAGATATGTGTTTGTCATCTTATTGGTAAATCTTGGTTGAACTTTATTTTGAATGGAAATTGTTGAGATATGCATACCCGGTACTGAAAACTATACACAAGTACTCTACCGGTCTTGCAACTTTCACGCGTCCTCTATGATGGAAAGCCGTTGCATTTTGCATATGAGTTATTCAAGTACCGCACTTTTAAAAGTAGGTTTTAGTAAGTCTATTTTTAGTTTAAAATTTTTAACGAACGACGTAATTCTCTACGTTATTACTAATTACAACCAATTGTTCAACTAATTTGTTAATTTTTGGATTGATTCATTTGTTATCATCGGCAATAAAAATTGTGCAAAGTTTCAAGTTGATACGAGAATGGGAAGATGGAGAAATACCATGTTAAATATTTGACTAGCAGACAGACGGTGTGACTTATTTAAACTCGGTACAATTTGTTTGTATTAAAACCCCACCCCCTTCTCCGTCCTGCAGGAGGCTTGAGTTTGGAGGGGCATCTGAATGAACCTTGTGACATGTAAAACAAAACGATCAGTTAACAGAACAGTACCAGGTGGCCGAGCCTCGCTCGGATGAATAATTTCTTAAGAAAGGATATATGCCCAAAGTCATTTTGGGAATACTTTTATTGTTGTACTGACGAAACTGAACGAACGGGTAAAGACTATCAATCTGAAGAGTTGCTTTTTCGTTCTGTTCTTAATGTAATTGTACATGGCGATTAGAATAGTTTTAGACCAAATTTCAGCCTGGTCATAGGGAATTCACCTTCAATTGGATCCCCTCTCATGTGGGCATAGAGGGAAACGAAACGCAGGCAAATAAGCAAAGAGAGCCTTAAATCAAGCGGTGTCAGGAACCCAAATTCCCTGCTCGGACCTGAGACAGAGTATTACCTGTGCCACCTATCGAAAGTGGCAGGATCGATGGGAGGCTGAGATCCACAACAAACTCAGATTGTGGCGGTCCACATCTAAGGGTCTGACAAGGCGTGGAAGCACGACCATGTCCAGACTTAGGATTGGCCCCTACATCACGCACTCCTTTGTGCTGAAGAGAGAGGAGCCCCTACTTTGTGAGTACTGTGGATCTCGTCTCACCGTGCAACATATCCTCATTGAATGCCCCAGATACCAGGATATTAAAGGGAAATTTATTAGAGCACAAAACTTAAAAACATTGTTTGATAATGTCGATCCTAGGAAGGTACTGGGCTTTGTCCGAGAGGTGGGGTTGTCTGCGAAGGTTTGATTGGTGATAGGGTAATGAAATGGTGAACATGTAATATTTTTTTAAATTAAATTAATGAAGTTTTACTATCTTAACTGAATAGACCTTTGTTTTTAATGACCTAACTGTATAAATTTAGCTCTTGTGATACGAAGGGAGAATAACCCCTGAGGGATTACGGGCACGACATGGCCTATATTGTGCTAATGTGCCAAAACCCAAATAATTACAAATACGATTAGAATAGAAAGTCTCTTAAGTCACCCCAAATGTAAACAAAACCACAGCCCACGTCGTAACGTTTTACATTGCATCTTTTGCGTCAAACTATTGGGCTATTGTTGGATTGGAAAAAAAGTCTTTGCAGTGTAACTTCTCAAATGGATACGTTCTGACATTTAATATTGCAATTGGTATATTCAGTAGGCCTACCAGGTGACCGAGCCTCGCTCTGGTGAATAATTTGTTAAGGAATGATATATACCCAAAGTCATTTTGGGTATATTTTTGTAATTACGAAAAGTCCTCCTACAGTCTAAACAAACCACAACTCACGTCGTGTCGTTTTACAATGCATCTTTTGCGTAAAACTATTGGGCTATTATTGGCTTGGAAGAAAGTATTTGCAGTGTAACTTCTAAAATGGTTACGTTCTGACATTTAATATTGCAATATTAATATTGGGCGTAGCCAGGGTGGGATGGGGGATCGGAATTCAGTAATTGATTTTGTGCTTTGATTTTGTTTATTTTGGGTGAGATTTTAATATTATAACATCACTTGCCCCAGCACAGCCAAGGGGTTTTGAGTTTAAAACCCCCTACCAGGGGGGTTTGAGTTCAAAACCCCTATCAGGAAGTTTTGAGTTTAAAACTCCATACCAGCGGATTTTGAGATTAAAACCCCCTACCAGGTTTGTTTTTTTTGCAGTTAAATCCCTCTCTTCAAAAAACAAAACAAAAAAGAAAAAAAAAAGGAAATGACTATCCCCGAATTCCAAGAGCACAGTTAAGGAAGATTTTGATTTTATAACCCCCTATTCAATATAAAAAAAGCAAATTACACACTCAAAATTCTATGAGCATAGCCTAAGGGTTTTGAGTTGAACCCCCCCCCCTCCTCTCCAGTAGGGTTTGAAGCTAAAAAAATACCTCTTCAATATAAAAAAAAAAGCAAATTACGCACTCAAAATGTTATGAGCGTAGATAAATGGGTTTCGACTCAGTTTTGAGTTTAAACCCCTTTTAGCGGGGTTTGAAGGTAAAAAATACCTCTTTAATATTAAAAACAATGCAAATTATACACTCAAAATTCTATGAGTGTAGTCAAAGGGTTTTGAGTTTAAACTCCCCTCCAGTGGAGTTTGAAGCTACAAAAATAACTCTTCAATATAAAAAAACGCACTCAAAATGCTATGAGAGTTGCCAAAAGGGGTTTTGAGTTTAAACCCCTTTTCAGCGGGGTTTAATGCTAAAAAATACCTCTTTAATATAAAAAAAGCAAATTACACACAAAAATTATTTGAGCGTAGAATAGCCAATTGGGGGTTTTGAGTTTAAACCCTCTCCTACAGTTTGCTTTTCTTAAAAGTTTAAAACCCCTCCAGATGGTTTTGAGTTAAAATAAAATTCTAAAGCAAACTACAGTTACCAAATACTATGACCGCAGCTAAATGGAGTTTGAATTAAAAAAAAACAACTCCAGAGATTTTTTACTTTAAAATCCACAACAGATGATTTTGACGATAAAACTTCCCTTTTCGATATAAAATCTAACGCAAACTACAGTCACCTAATTCCAAGTGCGTATTCAAGAGGGGTTACACATTTCTACCAGTGGCGGGGCTCCATTAATAAAGTGCTTTGAAAAGTCATCTGTCGAAATTGAAAAACACTAAGTGTGGCTCAACAAAGATGGCTAAGATAAATTTTAGGAGTCAGTTATAGAGATCGGGTCTAAATCAAGGAAATCCAATGCCGAATTGGGAGTCGACCTTTTAGTAAGATTGTGACAGAGCGTCACATGAGGTTTGCCGGACATGTTCTCCGACAAAATGAATTACGCATACTTATGGGTTGCGATGACATCCTAGTACAACTTAGCGCCAGTAAGGCAGTGAGAATAGCATTTGAGGTTTTTGAATTAAAACTTTTTAATAGTAGGAAAATTTACTGTAGATACCTCAGAACATTCATTTTGTTGGCTTTCAATACCAGAAATAGTGCTTGGCGGCGGGGCTACGCCCCGCGCTTGGGAGCTCCAAGCGCTCCCCCAGATTCCATTGTTGTCAATGGCGAAGAGTGTACAATTTTTCCACTAGCTCCTGGAAGAAACATTGTAGGGCATAATAAACATGTTTCGAAATAATGAAGGGTCAGAATGTAATAAAGATCATGTACACACACACACATACATACTATTAATTTTTTTCTCGGAGGGGGGGAAGAAAATAATTCCCCTTAACCCCCCCCCCCCCCGGAAAAAAATCCTGGCAACGCCCATGTTGCAATTAGTATATCTATTATGGTTTTAGTACGAAACATCAAGTGATGCCAAATCTCTACGCTATAGGGTAAAACGTGCACCTTGTAACAAAGTAAAATAGAGCATGTTTTCCTAAGAGACTTAAAAACATCGCGTTAGTATTCCAAAGAAGCGTTATTGTGGGGCATCTCTGTTACGCCGACCACCTTTCAGCTCGCAAAAAAAAAAAATTGCCCTGCCCAACGTGACTGTCGGACTTTATAAGAAGTTTATACCATTCCGCAGGAATATCGCTGTTTGTAGTGCGGTCTTGCCGCCGTATGTCCATGATGGTGTGCAAATATCTTTGGTGAAGGCGTTCAAGAAGTCTTAGTTGCTTTCTATAAAGTACTCATGTGTCAGCTCCACAGAGACGGGTTGAGAGAACCACTGCTTGGTAGACACTGATATTGTAGGAAGGCGGAGCGATTTATTTTGCAACACTATCACTTGGAGGCTACCAAAAGCACGACTATCCCTGATCGCATGTCAACTTCCTTTTAAAGGAATGCGTCATTTGATACTATGCTTCCCAGATATGTGAAGTCATCTACCACGTTAAGGGATGTTAATGCGCGGTGATCTTTGGGTTGAGTAGGTTTTATTGGGTGACTTCTGGTTAAGTTCTGGAACATGACTTCCCCGAATTTTCTTAAGCCCCGCTCTGTGTAAATTATTAAATTAAACCATTCTAAGTTAGGGTTCCCGTGGTCTCCTTATTTTCAAGGAGCTCCTGGAAATCTCCTGAAACTCATAAAAATGTCCTTAAAATAAACGAAATTGTCATTTTGGGGTGGCAATCAATAAGGTAAACGCCATTCCTACGCGTAATAAAAAAACAACAACGTCATTGTGTCAGCTTTTATTTAATAAAAATGTAATGCAAAGACGAATTTATTTTCTAATACAAAATCTTAATTTTCACTTATTATCCTTATCCCTACCCTGATCGGGCCTCGCGCAATCCATTTCACATAGGACCCCGTAAATGTTAGGGCCGGCCCTGCTTATCATGTTCAGCTGTGTTATGATCATTTCCTATGTTTTGGTATGGGACAGTAGACTACGAAGCTTGAACAAATTGCAATAATTCACCAGTAAAATAATAACAAAGTAAAAGCTACCTACGGGTCTACGCAAGTGTAAATTTATAAAGCCTTTAAAAGACAATAAGTAATTATACAGCAACAAATTTAATTTCATTATTTTTCTTCTCTAGTTACATAATAGATCAATCCACACTCAGATGGTGCGCAAATGTTTAATTAGGCCAATTGATTCATTAAAACTTTTTCTTGTTTGCGAAGCAATGTCTTAGTGTACTGCCGTGAGCCTAGTGACGTAAGCGGTGTCATGTTTTTTTTCCCTTCGACGTTACATAGAAAATGTTCATTCATAAAACAATCTAGCCAAAATTAATTTTTCGATAATGAGACATTTTCAAACCGTTATAACGGTCGATCTCGAGTTTTCCCGATGTGGCCAATGAGTTGAGAATTTTTGTCTCATTAATATTCACTTACCTTGAAATTTTAAAGAAAATCGTTACAGCCGTTTTGAAATAATTTATATATATATATATTTTATATATATATATTATATATATACACACATATATATATATAAACATATATACACACATATATACACGTATATGTACACATATATATACATACATACATACCAGAATTGTTCGCTTAAGAGTATAGGATTCTATTCTGATATGCAATAGTATTTTAAAAAAAAACAACAATTTACGTTTTCTTCCCATAAGGATAAAAGCAGTTTACATGAAACCAACATCAGTCGATTTGATCAAATGCATGGAAGTATCCTATTACTTCTGGAAACCAATTTTAACAATAATTTTTGTTTATTTGTTGTGCCACTAAGCATAGGTGTTACAAATGCAATCAAAAGTTACAAATGCAAACAATATATACAAATGATCTCTTGGCTATACAAAGACAGTGATTGACACAATGTCGCTTTCTCTCCTTCGTCACTCCTTCTCTCCTTCGTCACTCCTTCTCTCCTCCCAACTCAGTTTTACTCTCCAACATACCCCCAGTTTCTTTTTCAACATCATTTTAATACAAAGTAACAAAATAATCAATGTAAACATCGTATAATTCACGACGTTTCCGCAAACATCAGATCTATACACCACTCGGACAATGAAATGGTATCGCAACATATTGCTGAACAATATGCCATGGACACACCAATACATGAAGTCATAATAGTAATTATGATAATTAGATGATAACAAGGTAAAATAAAACGATATACAATCATATAGGTCTTATTGAAGTTACTTATGAAGATAGTATTCTTAAATTTTTTAAATACTAAGGTTGTCAAGTAATTATTACAAAACTTATATCAGCTAACTCTGTCTGCCTGGTAAAAAGTTTGAACAAGTTATTACTCTGAAACTAATTCTCGGATCAAGCTGAAACTTTGCACCATTATTCATTTGTGTAGACAGTACATGAATCAATTTTAAAATTCACCAATTTGTCATTTAATTACTGGTTATTAATTATTTCCTTCAGCATTCTCAGACATGGTTAAATATGCCGGGTTTAGTCCCTTTAAATAATCGTAAACATTATTTCTCCTACAACCATTCTCGGATCAAGTTGAAACTTAAAACAAATATTTATTGTACATACAGGTAACAAAAGATCAATCAGTTTTAAAATTTCAGTGTAGCTAGATGTTATTTCTAATTTTCAGGGTAAGTAGATTCTACTGGGTTACTTCAAATTTCAGGGCTTTGCTTTCAATAAAATAGTATAGCCTTCCTTTCTCTCTTGCACTGTCTCTAGAATTTGTTGAACACTTTAAGTTTTAATTCTGCGCCAACAACAACCGGGGACATTTAACCAGACACCCGAACTGCCATAGATGAACCAAATGGATGACAAAGGAGGGGAAAAAAAGACATGACAACGCGTACTTTAAAAGCTAGGCCTACGATGTACTCGAATGTAGACCTATTTGATGAAACATGTAAAAAAAAAAATACAATGCTTCAATACTACTCTACAACTCCATGTGTCTCACGAGAAGTGACTTCTCATTAGGCCTGCGTGTGACATTCCGTTGTACAAAATACTCTACAGAAGGTACTTGCTGTTCTCTTGGAGTCAACGACGTCACTTATATCTTATGTTCACATTTCCTTGATCAGCTAAAACACTTTTAAAACGTTAGAAATCATGAGCCGGAAATGAAAAAAAAAAAGAAAGATCATAAATCTTAAATAAAGAGCTTCTTTTGAATAGCACTTAACAGTAACATGCAAACACTTGTTTATGAATGAGTTTGATATGATTGAGAGAATTAGAATGGAAATCGATTGATAAATGGGTGGAAGCCGGACATTTTCACACTTTACAACAATGCTAGCGGGATGGAGGACAATCTTCAAAAAGATTAGAACTGTCTTCCTGTTAACTGTTAACCCTAGTTACTCTTCCATACATAGCATAACAAATGAGATGACTATGTGACATACCAATACTAGAAACATTTCAGATATACCAGTAGCTATCATGAAGCTATAACCTTAACATGTGTTCTCATTCATAAATATTTAGACACATAAAAACAAAAATAATAATACGAGAAGCAAGTCTGGCAGCTGTGTAACTGGCGTTTGATCGAACACATCCTTTTGTATCTGTATTACCGGGTGGCGCTATCGTCCCTGTGTTAACATCTGTTGGGGTTAAAGAAGTGAGAACAACAAATATTACCTTGTTAATCACAATCACATTTTGCACACGCGTTATAAAAGTTGCTCTAAATATAAAAATTACCGGTAATGCCGAAACAAACTATTTTTCTCTCACCAAGGGGGTGGCACTAGTGTGATTTCATATACATTACTTATTGATTGATTATCAGCTTTTTTTTTTTTA
This sequence comes from Biomphalaria pfeifferi, assembly GCA_030265305.1. Lineage (NCBI taxonomy): Eukaryota > Metazoa > Mollusca > Gastropoda > Planorbidae > Biomphalaria > Biomphalaria pfeifferi. The sequence goes on from JASAOG010000033.1 coordinate 1,235,473, forward strand.
TACTACGTTATTTCTAAATTAAGTGCTTTCTTTCTCGACATCTGTTCACTTTCTTTCTCGACATCTGTTCACTTTCTTTCTCGACATCTGTTCACTTTCTTTCTCGACATCTGTTCACTTTCTTTCTCGACATCTGTTCACTTTCTTTCTCGAAATCTGTTCATTTTCTTTCTCGACATCTGTTCACTTTCTTTCTCGACATCTGTTCACTTTCTTTCTCGACATCTGTTCACTCTCTCTTGACATCTGTTCACTCTCTGTCGACTTCTGTTCACTTTCTCTCTCGACATCTGTTCACTTTCTCTCGACATCTGTTCACTTTCTATCGACATCTGTTCTCTCTCTCTCTCGACATCTGTTCACTTTCTCTCGACATCAGTTCACTTTCTCTCGACATCTGTTCACTCTCTTTCGACATTTGTGCACGTTCTCTCTCGACATCTGTGTACTTTCTCTCGACATCTGTTCACTTTCACTCGACATCTGTTATTTTTCATTCTCGACATCTGTTCACTTTCTCTCAACATCTGTTATGTTTCTTTCTCGACATCTTTTTTACTTTCTTTCTCGACATTTTTTCACTTTTCTCTCGACATCTGTTCACTTTCTTTTTCGACATCTGTTTACTTGCTCTCGACATCTGTTCACTCTCTCTCGAAATTTGTTCTTTCTCTCTCGACATCTGTTCATTCTTTCTCGACATTGGTTTACTCTCACTCGACATCTGTTCACTTTCTTTCTCGACATCTGTTCACTTTCTTTCTCGACATCTGTTCACTTTCTTTCTCGACATCTGTTCACTTTCTTTCTCGACATCTGTTCACTTTTTTTCTCGACATCTGTTCACTCTCTCTCGACATCTGTTCACTTTCTCTTGACATCGTCGTGTGGTAGCGTTCACAATGGCGAAATTTTGCCGAGTCGCGTCTAGCTAATTCAAATGTTTATTTCAGTTAAAATTTCTGCCTTGTGATTAGTTCATCTCTCTTGACTGTACCGGTACTACTAAACCGTCTAAAGTGAAAACATAAGTTTAGTCCTAGGCGTCGCACGACTTGTAAAGAGGTCAATGGCATGAAACGCCTCTTCCAAAACACAGTACTGTTATTTTACGTTGAAAGCTCTAATGCCTTTATTCAGCCCTATGTTTTATTTTTCTCCGAACGATCAAACCGTATAGTAAGCAAGCGACTTAAGGATTTCATTATTCATATTACCAAAATGACTCTCCTTCTCTGTTTGTAGTTCACTTTTACTAACTTCTTTCGTTTTTTCTTCTATTCGAGCCAACAGAGTAGGCCTATTAGTTTATGTTATATCCATCGATAGTAGGCCTATTAGTTTATGTTATATCCATCGATAGTAGGCCTATTAGTTCATGTTATATCCATCGATAGTAGGCCTATTAGTTTATGTTATATCCATCGATAGTAGGCCTATTAGTTCATGTTATATCCATCGATAGTAGGCCTATTAGTTTATGTTATATCCATCGATAGTAGGCCTATTAGTTCATGTTATATCCATCGATAGTAGGCCTATTAGTTCATGTTATATCCATCGATAGTAGGCCTATTAGTTTATGTTATATCCATCGATAGTAGGCCTATTAGTTCATGTTATATCCATCGATAGTAGGCCTATTAGTTCATGTTATATCCATCGATAGTAGGCCTATTAGTTCATGTTATATCCATCGATAGTAGGCCTATTAGTTCATGTTATATCCATCGATAGTAGGCCTATTAGTTCATGTTATATCCATCGATAGTAGGCCTATTAGTTCATGTTATATCCATCGATAGTAGGCCTATTAGTTTATGTTATATCCATCGATAGTAGGCCTATTAGTTCATGTTATATCCATCGATAGTAGGCCTATTAGTTTATGTTATATCCATCGATAGTAGGCCTATTAGTTTATGTTATATCCATCGATAGTAGGCCTATTAGTTCATGTTATATCCATCGATAGTAGGCCTATTAGTTTATGTTATATCCATCGATAGTAGGCCTATTAGTTTATGTTATATCCATCGATAGTAGGCCTGTTAGTTTATGTTATATCCATCGATAGTAGGCCTATTAGTTTATGTTATATCCATCGATAGTAGGCCTATTAGTTTATGTTATATCCATCGATAGTAGGCCTATTAGTTTATGTTATATCCATCGATAGTAGGCCTATTAGTTTATGTTATATCCAGCGATAGTAGGCCTATTAGTTTATGTTATATCCATCGATAGTAGGCCTATTAGTTCATGTTATATCCATCGATAGTAGGCCTATTAGTTCATGTTATATCCATCGATAGTAGGCCTATTAGTTTATGTTATATCCATCGATAGTAGGCCTATTAGTTTATGTTATATCCATCGATAGTAGGCCTATTAGTTTATGTTATATCCATCGATAGTAGGCCTATTAGTTTATGTTATATCCAGCGATAGTAGGCCTATTAGTTTATGCTATATCCATCGATAGTAGGCCTATTAGTTTATGTTATATCCATCGATAGTAGGCCTATTAGTTTATGTTATATCCATCGATAGTAGGCCTATTAGTTTATGTTATATCCATCGATAGTAGGCCTATTAGTTTATGTTATATCCATCGATAGTAGGCCTATTAGTTTATGTTATATCCATCGATAGTAGGCCTATTAGTTTATGTTATATCCATCGATAGTAGGCCTATTAGTTTATGTTATATCCATCGATAGTAGGCCTATTAGTTTATGTTATATCCATCGATAGTAGGCCTATTAGTTTATGTTATATCCATCGATAGTAGGCCTATTAGTTTATGTTATATCCATCGATAGTAGGCCTATTAGTTTATGTTATATCCATCGATAGTAGGCCTATTAGTTTATGTTATATCCATCGATAGTAGGCCTATTAGTTTATGTTATATCCATCGATAGTAGGCCTATTAGTTTATGTTATATCCATCGATAGTAGGCGTATAAGTTTATGTTATATCCAGCGATAGTAGGCCTATTAGTTTATGTTATATCCATCGATTGTATGTTTATCAACAGACTTAAAGTTTATGTCTAGCTAGAATTTTTGTTGATAAATATTAACTGCTGTTAGTTACATTGGTTAAACCAGCCTACCTAATGGAGTCAGTATTGGTACTTGTTTAGTCCAAAAGTCACATGGCCTCTGCCTCAGTCCCACTTTGACACTTGTGGAGTTCTCTGTAATCTCTAGGTACGAAACGTTTGGGAAACTGTATTTGGGCCACTCCACTTTGACCTCAGGGTAGTTGGGGTTACTTTCAAGGTCAATTGAAAAGAAATTAAAAAAAGAGTTGCACAAAGGAGAACTCAACTTAAAAAAAATAACTAAGTACCATCCATAAGGAATAATCTAAAGTATTGAAATAATAATCGTATCTTTAAAACACTAGGACCATTAACGAATTGATTGCTGAAGAGGAACATTGACCAGAGAAGTTTGTTCAATAGCTGGGCGTCTGGAAATAAGATCAACACCTCAGCCTGTAAACAAAGCCCACAAGTCAAGTCTCAAATGATTTGATATAGGCCTAAGGTTCAGGCGAAATACGAGGGACGCCCAGATGTTTAGTCTATTGGAGATAAGAAAAATATCAAAGGTTGGGTTGCTATTCTCATGTACCAGATGGGTGACCACGTTTGGGGTTGATACCTCAAGAATGCCGACAGGTCATCAGGAGTGAAATTGGTGACTGTTTTTGGGGATGCATTTGCCTTCATTGTCCTACTTTCCTCCCTAAACCCAAAAGCTATAATTCTAGCTACCTTGTTCTGGCGAAGTTGGCAACTCGTTTCATCACCTCTTCACTGAGACTCAGCTCGGACGCCCGATATATTGAGCTGTTCTTGAAGGGGACGCCAAAGAAGAATCCCAGCTCGTAGCCGTGCGGGACCCCAAACCACTCCGGCCAATCAAGAATACTCTCTCGATGTTCGTATGAGTACACGTACACCTCGCCTCCAACGTACAATGTGTACAGCTGAGCAAACGTCATGACAGAACATTTGAATAAAGTGTCGCTGCTATAATAGAGAAGCAAAACAAAGTAAAGGCTGAAATTAAATGTCGTGAGAGAGAAAGAAAAAATGATAAGGTGAGAGAGAGAGAGTGAGAGAGAGAGAGTTAGAGAGAGTGAGAGAGAGAGAGATTGTGAGAGAGAGAGAGAGTGAGAGAGAGAGAAAGAGAGAGAGTGAGAGAGAGAGAGAGTGATAGAGAGAGAGAGAGTGAAAATAGTCGAATTATTAATATCGTCTGGTTTAAAAATGAATGAAGGTTGTTTTTTTTTAATACACTTTTAAATTCTAAAAATGTTTACAATTAAAGGCATCTTTTCTCGTACCGGTATAAAAACTAGTGCTACGTTGTTCTCAAATAAGTTAATGCGAGGTCACTTGGGAATGAAATAATAAGCCTATGGGTTTGAGATTGTGTGTAACGTAATTTGTAATTATGAATAACCAACTTGAGCCACCTATGAGTAGTACATACATATATAATTGTTCAAGTGTTCAGAAAATTAAAAAAAGACATTTCATCACTAAAAAAAAAGATTATATAATAAAGATGGTTAGCCAACTGAAGTCATTTTGACAGAAATAGACCTCATTTGAAGATTTATGTGTGTGTGCCCGGTGAGTTCATGCTGTATTTGGTTGAACCTTGGTTATAAATTGCCTTTAAGAGATTACAACTTTAAAAAAATTTTTAAAAACATTTTTTGTATTGTCTTATATTATTAACTTAGTTGTGAGCGACTCACAGATATTAAGTCTGAGGAGCAATTCTTTTTTAAACTAATGACCGGGTATATTTTGTGTTTACTCAAAAGATGATAAAAAAAAACCTCCCGTACATTTACACACAGCTCTAGAACTCAAGAACGTAGAAGTTATTTTCCAATGTAGATATCAAACAAAATGATTTATTACCAAAATAGTTACTGACTAATACATAATTTTTAAATTGATTCGTGTCTTGTTAAGTACAATAAGTAATTTTTTAAAGTTGTAACATTCAACTAGAAAGGGTGGGGGATATTCAACCGAAATATTTAAATATTAGAAATTAAAGTTTTTTTTTCACTCACTAATAAGGTCTGGCTGATTTATCTGAGTTCATGGAAAATGCCAATTCAAGTGAGGCCAGATTGTTGATATTTAAGGCTGTTTCACAGAAGAACTCAATAGGTTGTAAATATGAACATATTTTGTACAGAAATATAGTGGGCTGTTGTGTTCTCTTGTTAACATAGTAATTATGAAATTTTTAGAAAAGATAGGGCTGATAATCATGAAGGAGTTCTTTTAGCAATAAAAAAACACTCTTATAGCAGAAGAAATTACCTTACCTAACTCAACCTACCTGATATAAATTGGAAAACACTAACCATAGATAAACACCAAAACCTTAAGGACATAAATGAGCTTTTCATAGAAATTTTACAGAACCTAAGTTTAGATCAAATCATCAAAAAGCCAACTAGATTAAACAACACATTAGATCTCTTCTTAACCAACAGACCTGGATTAGTAGTAGATTATTATCCCTGGTCTATCAGACCATAAGATCATAAAAATACACAGTCAGATAAAAGCAGTAGCCAATACAAAACCCAAAAGAGAAATCTTACTCTGGAATAAATGCAACCTAACACAACTACACCAAGCTGCATTAAACTTTCAACAAACATTCTTATTAGAAAAAGACATTAACCAACCAGTCGATGACCTCTGGAATTTCATTAAAAACCATCTTAAAAGCATTATAGAAAATCACATACCAACTAAATACGCAACAAACAAAATAAATAAATGCTGGTTTAATAATAGACTAAAGAAGCTTTGTAAACAGAAGGAAAACCTATATTGGAAATTTAAAGAAACTAAGGCAGAAAGAGTTTACAAAAAGTATATAAAAATTAAACACTTAACCCTAAAAGTAAGCAGACAGCTGCAAAGTGAATACATAAACAATGTAACATCTAAAGATAACAACAAAAACCTATGGTCATACATTAAGTCTAAAAAATGGAAACAACAGGCATAGCGCCATTAAAAGATGAACATAACATAATACATAATGATAATGAAACTATAAAGCAAACATCCTAAACAAATACTTTGCATCAGCATTCTCAGCCCCAAAAGACAAAGACATATTAGTTAATTTGAACCAAGTAGACAACATAGAAGATATAGTAGTACAAGAAAATGGAATTCAAAAACTATTAGCCAACACCAAACCAAATAAAGCGTCTGGACCTGATGGTATTCCAGCTAGATTACTCAAAGAACTAAGCAATGAGCTAGCCCCAGTGTTCAAAATACTCTTTCAGGCATCGCTTAAACCAGGGCAGAGTACCAAAGGACTGGAAAGAAGCTAATGTCACCCCCCTATTTAAAAAAGGAGAAAAATCTGACCCAGGAAACTACAGACCAGTATTACTTACCAGCATCACATGTAAAATCCTAGAACACATAATATGTAGCAACATCATAAACCACTTAGACAAATACAACTAATAGGGCTACTTGATGATTTTTCAAAAGGTTAAGATAATAGTGAACAAATAGATGCTATCTTACTAGATTTTTCCAAGGCTTTTGACAAAGTTCACCACCATAGTTTGCTTAAAAAATTTAAATATTTCGGCATTAATGGTCCACTGCATCAGTGGATTAAAGATTTTCTGATAGGGAGAGAACAAACTATAATAATAAATGGCTCTAAATCAACACCGATAACAGAAAACTCAGGTGTACCTCAAGGAACAGTCTTGGGTCCACTACTATTTTTAATTTACATAAATGATTTACCAAAATGCATTACTTCAGGAACAAAAGTCAGATTATTTGCAGACGATTGCATTATATATAGAACAATAAAAACAACACAAGACACAGATATTTTACAAATAGAATTAGATGAATTACAGAAATGGGAATCAAATTCCACCCAGAAAAAATGTCAGTTGTTAAAAGTAACAAAAAACTAAAACAAATTTATTCCACTTATCTTATTCATGGCAAACCAGTAACAAAGACTAAAAACGCAAAATACCTAGGTGTTATAATAAATGAAAAACTGTTATGGAATCCACATATTGATGAAACTATAAAAAAAATCAAACAAAGCATTAGGGTTTATTAAAAGAAATTTCTATAAATCTAATAAGAACATAAAACTAAAATGTTATTTAACCTTGGTTAGGCCAATAATAGAATATGCACCCTCCGTTTGGGACCCCTCAACTCAAGAAAACATTAAGAAACTGGAACAGACACAAAATAGAGCAGTGAGATTCATAACAAACGAATATTTACATTTGACTAGAGTAACACCTTTAATAGAATCACTAAATTTAGAAAGCCTTCAGGACAGAAGACTCAAAAGTGAAGTAGCAATTATACATAAAACACTGAACCATAACCTCAAATACAAAAACAAAATTTAACAAGGTTACAAAAGAAGTTGTCCACCCAGGCAGGCTTCAATAGTGTGCAGCACATGCAATTAAAGCGTAATAATTATAATCAGTACTCAGTAGAGTTTTTTAAGCCTAAAAATGCTATGTGTAATTCATATACAGTTGATTTTAAGCTACAAGTTCATAAGACTTGCTAATATGCATTTCACAACCATACAGCTAACTATAGAACGTATAAAGACCCACAGGAATATCCATAGTTTCAGTTATGCTATGTTAATGAGTCAAATAAATTTTGTTAACCCCAAAACTTTGTATGCCGGTATGGACAGTATAGAGGGACTTCTTATGGTCCGACAGTTACACTGGGCAGGGCACGTATCCCGTATGCCAAAGGCAGTCATTTTTGGTGAGCTGAAAGGTGGTCGATCTCGTGTGGAGTTTTTGATCTCCCATCGAGTGCCTCCTCAGGTGGCGGATAGGGGAATGCCCTCCAGATATGGTGGGTACCTGGGAAATAAAATACCCGGGGTGGACCAAAATCAAACCTGCTGCCTTGCAGGAAGTGGAGGGATCCACAAAGGCTAGGGCACCTAACCAGGGAAAATAAAGGCAGCTATCCAGAGAGCTGAAAAGGGCAGCCCCCCAGATGGTTATGCACAGGGCTAACAACTATGTCATATAAAAAATACTGTTATGAAAGCTAATACACACAAGAAAGCCCGGACAGATCTCAACGGAAAACGACCTAGGCCTGGAAAAGGACATGATTTTTGTTTTGCGACATGGAACGTGCTAAGCCTTTATAGAGCAGGTGCGCTAGCCCAACTTACTGAAGTGTTAAAGAAATATAGGATACCCCTTGTAGCCCTACAGGAAATCAGGTGGAAAGACTCGGACATTCTCAGAACCAAGGAGTATACTATATTTTATAGTGGTGGAAGCACTAACAACTTAGGTACAGGTTTTGCTGTTAAAAAGGAAATGGTAGGTAATGCCATTGGATTTAAACCTGTAAGTGATAGACTCTGCTCACTACGTTTGAAAGGAAAATTCTTCAACATATCAATTATCAATGTTCATGCCCCTACTGAAGATGCAGATGATAACACAAAAGAAGCCTTCAATGATGGACTGGAAAGAATTATGATGAAGCACCAAAGCATGACATCAAAATAGTCCTAGGAGATTTCAATGCAAAAATTGGAAAGGAACCAGCATTCAGACCAACAATTGGCAAAGAAAGCTTACAGGAAAAGACCAACAATAATGGCATAAGATTAGTGGATTTTGAATCAGGAAAAGGAATGTCTATCAGCAGCACAAAATTCCAACATAAGAATATTCACAACGTTACCTGGATCTCACCTGATGGCAACACCCAGAATTAAATAGATTATATACTCATAGATAAGAGACATGGATCAGACATACTAGATGTAAGAAGTTTCAAAGGAGCTAATGCTGACTCAGACCACCTACTAGTAAAAGCTAAACTTAGACAAAGAATAAGTACCATACACAATTACCAAACAAAGAGAGCACAGCAATATGATAGTCAAAAACTCACAAAGGATCCACTTGTTGCAGAAACTTATAGAATGGCACTCCAAACGCAACTGACAACATTAGAAAAGGACAGCGAAAATAACATAAATGAGCATTGGGAAATAATAAAGCATGCTATCAAAAGAACAGCAGAAGAAGTAGTTGGATTTAAACAAAAGAACGAGACAATAGGGGGGGGGGTATGATGGCAGACAGACTATAGAAGAGAGAACAATGCTACAGAGAAACCAGGAACACTAGACAGCAATACAATGAAGCAAGAAGAGAAACCAGGGACACTAGACAGCAATACAATGAAGCAAGAAGAGAAACCAGGAACACTAGACAGCAATACAATGAAGCAAGAAGAGAAACCAGGAACACTAGACAGCAATACAATGAAGCAAGAAGAGAAACCAGGAACACTAGACAGCAATACAATGAAGCAAGAAGAGAAACCAGGAACACTAGACAGCAATACAATGAAGCAAGAAGAGAAACCAGGAACACTAGACAGCAATACAATGAAGCAAGAAGAGAAACCAGGAACACTAGACAGCAATACAATGAAGCAAGAAGAGAAACCAGGAACACTAGACAGCAATACAATGAAGCAAGAAGAGAAACCAGGAACACTAGACAGCAATACAATGAAGCAAGAAGAGAAACCAGGAACACTAGACAGCAATACAATGAAGCAAGAAGAAGGGCCACAAAAGTTGTAAGAAAGAAAAAACGGGAATGGGAAAAGTCCAAGATTACTCAAATTGAGGAACTAGCAAAGGAGGGAGACATGAGAGGAATGTATATGAAAATTAAAGATGAAAAGAACGGATTTCAAGCTAGATCACACATGTGTGAGAACAAAGATGGTCACCTTATTACAGAAAACAGCAAGGTCATTGAGAGATGGGCTGAATACTTTGAGGAGATCCCAAATACCACTGAAGATGGAGACAATGGAGAATATGAACTGCCACATGGGGGACCAGATCCCTTAGTGAATCCTCCAACACTCATTGAAACATCAGAAATAGTTAGGACCATGAAGAATCACAAAGCACCAGGAGAGGACCAAATCACAGCAGAACTAATTAAATATGGAGGGAAAGACTTACATTCCCAAAATACACAGACTAATATCAAGAATTTGGGAAGAAGAAGTAATACCAACAGAATGGGAAACGGCTCTTATAACCCCAATACACAAAAAAGGATCCAAGTTAAAGTGCTGTAATTACAGTGGAATCTCTCTACTAAATGTGACTTATAAGATACTGTCTAGGCTTATAACTAAGAGACTTGGAAAATGTTCAGAAGAAATCTTAGGTGACTACCAATGTGGTTTCAGACCCAACAAATCCACAACCGACTACATCTTCACACTCAGATGTATACTAGAAAAATGCCATGAATACATCATACTAATCCACCAACTCTTTATAGACTATAAAATGGCTTATGACACTATCAGAAGGAAATACCTATATGACACTCCACAGGATTTTGGAATACCCAACAAGCTGACAAGACTTATACATATGACATTAAACAACTCAAAAAGCAAAGTCATAATACAAGGAGAACACTCACGGGAATTTAGGATTAAACGAGGATTAAGACAAGGAGACGCACTTTCCTGCATGCTTTTCAATTTAACACTGGAGAGAGTTATAAGAAATATACACATAAACACAAGGGGAACTATTACTAACTACTTCAGGAGAGAAAACACGGGTCCGAAACCAACAGGGACGATATACAGCCAATCTCTACAATACCTTGCTTATGCTGATGACATTGCCTTGTTGGGTAAAGAAACCTCTGACATCGCTAGAGCCTTCATACAACTAGAAGAAGCATCTCGACCAGCAGGACTTGAGGTCAATGACAGTAAAACCATGTACATCACAATGACAAGGGACAATCAAACAGAGGGACAAAATATCAAAATCAAAGACCACGAATTTGAAAACGTCCAAACTTTCAAATATCTAGGAAGTACTATTAATTTCAAAAATGACCTACTAACAGAAATAAAGGAAAGAATAGCAGGAGGCAACAGGGCATTTTATAGCACCCACCATTTACTTAAGAGCAAAACGATTTCAAGGAAAACCAAGAAAATAATATACAAAACCATAATAAGACCTGCAGCAATGTATGGAAGTGAGACCTGGACACTGACAAAGACATCTGAAAATTTACTTAACACTTGGGAGAGAAAAATTCTTAGGAAAATCTATGGTGCCATACAGGATGAAACAGGGTGGAGGACACGCATTAACCATGAGATATATCAATTGTATGAAGACCCACCAATAGTGAACGAAATAAAAAAGAATAGACTACGTTGGGCAGGTCACCTTGAAAGAATGTCAGACAACAGAGGAGCGAATGTCGTATACAGGCAAAAACCAAAAGGCAGGCGACCCAAAGGCAGACCCCGAATGCGATGGATAGATGATGTGGAAGCAGATCTGAAGCAGCTTGGGGTTAGGGCGTGGAGACGAAAGGCCCATGAGAGATCTGAATGGAAGGATGTGTTAAAGCAGGCCAGAGCCCTCCATGGGCTGTAGCGCCACTGGGATGGATGGATGGAAAGGTGGTCGATGTAACAGAGGCGCCCCATGGAAACTCTTCAAAGACCAGCTTAGGCGTCAACTTTCCTTAGCTGACATAGAAGAGAGCACCTGGTTGCATGCGGTCTCAGAACGAGACAGCTGGAGGTCACTCATGAAGGCCGCAGGATGCACATTAGAGACAAAAAGAAAATCCGCTGCCAAGGACAAACGCAGATGGCGAAAAGAAAATCTAAATCGACCACCTGCGGACAATGGTTATGCATGCCCTGGATGTGGAAGAATATGTAGGTCACAGCTGGGGCTGCATAGCCACTGGAAATAAGGCATTCCTCACTAATCTTCGGACTCGAAGACAAGCCTTATTATACACACAAAAATACAGTATCAACTAATTACTTTATCCATCAAGAAAATGAAAATGACATGAAAACTGATTTTCAAAATTGATTTGAACTTTTATAAAAACAATGACAATAAGCAAAACTGAATCTACTGCACTGAAGAGGGAGTGAAATAGCACATAGTGGGGCAGAAGAGGGGGCATTAGGGTTTATTAAAAGAAATTTCTATAAATCAAATAAGAACATAAAACTAAAATGTTATTTAACCTTGGTTAGGCCAATAATAGAATATGCACCCTCCGTTTGGGACCCCTCAACTCAAGAAAACATTAAGAAACTGGAACAGACACAAATAGAGCAGTGAGATTCATAACAAACGAATATTTACATTTGACTAGAGTAACACCTTTAGTAGAATCACTAAATTTAGAAAGCCTTCAGGACAGAAGACTCAAAAGTAAAGTAGCAATTATACATAAAACACTGAACCATAATCTTCAAATACAAAAACAAAATTTAACAAGGTTACAAAAGAAGTGGTCCACCCAGGCAGCTTTAATATTTTCAGAAAGAACATCCGAATGAAATTATATCAGATGAATGAGAGATAAGAATGGAGAAAGAAGGTTAACAGATCTTGTGTAGTGCCCCAACTTTCCCGCAGATCTAAAGGATAGGTGAAAATGAATGTAAAGTTAGATGTGAACTTGGCCTAACTAGTTCCCCTTTTAGACCTTGTGGTCTATAGGGCAGATGATGTAAAATTCATCTGTTTTTGTGGCCTACGATGAACGAGGGTGTCTTGTAGCCAGGACAACGACCAACCGCCTCTAATTTTCCCCAACTAATGTCAGGTACCCATTAGAGCTGAGTGGACTTAGAGGCGCCCAAAGATTCCAAAGTTGAAAATCCCAGGATTCGAACCTGGGACCCCCAATTCGGAAGCCAAGGGCTTTACCGCTCAGCCACCGCGCCTCCCCTGGCCTAACTGATGTCTTACAATTGATCTTATCGTTTTGAAAAATGTTCAATCTCTCATTCGAATCCTCAAAATAAATTTCCGCAACTAAATCAAGTTTAGGAAAATGAAGTTTACAAGATTACTCTTCGTTTTAATTTAGGTCTAATTTATAATGCATTCTAATTAGCTTTTTCTCTTTAAAAAACTGCTTGCATAACTCATTTTAAAAATTAGATTTTTCGCTTTCAGAAAAAAAAAAGTTGCCGTTGCATCAGAACTTTGAATGGTCTAAAATATTGTGATGTAGGATTTTCAATATCTTTTCTAGTTTACGAGATCTAAACGGGACGGACGGACAGACGGACAGACATTTCGCACAAAACTAATAGCGTCTTTTCCCCTTTCGGGGGCCGCTAATAAAATACTCTGAAAGACACAAAGATAAAGGCACATTCCTCGTCCCATATGCTGGGACAAATTTGTACAAATACTCCTTCTTCCCTAGTGCTATTAGAGCAAGGAAATGGGTTGCCTGAGCTAGCCAGGAAAACCAGTGACTTGGCAGAATTTAAGTCATTGGTTAATATGCATGACTAAATGCATGACGCGTAGGACGTAATCATCTTTTTTTTGAAGTAACGTCTGTATTGTATAAGATAAGAAGATAAGACATGTTCATCACCAAGTTCATATAACATATATAAATATAGACTTTCGCGTCACTTCCGCAAACAATCGCGTCATAGGTTTCTGTGCCATCATGTTCTTTTCTTAATAAACTGTTCGTCATCAATTTTTGTCCAATAAATGATTTTTTTCCCCTTACGGGGGCCAAAGCCTCTATTAGGTTTGTGCAAAAATGTCAGTCTGTCACACTCAGATTTAGAAAACTAGAAGAGAAATGAAAAATATTATTTCCCCATGCGATGAGGCTTGAAAAGTTTAGGTGCAACGGCTACTTTTGGTCTTCTAAAAGCAAACCGTTTAATTTGTAAAAATAATAATGCAAGCGATTTTCTGTATGGCAATACACCAATTCTAAAACAATACATAAATATAGGGAGATAATGTTACAATATGTTAGCAAAGACAGATATTTATTTTTGTGCATTTTCAGTATCACTAAGTCAAATATATTTATAAAATGTACAAAAATGTTCACAACAAATATAAATACTAGTTATAGGTGTTTTTTCTGTTCAACTAGCTGCTAAAATGAAAAGAAAACATTTATGTTTGTTTATAAAAACTAAGAAAACACATTGTATGTAAATATTACGCAAATTTGTTAAAATGGACTTTTTGTGCAGCGACTATCGTGCAGTAGCGTGACAAGCAGTGGGAGACATAGTACTAATCAGTTCCCTCGAAAATTTTAAAAATAATCCGATTTTATTTATTTTTTGTTTAGTGCCCCATCAAAATAAAAGACGCTTATTTTTTGTGCTTTTTGTCTGTCGGTCGGTCTGTTCGTCACGTTTAGATAAAAAACAACTCAAAAAGTTATTTAACAAAAGTTATTTAAAAATCTAATGTAACCTTTAACGTTCCTTCCGAAACATTTCAATAGTTTTAAGTATCTATAATATATTGTTCCGGATGTTTTTGTGAAAAACAAATTAATGCCAACGAATGTTTGTTTGCTTTTCTTATAATTACATTTAATTTTCATGCTTAAACGTTGCAAAACACATGATCAATAATATGTTATTCAGGTTTATTTAAAGTAAATAGCATATATCTCTATACTGACGTATATTTCATTAACTATAAAGTTGTTCCGGAAATTGTTTTATAAAAAAAAAATTATGTCAAATGATTGTTTGAAATTGCATCATTGACTTACATTACACTTATATTCTTTGACAATACGTCCCTACAGTTTAATTATCGATATCAAATTGTTCCGTATTTTCATCTTAGAACAATTTTATATCAAATGACTTTATTTTTAAAAAAAATATCGACATAGGCTGTTCAGGATTTAAAAATAAAGTAATTTACTTGAAACGATTATTGAAAAACACTTTTTAAATTTATTTTACATCTAATTTTCTTGCTGAAATATAACAAAAAAATTTTAAATCGATAAAAATGTTCTGGATTTTGTTTTTTAAAAGAAATCGACCTACATTCCTTTAATTTTTTTACAAATCGTCGCCAAAAATTTTCGAATTATTAACTAACGCCAAAATACTGTTTGAAATCACTATTCTAATAAATAAAACAAATAATCTTCTTCTCATTTACGAAAATAGGTTGCTCCGGATTTTCAATGATAAATATTTTAACTCTATTTATGTGAAATCTCACTTCTCTTACACTACATTTAATTTTCTATCTAAAACGTCACAAAATTTTATTATCGTTCCGATTTTTAAGGAAAACAACTTCCTAACACCAAACTATGGTAAGAAAATCTCTCCACAAGACGAGACCATTCCAAAAATGTAATTAACGGTATTAGATTTATCCGTAATTCTCTTTTTCTCTCACTATAAATACAAACATCCGGACTAATATATTATAGATACTTAAAACTATTGTGATATTTTGGAAGGAAAATTAAAGGTTAATCACATTTTCAATAGCTTTTAGTTTTTTTTTTATATTAACATGACAGACTGACAGATAAAACGCACAAAAAATGCGGCTTTAATCCTCTTTAAATGAATTCTATTAGAACTCTGTGTACCTACGTCTATTAACTCTCGTTAAATCTATCGTGTAAATAAAAATAATTTTTGTTACTAACCTATTGTGACGTAATATAATTTTTTTCCTTTGACGTCGTATGAAGAATTTTTAAAAATGTAACGCTAAAGCTAAAAACAAAACCTCGGTGCACCAATGTCTTTGAACTCTCGATAACTTGCTCGTATTGATGAAGGCATTTTTAGTCTAACTAGGCCGTGTGACGTGGTAGATTTATTTTCTTTGACGTCATATGGAATGAATTCTTCAAATGAAATGCTAAAACATATAGCTATAGTAATGTTTATTAAATCTCGTTGTCAGACTAGTATTTAAAAAAAGACATAATAGCTAGATTTAGATCTAATCTAGATTTTTAAAACTAGATCTAGATTTTTTACTTTAGATATAGATTTTTTTTTTTTTTACAGTATATCTAGATTTTTAAAACTAGATCAACACTTCTAATTAAAATCATCGTAGATCCTAGATCTAGAATTTCTACTTTAGAATGATATAGACTAGATCAAGAGATAGACTTAAAAAGAATATATTTTGATTTCCAAACGTCTAGATTACTCTAGATACTAAAACTAATCTATTTTTAAATTTAATGCTGCATTCAGTCTATTGATAGATTATCTAGGCTTTTTTTTGTGTGCATAAATCTAATCCAAATAACATCTAAATTGTTCCAAATTTATATTTTAGATCTGGATCTATTAGATATAGATCTTAAGAGTGCTAAATCAGAAGTTTAGTTTAGTTAGATCTACATCCTCATTTTAGTTCCATTTCAATGAAAATGCCAATAGCTCTGTTGGTAACTGTGCTGGGACATCGAAGTACAAGTACTATATCTGTTCTTTTTTTTTTTTTTTTCAATTACAAATCAATGCTGAAAGATTATATAAAATCGCTCGTCTGACATATTGTACATTTCCGGTAGATGTCATGTCGACAAATAAATCTTTGAAAAATTATTACTTTTTACAATCAAAATAAAATCACGTATTGAATTTTCTTTGCGAATAGGCGGATCTGACAGGGATTCGACGCGGGCGCCTCTGAGTTTGTTATCACACAAACTCTTTTTGTAATCTTGTTTTTAAAATGTCACGTACAATAGAACACTTTCAAGTAACAAAAAATAAATATCTAGTTAATGAAACTTTTGTCTTCAAGCATAAACACCAAACTAGTTCTATTTCTTTAAGAACAGAAGACACCTTACCTCAGATTCTCTACCGACTCGAGATAGTTTTTTGGCTTCTCCCAAGGCGGGAGATTATCGTAATATTCATTTGCAACAATATCTCGGACTATGGTCTTTGTATAGTTTTCTCCAAAAGGCGCCAAGACTTGACTCACAGAGGACGAGTAATTTGAAGGACCTATGTAGACACTGGAAACGTTAAATATATCCGGGAGGCCATAGGTCAACCAATAACTCCCTTCATTTTTAACAACGCCCATAATAAGTTTCGTTTTCTTGACCTGAAACAAACAAAAAGGCATTAATTTTTAGTGCCACTAGTTTCCGGCTGCTTGTTTTACTGGCCGATACGAGGGAGGAAGGGGAAGGCAGATGCGATCTCCCCCACCCTCCCTCAACAGATCATAATTTTTTTTTGGGGGGGGGGGGGCGAGCGTATTTTAGTGGAGAAAATTACATAATTTATGCAAAGAAATACATAGCATATAAAACTAACGTCAGGGATGTATTACATTCTTATATCAAGTCGCCCCAGCCTCTAATATAAAATTATTGAAGTAAAAGTACCATTCCAAATTTGGGAAACCACATTAGGTGATGAGTATTCTTTAGTACATTCTATTGCTATTTGTAATACATTCTTATTATTGACTACATTCTATTTAGTGTATTACTGCGGTGTTTCTGGAACAGAACACCAAAAAAAAGGGGGGGGGGGGAGAAGCGCCCCTATAGTACCGTGCATCGGAAGCCATAAAAATAACTAAAACTGAGAGCGTATACCTGTGCTGCGCTACGGTTGAAATGAGGTGCACTGGTGTAGAAACATTTTTATATAAAAGTGCGGGGAATAGGAAGGGACGTTGAGGTTTTGACAAAGATTAAGATTACATTGTTGTATCGCAGTGATGCAATGCAGCGCAAATGGCAAAACACCCATTATCTGATTAAAAAAAAAAAAAAAATTAAAAACATTCCTTTGCAGATTGAAAATAAACTTATAAACATGTCAGGCACCCTCTTTCTTTTAAATTTTGTCAGTCATAGATCTAGATTTAGAGACGCACCTTATTTAGAATAATCTCCATAAACCGTATTATACATATCCCGCCCTCCTTACCCCTAAAAAAAATAATCATAAGCTCTTATATTCAATGTGTCAATTTTTCATTTTTTTTTAGGATTTTTAATTTTCGATTTAGAATATAGGCCTACTTGTAGATCAAGCTATTCATTTTAAAACTAGACATTTAAATGTCGGCTTTAAAAAACATATATGGGTAGAAATTGTGAATAAAAAATCTTTTTTGGAAAATTTAACCGCTGCGATTTTAATCGTAAAAATGGCTGTTGTTCTAGGTTCGAGTTAACTAATGACCGGTTAAATTTTCGAAGAGACTTCATGATTCATTGTGCTGAGGAGATATCATACTTGTAACAGCTTCTGGTAGTTCACTTGTACGTTTATAAATGAAGTATTGTAGTGTTTGCATACTTATTAATATTTTTTTTTTTACAATGTATCCTATTAGCTTGCAAATTCATCCTGTGTTAAAATGGGCAGAACCTGGACATTGGACAGGAAGTGTGGTTATAACAATCTTTTAAAAAATACAAATTTAAGTTTATTTATATCTTTCGGAAAAAAAACTACCAAGTCGAAAACTCTGGTTTGACCGTTGTAGTTTTTCATGATTAAATTTGGCTTACGTATTTAGCACTGCTTAGCTGAAATTCTCGCACTCGACTCAAATATTTCTTTGTATTCAGTAAAAAGCTGAATAAATGCCTACATCAACATTGTGGGCATCGTCTTATGGAGAAATCATTATCTGGACTATAGAAGAACTCGATTATGTAGAACTCTCAGGTAACGACTTCTTGCAATATTGAAAAATTACAAGTAATAAATTGAGCAAACGATAGTATCCCTGCTATTTATAAAGGAGAATTGATTTTCTTAAATTTTTTTTTTATGTTACTTGTTTATTGGTCAAACACAATTCTTGACTAATTTTTTCTGTGACACATGATTTTATTACTAGTCTGTCTATTTACTTATATACCCCTGCAACGCTAATCACCATGGAAGCTGATCAAGTTAAACACACGAGTTTGAAATCTAAACAGTCAATAACAACAATGTAGAACACATTGTGGATAAAAAATGTAAACAACTATACACTACCTGCCACCTATACACTACCTGGCCACTTATACACTACCTGGCCACTTATACACTACCTGGCCACTTATACACTACCTGGCCACTTATACACTACCTGGCCATCGCGTAGAAGATCTTTTGGATGTTTCAAAAGAAAATATCCGTCCACAACCGCGGCTAAAGGTGGGTCAAAGTAGGTTCTGAATAGGTTTAAAATTCCTTGAGTCAGCCGTTCGGACGTAATATCTCGAAGGCAGTTGACTAAAGTTGTCAGGTTCTTGGACGAACAGCCGAGGTCAGAGGCAAGAGACTGCGTTCTGTTCAATGCGTCTTCCCTAGTCTGACCAGGACACACAAATAAATAAAGTCAATATACATTTCTCTTTTTTTTTCGTGAACTTATGGAAGCTTAGTGGACATTGGACTAGTTCTTCAAAATTGACAGAATAAGTCTTTTTTTTTTTCACTCGAAGAATTATTTTATAAAACTATTCCTTTAATTTGTACTTTCATGTCAATAATCAAGAGCTAACAGAGCAGAAAATTCCTTTGACATTTATTCGTGTTTACAGACAATGCTTTATTAACTTCATGTTATAGTTTTAAAAAAAATAGGTGTGTGACTAAACCTAGGTACAGTAAACAAATACCAAGATATAGGTATGTGACTAAACCTTGGTATAGGTTAGAAAACAAAAATAAAGGTCTAGGGAACATCAAAGAAAGAAGAAAGAAAACTAGACAGATGTAACAACCAACGAGATGTAAGGAACACACACACACACATACACACAAGTAGATATAACAAATAGTGAGATGTAAGAAATAAAACTTATATAGACGATACAAAAACCTAGATATTAGGTAGAAACAAAAAAAAAGTTAAAAAAAAACCAAAAGAGGCGAAAGAAAAACAAAAGTAAAGGAGAAAGAAATAAGAGAACACAAGAAACAAAGACAATAAAAATAAAGTGAAAGAGAGAAGGGAGAAATAGAGAGAGAGAGAGAAGGGAGAAATAGAGAGAGAGAGAAGGAGGGAGAGAGAGAAAGAGAGTGAGGGGGGGAGTGGGAGGGAGAGAGGGAGGAAGGAAGGCAGTGTGAGAGAGAGAGAGAGAGAGGGTGAGAGAAAATGGTTTTAAAAAATGGTTCCAGAAATAACCAGAGAAGTCAAAGAATGAAATCAAGAGAGCTTCTAAGAGTTGATTATACCATCACCTTGATTCCCCACTCTACTATCGGAGAGCCACTCATCATGATAGCATTATTAAACAGATTCCGGGATAGATTGGACATCAGATGGAAGCCAACGCTGACTGCCCCTGCGCTCTCTCCAAACAACGTAATGTTGTCGGGATCTCCACCCATGTTCAAGGCGTTCTCTTTGATCCACTGTGAAATAAATAAAAATAATTACATAAAATTATAGTGCTCGTGCTTTATAGCTCTTAATCCAATGTCACTGACCGATGTCTAAGTTTTAACATTTGTCTATAACATGGACGTAGCCAGGATTTTTTTTTTTTGGGGGGGGGGGGGGGTTGGGGTGGATTTTTTTCCAATCCTCCCCCCCCCCCCCATGAAAAAAAAATATTTATGTGTGTGTGTGTACATAATCTTTATTACATCCCGACCCTTCAATCTTTAGGTGCAAGGAGCGCTAGGAGCCCCGCCGCCAAGCTTTATTTGTGGTATTGAAAGCCAATAAAATGCATATTCTAAGGTATCTACAGTGCATTTTCCTGCTATTAAAAAGTTTCATTTCAAAAACCTAATGTGCTATTCTTACTGACTTAGACCCTCCAGCGCTGTTCGGCGCATTTTCCGTCAAGCTGCTTCCACAAAAATCTGTCACTGGTACTGTCTGAAGCCTCTTCCCACCTGCTTCGAGGACCTCTATGATTGTGTGGCGACACATGTTGTACTTGGATGTCATCGCAACTCTTATTATGCGTATTCATTTTGTCGGAGAACATGTTCCGCAAACCTCATGCGACGCTCTGTCACAATTTTACTAAGTGGTCGACTCCCAGTTTGGCATAGGATTTCCTTGATTTAGACCGGATCTCTATAACTGACTCCTAAAATCTGTCTTAGCCATCTTTGTTGAGCCACATTTAGTGTTTTCAATTTAGGCAGATGACTATTCATTGCACTTTATTAATGGAGCCCCTCCACTGGTAGAAATGTGTAACCTCTCTTGAATACGCTCTTGAAATTAAGTAGTTTGCTTTAGATTTATATCGAAAAAGGAAGTTTTATCGTCAAAATCATCTGTTGGGGGTTTTAAACTAAACATTCTCTGGAGTTTTTTTTTGTTTTTTTTTAAAATTCAAAACCCCATTTAGCTAAGGTAATAGAATTTAGTAACTGTAGTTTGCTTTAAAATAATATTGAAGATAAAGGTTTTCCACCTCAAAACGCTCTGTAGGGGGATTTTAAACTCAAACCATCTGGAGGGGCTTTAAACTTAAAAAAAAAAGCCATCTGTAGGAGTGGGGTTTAAACTCAAAACCCCCAATTAGATTGGCTACGCTTAAAATAATTTTAATGTGTAATTTGCATTCACTGCACTTTATTAATGGTGCCCCGCCACTGGTAGAAATGTGTAACCTCTCTTGATTACGCTCTTGGAATTAGGTGACTGTAGTTTGCTTTAGATTTTATATCGAAAAGGGAAGTTTTATCGTCAAAATCATATGTTGTTTTCCACCTCAAAATGCTCTGTAAGGGGATTCTAAACTCAAAACTATGTGGCGGGGTTTTAAAGGGTTTTAAAGCCATCTGTAGGAGAGGGATTGAAATTCTGAATCCCCAATTGGCTTGGCTACGCTCAAATAATTTTAGTGTGTAATTTGCTTTTTTTTTATATTGAAGAGGTATTTTTTGGAATCAAACACCTCTGAAAGGGGGTTTAAACTCAAAACCCCTTTTTGCAACGCTCATAGCATTTTGAGTACTTAATTTGCTTTTTTTTTTTTTTTTTTACATTGAAGATGTATTATTTAGCTTCAAACCCCGCTTTAAACTCAAAACCCCTTTGGCTACGCTCATAGACTTTAGAGTGTGTAATTTGCTTTTCTTTATATTGAAAAGGTATTTTTAACTTCAAACTCCACTGGAGTAGAGTTTAAACTCAAAACCCCTTTAAGTACACTCATAGAATTTTTAGTGTATAATTTACTTTGCTTTTAATATTAAAGAGGTATTTTTTACCATCAAACCCCGCTGAAAGGGGGTTAAAATTTAAAAAACTGAGTCAATACCCATTTAGCTACGCTCATAACATTTTCAGTGCATAATTTGCTTTATTTTCATATTGAACAGGTATTTTTAGCTTCAAACCCCGCTGAAGGGGGGTTTAAACTCAAAACTGAGTCTGAACCCATTTAGCTACGCTAATGACATTTTGAGTGTGTAATTTGCTTTTTTTATATTGAGGAGGGGGTTTATCGTTAATTTTGGAGGGGCTTTTAAAATCAAAATCTTCCTTAACTGTGCTCTTGGAATTTGGGGATTGTTGTTTGCATTTTTTTGTTTTGTTTTATAGAAGAGGGGGATTTAACTGCAAAAACCCCTGGTGGGGGTTTTAAACTCAAAACCCCCTGGTAGGGGGTTTTAAACTAAAAAAAAACCTGGTAGGGGGTTTTAAACTTAAAAACCCTTGGCTGTGCTGAGGCAAGGGATGGTTTAGTATTAAAATCTTACCTAAAATAAACAAAATGAAAGCAAAAAAATCAGTCACTAAATTCCGATGCGGGGGGGGGGATTTCATTTTGCGGGGGGGGGGGGGGTGAACCCCAACCCCCCCCTGGCTACGCCCATGGTCTATAAATCCACCAAAATCATTTTTTAAAGTGTCATTTATCTAGTGACTGGCTGAGTGGTAGGGCGAGAGCAATCTTTAGTAGGCCTGAACACTGACGTGCGATATCGCAACTTGTGGGTGGTTTAGACAGGTTTGTCGCAGCTACCAAGCCATAAAACAGATGACCTTCACAAATAGTTCGCATGGTCAGAAAGGGGTACTTTTACTAAAAAGTACTAAAATATTTTTCTGTATAAAAAATTAAATAATATTACCTATGTTTTACTTAGCGCTTTAATCTCTCAGAGACCGGCACTATAAGTAATTACTTCTATCTGTCTATTGTTGACCTTATTAAGCCGAAAAGAACTATTATCTGTCGCTATCTGCCTATTATCTGTCTATTGTTGAGTGTTAAGCGCTTGGCTTCTGAACCTCGGTGAAGAGATTTTGGGCTCCCTTAAGTCCAGCCAACTCTAATACGTACCTGACTTTAAAAAAAATGATTCTTTTGTTTTCAGGTAAAAGAAATAATTGTGCAAAATTTCAGCTTTACCCGATATAGGATGTGGAAAAAATAAAGTGTACAAACCTTTTTACCAGACAGACAGAAAGACAGAGTTGATATAAACTTTGTAAAAATGTATTTCAAGTACGTTGTATGCCTCGATATGATTTCATTCTCGCCTTCAACGTCTTTAAAACATGTTCATTTTGCAATGATATATAAAAAATATTCGAAACATTTCATTTTCTATGCAAGATCGTATAAACCATTTAAAAACATTTATTTACCGGCACTATATTTAGGATATCTACTTTACTCTAGAGATGTCACTGTATCATGACAAAAGACGACACATTTTAATTTTCTCTGTCAGTCTGTTAATGTTAATCCTGATATGAAATGAATACATTCATATAAATATTGTAAAAGGTACTTCAAAGAACGCTTACTTATAACATTCTTTGTAAAAACGGCATCATAAACCAGTGGAGTTCAGAAAGCACGGCATTACGGGTCAGATGCGCAGAGCGAATCATAGTTTGGGAATCACTGCTCTAAACAATGAACTCACTAACCTGTAAAGCCATGACTTGATCCAGAAGACCAACATTTCCTGGACACTCAGCGTCTCCGGTATAGAGAAAGCCAAGCGCACCAACCCTGTCAGTAGTACAGGACATAAAGTCAACGTTGGTAACTGAATGACAGCTAGTAGTCCATGTTCCTTACATGACTGGATATAACTATATATGCATGGTCTTTATACAAAGGGTTAAGGTTAATCTAACTAAAAATTATGTTAATACTATAATAATAATAAGACTTGTCATAGGCCCAAAGATTAATACCAATTATACCATTTAGACCTCATAGCTTATCGACATTTCCCACAATATGAAGTGGTGAGACTTCTCTGACCGTAAATTAAACAATAAAATCATATTTGTAATACAAAAGTGATACATACATATATTAGACATAAATGGATAGCAGCACCAGGGACCAGGAAAGTAGTGAATTAAAATGCTACGAAAATAAGGGAATGCGCCGACCGAGGCTCGAACCTGTGACTCTGGATTAACTTAACCTCTAGACCATCGGAATGTCCTAAAAACAACTTCTGATCCAGAGTCATTTCGCCCGTATTCACTACTTTCTCTCTTAAAAAACTTGGTCCCTGGTGCTGCTATTCATTTATGTCTAGTATATGTATGCATCACCTTTGTTTCAGCACCTAGCTTCAACTCCATATTTTTGTTATACAAAAACAACAATTAAAGGGCGATGTTTGCAAAACGACTCGATCTAAAGGGCAACTTGGCAAGTGCTACAACCTGTAATTGAACGAGAAAACAATGACATTGTTTTTCTTGGCCAGTACGCTTCCGTCGTAGACATCCAACGCAGAAGATCCACTGAAGAATCCTCCACCGTAGATCCAGACCAAAATTGGCTTGACGTCTGTTGTATTTGGCAACCAGACATTCAGGTATAAGCAGTCTTCACTATGGAGGAGATGAAATGGACGTCAGCTAATAATAAACCAGATAAGATAAAGGAGAGAAGGGAAATACCATTAAGCAAAGAGAATAATTTCGTTTTATATAGGTCTGATTCTAGATTATTCTAGATCCTCAGGATAATCAAAACGTTGATCATTAATTTTTAGCGACCCCGAAAGGGGAAAAGACGCTATTAGTTTTGTGTGGAATGTCTGTCTGTCCGTCCGTCCCGTTTAAATCTCGTAAATTAGCAAAAATAGTGACAATCCGAAATCATAATATTTTACACCATTCAAAGTTCTGATGCAACGACTACTTTTTTCTTTTCAGAAAGCGAAAAAAATTTTTTTTTTCAATCACTTATGCAAGAAGTTTTATCATAAAAACACACCCACTTTTACAACTATTTACTATTAATAGTAACAAACACTGAAGGCTCTTTAATAGAGGAGATGACAATTTACCATATTTTTAACACATTTATGCAAATGGTTTTAGATTTTCTGTCAATTTGTTTTTTACATTTGTATTGCTAAGTTACGTCAGTTCTGTCATACTAATTACTACATTTACACACAAAAGAATGTTTTCTTTTAAAAAAAAGAAACAAGGTTGCAAAGACAGTTTGTGTGGAAACATAAACTCAAAATCGGCCGCTTGGGCACCACACAAGATCTGTCAACCTTCTAACTCCATTCTTCTGTCATTTATCTTTGATAGAATTTCATTCTGATGTTCTTTCAGAAAATATTGCAACCTGTCTTTTTACCTACCTGGGTGGACCACTTCGGGGGCCGATTTTGAGTCTGTCTTTGTAACCTTGTTTTTTTTTATAATTTACTTCACAATTAAGATTTATCCTATTAAAAAAAAACGTAAGACATTAGAAATATCTAATTCAAATCTAACAAAAGCACTATCTTTCGCCTCTTCCTTAGGTTTAATTAGGCCATTGACATAGAAAATAATAGAAATATATAGAACTGATTTTATTCATTCATATTATTATGCAATCTATAGCATTGGCATAAAGTTTCGAGAAATCTGATCAAAAGTAAAATTGCGATCTTCAGCTTTAAAAATGTCGATCTAAATGTAACTCATCTTTTTTCTCAATAATCTCGATGATTTGCCTTCGTACATTTTAAATCATCAGCCTTAAATTAGTTGCACGCAATCTGTCTTTGTTTAGGCTTTCCTTGGAAATCTAACCATGGAACTATACTGATGGTCTGACATGATATGGCCGACGTTTCGAAAATGTTTCCAATTGTCAGGGAAATATTCAAGTCCAAATCTGACAACAATGACCAACGTGTACGATCCTTAAGCAACAGGCGCTTGTTGGCACTTTGGTACGATGGCTGGCACGCTTCCGATAAAAGCCGCGAGCTCCAAAGGCAGTTGTGTAGGACCAGGCCGTCTGTCAACGTCAGGGTTAAATTGTGTGATGTTGTAATGCGTGTAATGTTGAAGAATACTATATTACTATTACACACTGGACTGGTCCCTACCAATGTGTCGCGAATGCTTAGACTGCTGGGTTCGTGCTTCCTGGAGTCACACTTGACACGTGACAGACACAGACATTACAGATTGACACAAGTTCTCTTTGGAAAACAAATATAATATTTATTTAATGACAATAATAACAATACTGCACCTTATTGGCAGTTACATCAAGACTTCCGATGTGAAACATAATTACATCCACACAACAGCGGTATTGAATGTCCAAGATGATTAGTTACAGAATAAACCACAAGTAACGTCCGCATCACAGCGGGTAACAATGATACTTCAATAATACATATCCAACTCTCAGTGTAGAGAAAAACTAAAAGGAATATACGTAGTGTTCACTGGCTTCAACTGCCCAAAAGATCCTACTTAACTTAGAGTTACAACTCGACTCTCAAGCCGCTACTACAAAGATAATACTTGACTGCCTCGTACAGAGGATAACACTTGACTTTCTGACTTGAATGACTGAACTGCAAGTCCATTTTATTCATTCTACTTTCTGTTTTCTACATCAGGAATTCACGAGTCTTTTCAACGTCTTAACCTGAGGTGAACATTCAATCCGGCAATGTCAACTGAGACTGGGACATTCAATCCGGCAATGTCAACTGAGACTGGGACATTCAATCAGGCAATGTCAACTGAGACTGGGACATTCAATCAGGCAATGTCAACTGAGACTGGGACATTCAATCAGGCAATGTCAACTGAGACTGGGACATTCAATCAGGCAATGTCAACTGAGACTGGGACATTCAATCAGGCAATGTCAACTGAGACTGGGACATTCAATCAGGCAATGTCAACTGAGACTGGGAGACCGTCCTAGCCCAATTCGGAGTCGGTCACTGTCCAATTTGGTGTTTACTTCGGATGGTTTCGAAAAATCTACGACACACGGACGAAGAAACAGTAGACCACATCGTTTATAAATGTCCCGTTCTGCATGAAGGGCGATCAGGACAAGAATTTGATAGAAAGAGAACTGGTTTGTGTACGGCATTAGTGATGTCCTTGTATGGCGGCACCGCGACCTTAAAAATTAATAGCCCGCTTCCTTTCACGTGCTCTAAGGAAGTAATCTAAGGTTTCTGATTCGTGAATAGTACAGCCAGTGACCAGAGTGTAGCCTACTCTCACTTTCCCTGTGGCGTGTTACAAATCAAACACTACACAAATCATGGGATACATTTTTAGATTGGTTATTTGTAACTAGATCTAATTAAAGCTTTTTATAGCGGCCCTCAAAGTGGGGCATTAGGTTTGTATGGTCTGTCTGCTCGTCTGTCCGTTTATCACGTTTTGATCTCAAAAACTAAACAAAAATATTTAAACATTGAAAATTTCGATTTTATGATATTTTGCAACTTGCAATGTTTAGTTGCAACGGCTACTTTTTCCAAAGCTTATACCAGCTCTGTCTGGTGCAATTTTTGCTCGCATTATTTCTCCCACACCTATTCTCAGATCAAATTTAAACTTACAAAAAATATTTATTGTACCCAACAAAACATAAATTAGTAAAAAATATTCATTAGTTAATTAATGATTGGTCATTAATTATTTCGTTAAATTATTGGTAATAAATTATTCTGTTTGGTATCGAAAAAGGGAAATGAATGCTTCTTATTGAGGATGTGGCTGTTTGTGTCTAATTATTTCCCTAATTACGTCTTCTAGTTTTTTCTCCCACTCTGATCAACTTGAAATTTTGCATAATTATTGATAGTTGAAGACTATACACTACAGTGTATACACGAATCAATACAAAATTAACCAATTAGTTAATCAATTAATTTTGTTTTATATAGAAAAAGGAGATTATTTCTGAAGTATTGAGATATATGAAAGTTCTTCCCCATAATTAAGCTTTGTGTAAAAAAAGATTGTTAGCTTCTGAAAGCGAACCCTTTTGTTTTAAGAATTAAATCACACTGGTGTACTGCTGCAGAGGTGAATGACTCTATAGAAAATACAATAACCTATTTCATATCTATGTTTATTGTATTTTCTATAATTGAATACAGAAGATATTTTATACTTTTTAATTTCAATAAAGATGCACCGGTTTTATAACAATTTATTAGTAGTTGTAAAAACAGGCAAAATAAATCATTTTGAATATAACAAATGACGTTTATGCATGCATTTTTCTTATATTCCAATATAAGTCGGTACGGAATGGCATCAGGCAGTTATCGAACTTATGACCGTCGGGGACCACATACAACATGGCCAGGCAGTCACAGTTGATCAAAATGAACAATATCTTCCTAACAATTACATCATATAACTTATAAATATTAACAATGTAATAACCTTTTTCATATGTATGTTTATTGTATTTTCTATAATTGAATAATAAGCCCGCATAATAGTAGCCTACAATCAATCGGCAACACTTTTGACCCTCGCACCGAGACCAATCGTCATAGAAAGCCTAAATATTGAACTGCAACGTCGTAACCTGTAGCCAGTGGAGAACAACAGCTCATTGCCACCTCACAGGTCAGTACGACGTGGCAACGAGCTATTGGTCTCCACTGCCCACAGGTTGCGATGTCGCAGGTCAGTGTTGAGGCATATTATAACGAATGGTGTCGCTCGCTCTTCCATTTTGTTTAAAGGAAGTAGAATTGTGGTTATTTATAGCATGTACTACATAGTTTCTGATATTCGTGTTTAAATTATTAAAACCTGCTTTTTTTTTTAATTACTTACCCACAGAATACCGATAGTTAGACCCTGCAGGGCCCGCTTATGAGTTTGTGGGGAAACACTAACTCTCAAAGTAATCTTGTTATACATATGCGTCTCATATCGGGAACAACATTATTAGCTTTTCTCAATTAGAATCACTGATAATAAACTTATCCAGACTCTGTCTATCTGTCTCTTTGTATATACATACATCGAAAATAAAGTCGCATTCGGCTCGACAACAAGAAACACAATGTTTGAAAAATACCCCAAACTACATTTTATTCTATTATGTCTCTGATTTAATTTGTTTTTATTTGCATTGAAAGTAGATACGTTAGAGCTCGCACCACAATCCTCCAATCAGACATTAACTCCCTTCCCAATCATTCGATTGAAAGATATTTACGAAATATTTCAGACTATATCTGTCATACAAATAACGATGCACACTATATAGCTATTAGGGCTGGGCGTCAGCTCGGTATTTGAGATTACCTCATATTAGAGTTAGGGTTCCACATCTCAACTTTGGGCGACCTGTTGAATGATGAATCAATGTTTTGCCAGCAGGCGTTGGGCCTCTGGGTCGCGTTAACAGGTTTGCTCCAGTTAGCGACCTTCTCTGGCGGCTAGATAAATGAGATATACAGAGGAATACAGTTGTAAATTGAGAAAATAACATTGTTGAATAATCTGTATATTTTTAAAGCTAACTGTATAAATATAAAGTCACACACATCAACTTCCTAAAGTGAGGGAGCTGGACAATACATGCAGTTCTGTACATCTTAATCATACAATCTTAGGGGGAAAATGTTACATAGCCTCGTTCAGTTTTTATACCGCCACAATCAAAGACTTTTTTTTTATTCATTATTAACATCGCTACAATCATTGACTTTTTTTCATTTCTTTTAATTTCTTCAATTGCTGTAATTGAAAAGTGAGTTTTTATTTGTTACAATTAAAAATCTCTAACAAAATTTAATATTAGTACAATAAATCATGTTTTTACACTTTTACACGTCACAATTATTGAGTTTTTACAATTGTTACATAGCCTCTATCAGTGACGTTTTAAAAATGTGCCACTGACAATTTTTTTTAGTCAAGCTGGTAGTGGTAGACATCCTATCAATATTTTGTTTTAGAAATTTCTTTATGGAACATTTCTTTAGTCACACTCCTAGAGCGATGGTTACCTTGAAACGTCCTTGGCCAACTGGAGGCTTAGCAAAAGGTATGCCCCAAAAGACTTTGATACTCCCGTCCAAGAATCCGATTACCGGTCCTGTCGTTGTATTCCAGTTCACAAACGCCAAACCATGAGCTACTTCTAAAGACATCAGCATGACCAAGGAAACGACAATGATATTCATCTTGTCCAGGGGCGTTCCTACCTAGAGCAAGAGATCTCACCATTTACATAACTTTTGACTATTGATATTTTATGCACATTCCTACTTTCGAACATTTTATTTACAAAACATAAAAAATAATGTTTTTACAATACTTCTATTCAAGTCAGAACTTCATGGTACCATCAGGAACCAGGACTAACATTATCACACAAACTCAGAGTGGTAGACTAATTCACGCATGGACCAGGAATATTTAAGCCATGTTTTTGTTTCGATTGTTTAAAGTAGTAACATTAAACAAAAATCATTTGGCGTTATTTTCCACTTAAAAGCAAACAGGACAACACGTCGTCAAAAATAAGACTCTTCTAACTCTTCTGGAATAAGGATTTGAAATAGAGCTTTCTTGAAAGAGTTGTTATTTAACCTTATTTTCTAATTTTCTACCATGTTTTATTTCATTACAGGTATAGTTTGCATGCAACAAAAAGAAATTAATTTGAAAAACATATAATGAAGTATAACTGTTGCAAATTTCTATCATGGTTACAGAGTTAGGACGAATTAAGGACACATATTTATTTTTTGGTCAGTTTTTCGGATATTTTCTATAGTCCTATTCCATGTACATAAAAATGCCATAACGACAGTGTCGCAACTATTTAATTAGTTGTGTAATAATAATATTCTTAATCTAATTGCGCCGCTTTCATCAATAGGCGATGACGTCATTTTCAGTAATTTTATTTTGTGTACTAGTTGATCTCCCCTTGTCGCTCGTCATAAATGTTACCTTTGACGTCAAACTTTTCTTCTTGATCGTTTGGTAGACTCCCTCCATCTTGGGCTGTAGAGCCAAAGCTGTATTTTTTGAGGTCCTGAATTCTACTGGTGTCTTCGTTACTGGATAGCTTTAGAGTTGGCCTTGGTATATGTTCTTGAAGGATTATTTGATCCCTGTTTAGGGTGAGTTTTATTTCACATTGTAAAGTTATTCTTAATATGTATTTGGTCGTATTCGTATTTTATAATTAGATTAGAGGATTACAAGAATCTATTATTTGTCTTTCTATAGGGTTTTGTATCAGAACTAAAGTTCTCAGTCTCAGGTTTTTCTGTCTGAGATTGTCGTCTCAGGTTTCGGGACTGAAGATTCAGATTGCAGCTTGTATCCAGACTTGGTGTACATTGTGACGTCGGAAGTCGTGTTGCTACTCTGAACTTTGAGTCTACAGTGTTGTTAAACATTTATCTTGGTGGAAGATAGATTTATTGGGTTGCCATTGATATAAGAAGTACACGGCACCTGATTACAGAGTCTTTGTCTTGGAATGAACTATTGTGAGAACAATGCTGATGGAGAATATTAAAAAGGTGGTTATCATTGTATTTAAAATATTAATTCAGTAATTAATTGGAACTAGATTATGATTTAGAAATTTCTCATACCATACTATATGCACTTATAATTGTCTATCATTATCATTGATCATTTGTCATTGTCATTGTATAAATATCAATTACATTAAATATATAATTTTAATTTAAATCATCACACACATCGTTTATTAGTTTATGTATATCTGGGTGTGTCTGGTGTGTCTGGTGTGTCTGGTGTGTCTGTTGGGCTGAACTTGGGCCTAAACATAATAGAAGTTATAAAGTAATTATAACACATGCACACAATAAAATTGAAATTATATTTTGTTATGAAAATTGTATTCTGTATCGGTTAGCCATGGTAGAAGCTCCTAGCCTATTTAGTAATCTGTCACCAAACTGTACCCCAGTGGCTACAAGGTCTCGCAGATACTCAGTTCCAGATAGAAAGTTTATAGAGAAGGAAATTCAACAACTAATAAAGGATGAAATTATTGAACCATCTAAATCTCCCTGGCGTGCACAAGTCCTAGTCACAACAAATGACAGACATAAGAAAAGAATGGTTATAGACTACAGCCAAACCATAAACCGGTTCACTCAACTAGACGCCTACCCTATGCCCAGAATTGATGAACTAGCAGAAAAGATTTCCCAGTACTCTGTATATAGCACTTTAGACCTAAAAAGTGCATTCCATCAGATTCCTATAAATGAACAGGAAAGGCCGTTCACAGCCTTCGAAGCATGTGGGAAACTGTATCAATTCCGTCGGATTCCGTTTGGCGTTACGAATGGAGTCGCCTGTTTTCAGCGTACGACGAAATCATCGGAGACGAACGACTCACTGACACTTTTGCTTATGTGGACAATGTGACCATCTGCGGTATGGACTCTGAATCACACGACCGAAACCTACAGCGATTTCTTGATAGTGCTCAAAAGTATGGAATCACTTTTAATGAAACAAAAAGTGAAATTAGCACTGCTAAAGTGAGACTGTTAGGATACGAGATTTCCAAAGGACAACTTAAGCCGGATCCTGAGAGATTTCGCGCTCTAAGGGAATTACCCGTACCAGTGAACATGCGTGAACAGAAACGAGTAGTGGGTCTTCTGGCTTACTACTCACAGTGGATACCTAACTTTTCAACAAAAATTAGCCTGTTAACAAGAAATCAACAATTTCCTGTCTCCGAAGAAGTCAAAAGAACATTTGAAAGTTTGAAAAATGAGCTTGAAAAAGCCGCCGTATATACTATTGATCCGAATCGCCCTTTAACCGTTGAGACGGATGCTTCTGATATAGCCATTGCAGCTACCATCAACCAAGATGGCCGGCCCGTTGCTTTCTTCTTTCGCTCATTAACAAAAAGTGAAAGAAAACATTCTTCAGTTGAGAAAGAAGCATTTGCCATTGTTGAGTCGTTGAGGAAATGGAAACATTTCTTAGTTGGTAAAGCGTTCACACTTGTTACGGATCAGCGATCTGTCTCTTTCATGTATAACAGGTCAAACAAAGGAAAAATTAAAAATGAAAAAAATCCAGAGGTGGAAACTAGAACTCTCGTGTTTCCACTATGACGTCATCTATCGCTCTGGCAAGCAGAACACCGTAGCTGATACATTTACCAGAAACTATCTATCTGCTATCACTCGCAATGACCTTAAATTGCTGCATACTAGTCTTTGCCACCCGGGCGTTACTCGACTATTGCACTACGTAAGGACTAAAAATCTTCAATTTTCCTGTGATAGAACAATGTCAAACTTGTGCAGAACTAAAGCCCCGTTTTTTTCGACAGCCGACCGGAGAACTGATTAAAGCAACTCAACCTTTTGAGAGACTTAGTATGGATTTCAAGGGACCTCAAGAAATAGATATCTACTTATCATTATAGATGAATTCTCATACGGAGGTGCAGCATTTCTCCACGAGAGAGGAATTGCAACCAGTAATTTTCATAACATTCACCCCCGGTTCAAATTATGCTAACTACTATTATAAACAATATAAGAATTAAGTAAGTGTAGAATAATAATAGAGATTCAATTAAACAAACAATGTAGAATAGCATGAAATTATGTAACATGGTAAATCAAATAGCTTATTAAAATATATCATGATAGATCAAATATCACATTAAAGTCAACAAAGCCGAATGAAATTAGTAGAATAAACAAAATAATAGTTATAGTAAGCTGATGAGCTTTTACATTTTGTAGTTGGGCCTAGTTCTCCTTACGCTAAGAGTGTATGTATGTGTGGTTTCATCTGCTTGAGTTTTGGACTGTCTGGCTATGTCTTCGGTGGTGCTGGTGGTTTCTTCAGGCATGATAGAATCAGTCGGTTGATTCCTGGGAGGTGAGCTTTGGACGGGGCAGCCAATATCAAGCTCTGTTCTACTCTGATTCTCATTTTCTATAACATTTTGTTCCTCCCTAGGGGCTAACATTCGTAATGAGACAGTTTCCTTTCGGCCTTTTGGTGTTCGGATAACAGCGTACTGAGGGTTGCATGTTACCAAATCAACTTACTCTGTTATGGGCTTCGTATTTAGATGATCTAACGTTCTTCTTCAGCAGGACAGGACCAGGACTGGTCAACCATGTTGGCAAGGATGTCCCGGAACCACTTCTTCGGTTGAACCCAAGAAGTCGTTCATGTGGTGTCCTGTTAGTTGCAGTGCATAGTAATGATCGGATGGATTGCAGAGCATCATTTAGTACTAGTTTCCATTTGGCTATGTCCAATTCCTTAGAATGTAGAGTCAAGGTGATGGCTTTCCATAAAATCCCGTTAAGTTTCTCTATTTGTCCGTTCCCTCTCGGGCTGTAAGGGGTTGTTCTACTGGTTGCAATTCCTCTCTCGTGGAGAAATGCAATTAAACAAACAATGTAGAATAGCATGAAATTATGTAACATGGTAAATCAAATAGCTTATTAAAATATATCATGATAGATCAAATATCACATTAAAGTCAACAAAGCCGAATGAAATTAGTAGAATAAACAAAATAATAGTTATAGTAAGCTGATGAGCTTTTACATTCTACTTTCTGTTTTCTACATCAGGAATTCACGAGTCTTTTCAACGTCTTAACCTGAGGTGAACATTCAATCCGGCAATGTCAACTGAGACTGGGACATTCAATCCGGCAATGTCAACTGAGACTGGGACATTCAATCAGGCAATGTGAACTGAGACTGGGACATTCAATCAGGCAATGTCAACTGAGACTGGGACATTCAATCAGGCAATGTCAACTGAGACTGGGACATTCAATCAGGCAATGTCAACTAAGACTGGGACATTCAATCAGGCAATGTCAACTGAGACTGGGACATTCAATCAGGCAATGTCAACTGAGACTGGGACATTCAATCAGGCAATGTCAACTGAGACTGGGAGACCGTCCTAGCCCAATTCGGAGTCGGTCACTGTCCAATTTGGTGTTTACTTCGGATGGTTTCGAAAAATCTACGACACACGGACGAAGAAACAGTAGACCACATCGTTTATAAATGTCCCGTTCTGCATGAAGGGCGATCAGGACAAGAATTTGATAGAAAGAGAACTGGTTTGTGTACGGCATTAGTGATGTCCTTGTATGGCGGCACCGCGACCTTAAAAATTAACAGCCCGCTTCCTTTCACGTGCTCTAAGGAAGTAATCTAAGGTTTCTGATTCGTGAATAGTACAGCCAGTGACCAGAGTGTAGCCTACTCTCACTTTCCCTGTGGCGTGTTACAAATCAAACACTACACAAATCATGGGATACATTTTTAGATTGGTTATTTGTAACTAGATCTAATTAAAGCTTTTTATAGCGGCCCTCAAAGTGGGGCATTAGGTTTGTATGGTCTGTCTGCTCGTCTGTCAGTTTATCACGTTTTGATCTCAAAAACTAAACAAAAATATTTAAACATTGAAAATTTCGATTTTATGATATTTTGCAACTTGCAATGTTTAGTTGCAACGGCTACTTTTTCCAAAGCTTATACCAGCTCTGTCTGGTGCAATTTTTCCTCACATTATTTCTCCCACACCTATTCTCAGATCAAATTTAAACTTACAAAAAATATTTATTGTACCCAACAAAACATAAATTAGTAAAAAATATTCATTAGTTAATTAACGATTGGTCATTAATTATTTCGTTAAATTATTGGTAATAAATTATTCTGTTTGGTATCGAAAAAGGGAAATGAATGCTTCTTATTGAGGATGTGGCTGTTTGTGTCTAATTATTTCCCTAATTACGTCTTCTAGTTTTTTCTCCCACTCTGATCAACTTGAAATTTTGCATAATTATTGATAGTTGAAGACTATACACTACAGTGTATACACGAATCAATACAAAATTAACCAATTAGTTAATCAATTAATTTTGTTTTATATAGAAAAAGGAGATTATTTCTGCAGTATTGAGATATATGAAAGTTCTTCCCCATAATTAAGCTTTGTGTAAAAAAAGATTGTTAGCTTCTGAAAGCGAACCCTTTTGTTTTAAGAATTAAATCACACTGGTGTACTGCTGCAGAGGTGAATGACTCTATAGAAAATACAATAACCTATTTCATATCTATGTTTATTGTATTTTCTATAATTGAATACAGAAGATATTTTATACTTTTTA
The DNA here is from genome assembly GCA_030265305.1 of Biomphalaria pfeifferi. NCBI lineage: Eukaryota > Metazoa > Mollusca > Gastropoda > Planorbidae > Biomphalaria > Biomphalaria pfeifferi. The sequence goes on from JASAOG010000033.1 coordinate 1,271,861, forward strand.
ATTTCAATAAAGATGCACCGGTTTTATAACAATTTATTAGTAGTTGTAAAAACAGGCAAAATAAATCATTTTGAATATAACAAATGACGTTTATGCATGCATTTTTCTTATATTCCAATATAAGTCGGTACGGAATGGCATCAGGCAGTTATCGAACTTATGACCGTCGGGGACCACATACAACATGGCCAGGCAGTCACAGTTGATCAAAATGAACAATATCTTCCTAACAATTACATCATATAACTTATAAATATTAACAATGTAATAACCTTTTTCATATGTATGTTTATTGTATTTTCTATAATTGAATAATAAGCCCGCATAATAGTAGCCTACAATCAATCGGCAACACTTTTGACCCTCGCACCGAGACCAATCGTCATAGAAAGCCTAAATATTGAACTGCAACGTCGTAACCTGTAGCCAGTGGAGAACAACAGCTCATTGCCACCTCACAGGTCAGTACGACGTGGCAACGAGCTATTGGTCTCCACTGCCCACAGGTTGCGATGTCGCAGGTCAGTGTTGAGGCATATTATAACGAATGGTGTCGCTCGCTCTTCCATTTTGTTTAAAGGAAGTAGAATTGTGGTTATTTATAGCATGTACTACATAGTTTCTGATATTCGTGTTTAAATTATTAAAACCTGCTTTTTTTTTTAATTACTTACCCACAGAATACCGATAGTTAGACCCTGCAGGGCCCGCTTATGAGTTTGTGGGGAAACACTAACTCTCAAAGTAATCTTGTTATACATATGCGTCTCATATCGGGAACAACATTATTAGCTTTTCTCAATTAGAATCACTGATAATAAACTTATCCAGACTCTGTCTATCTGTCTCTTTGTATATACATACATCGAAAATAAAGTCGCATTCGGCTCGACAACAAGAAACACAATGTTTGAAAAATACCCCAAACTACATTTTATTCTATTATGTCTCTGATTTAATTTGTTTTTATTTGCATTGAAAGTAGATACGTTAGAGCTCGCACCACAATCCTCCAATCAGACATTAACTCCCTTCCCAATCATTCGATTGAAAGATATTTACGAAATATTTCAGACTATATCTGTCATACAAATAACGATGCACACTATATAGCTATTAGGGCTGGGCGTCAGCTCGGTATTTGAGATTACCTCATATTAGAGTTAGGGTTCCACATCTCAACTTTGGGCGACCTGTTGAATGATGAATCAATGTTTTGCCAGCAGGCGTTGGGCCTCTGGGTCGCGTTAACAGGTTTGCTCCAGTTAGCGACCTTCTCTGGCGGCTAGATAAATGAGATATACAGAGGAATACAGTTGTAAATTGAGAAAATAACATTGTTGAATAATCTGTATATTTTTAAAGCTAACTGTATAAATATAAAGTCACACACATCAACTTCCTAAAGTGAGGGAGCTGGACAATACATGCAGTTCTGTACATCTTAATCATACAATCTTAGGGGGAAAATGTTACATAGCCTCGTTCAGTTTTTATACCGCCACAATCAAAGACTTTTTTTTTATTCATTATTAACATCGCTACAATCATTGACTTTTTTTCATTTCTTTTAATTTCTTCAATTGCTGTAATTGAAAAGTGAGTTTTTATTTGTTACAATTAAAAATCTCTAACAAAATTTAATATTAGTACAATAAATCATGTTTTTACACTTTTACACGTCACAATTATTGAGTTTTTACAATTGTTACATAGCCTCTATCAGTGACGTTTTAAAAATGTGCCACTGACAATTTTTTTTAGTCAAGCTGGTAGTGGTAGACATCCTATCAATATTTTGTTTTAGAAATTTCTTTATGGAACATTTCTTTAGTCACACTCCTAGAGCGATGGTTACCTTGAAACGTCCTTGGCCAACTGGAGGCTTAGCAAAAGGTATGCCCCAAAAGACTTTGATACTCCCGTCCAAGAATCCCTGTCACAGCCGCCCTGTCATCACGAACACAACCTAGTGTAAATAAACTGTAGATGCTGATAGATGTAGCGGTGTGTGTGTGTGACTAGCCAACAGGACGCAATAAAAATGTATGAAGAGGTTTATGTTTTGTTGACAAAAAAATGGCGTCATTGCTAGCTCGAACTGCCTTTTATTCTATTGGTTTAAAAAAGGGTTTATGTGTGTGTGCATAAGATACACATACTTATCTTTTAATTAAAGGGATACATTCTTGGAATAGCTCGGAAGCAAGTAATAGCCTTCGTTCCTTGGATAAGTTCGATGTTGAAATAGGTTTTCAAATGAAATTTTATCTTGTGAAATATAGATTTGACAGACAAAGGGACAGACGAAGAGCAAAAAAAAAATAATAACAGCTTTTTCTAAAGGAAGAAGCCAAAAAAAAAACAACAACAACACATAAGAACACAAAAATTGTAAAAAAATCAAACCTTTTTTTAAAAAAATCTTGAATTTTAAAATCCTCTTTGAATAATCACACTAGGGTGTCAATGAAATTCTGTCAGCCAAGTGACAATAAATAGAGACTTGAGTGCACAGCGCTACCATATTAAAAAAAGAGCCCTGACTGATTTAGATGTCGTCTGTAGGCAACCTTTCACCTTTTTCTTGCATTAAGCTTCAATGTATAGGTAACATTGAGACGTAATCCAGCCCGCACTTTTTTTTCTTCCGTAACTTGATCTGCAGCTTTACTATTTCTGTATATTGTATCAGTAGAGAAACTGTAGCTTCCTAGCTGTTATTACAGAAATAGTTTTAGGTAGAACGAATACACAAACTATCTATCTATCTTTCTATCTATCTATCTATCTATCTATCTATCTATCTATCTATCTATCTATCTATCTATCTATCTATCTATCTATCTATCTATCTATCTATCTATCTATCTATCTATCTATCTATCTATCTATCTATCTATCTATCTATCTATCTATATCTATATCTATATCTTTGTCTATATCTATATCTAATGTAACCTAATCTAATCTAAAAATAATGATTCCTATCACCAATATTTGTAATAATGAATAGTACCAGGCTGCATATGTTATCTATCATTTCCTTACACTGTAAATGTTCATCCCATTGAACACGAGAAGTTGCAAAGGGAAAAGATCGTCTCTCTAGACGTAGAAGACCACAGAGACATTTACTGTGAAGATCGTTGAGCTTGTCTCTCGTGGAGTTTGTATTCATTTGTTGTTTTCTACTTGATTAGAATGTCAGGGACCCGGGCAAACAAGCCCAAGACTTAACAAGCCAATGCTGACAAGCATCCTCCTAGATAACCCTTAACCTTTTTTGACACACCAGCAATTTCACTAAAGCTAAGAAACAAAAAGTACATGTATAGATCTACCACTTCATGCTGCATTTTACATGAAGACGTCTCAATACTAACACAAACACAGACCCCCCCCCCCACACACACACATTACCTGATTCTTAAGTCCTCTTCATATGCAAAACTTTCTGCCTTAGTTTTAACCTTTGACATATTTGCCAGTATTATGGGCCATTTGATTCGTGATGAACATGTTCAGCTTATCTGAAGTTGACAAGTTTGTTAAGTAGGGCAGATTTCTTGATGTATTGATATACGAGTTGGGACTATTTGTTCAAGCAGGCAAACATTTTGATTTGAAGGCTCCATTCACCAAACTAAACATTGTTTGCCCACATTGACAAACAGATAGTACAACACGTACTGAGTTATGTGTCAAAGGAAGATCGCGCCTGAGGAGTATTGTGTAAAACAAAATCAAAATACTTGTAAGCTGCATCTTCCTTCATGTTCATTACAAGTTTGAAGACAGCTTTAGACTACGTCCTGAGAGATGTTGAGAGACAAGCTGACCAGGATGGAAGGAACTTTATTTTACTGAAACCAAGAATGAGAGAATAGAGAAATCAATGACTGAAAAAGAGTAAGAGAGAGAGAGACACAGACAGACAGAGAAAGAGAGACAGAGACAGACAAAAGAAAAAAAAGAGAAGAGACAGACTAACAGAGAAAGAGAGAGAGAGAGAAAGACTGAGAGGAAGAGAGATACAATTAAAAAAGAAACTTGTTGAGGAAACTTCCCGAAACTGAAAGAAATCGATTTCATTGTAATTAAAGTCCAAGTTGAATAGAACTCTCGCTCAGTCAGGATTTGAAACAGCTAGACAAGTTGACATAGGCAGCATCCTTACAAACTATGGGGATGTCTTTCATGACATAACATGCTAAATAGGAATGGCAAGGACCATTATCCAAATTGTACGATCTGTTTGGACAAGCCAAGCTATTGGTATTGAGACCAAAATTCGTTTTAGCCACCTCCAGCCACATTGAGCCTTTTTTGGATTTTTACAGATGATTTCTGTTTCTGCATACGTCGGCGTTGGGATGGCGATGGTGTTGAAAAGGTGGATTTAACAATGCTTATATCAACTCACTCTGTTTGTCTGGTAAAAATGTTTCATACGTTATTTCTACCACTGCCCATTCTCGGATCAAGTGAATAATTAGCACAGTTATTAATTGTTGATAAGAAAACATGAATCAATTAAAAAAAATCTACAAATAATTTAGGTAATTAATGGTAGTTGATTAATTGCGTTGATATCAAAACGGGAAAGAAATACTACACTACTGAGATATATTGTTATATATGTGGAATTCTTCCTTAAGATCATTTTTTTTAAAAAGTATTTTTATATTTTGCTTGTTTCCAGCATGCATTCTGATGTGATACTTCAGACTACATGCACTTAAGCTAACTATTTCTTCACAATGTTGAAAGAAGTTATTAAATGTACTTGAATCAGGCTATAGAATATGAAATTATATTTGATTCAGTTCTTATGTAAATAGTAATACTATAGAATTTAGAACCATCAAATAGATAGCGTTTAGTCATCAGTTTGGTTTGCGTACGTTGACGAATTGATTTTGACTTGATGGAGAGATTTCTAGTCTAAAAATTAGTTTTAATGTTTTGATAAAATATAAAACAAGACTCACTGTCAAAAGTCATCCTTCAAGGTCGTTCAAAGAAAAGCTGGTTGGCCAATGTACCTGCTTGTGTTTGGGAAAAGTGGAGAGATTTGGTTATGCGACCTGTTACAGCACCCCAACGATGAAAGACAAGGGACACATGAGAGATGAGTTATTTTCCTTTTCTACTTTGGGTATTGCAGCAAAGTCTGTGAAGACTTGCATCCTGGAAATTTTAAGTTTCGGTAGCGTGCAATGGCCAACCAAAAACAAAACCTTCACTAAATATTTACTGATGTTTATAAATGTCTCCAACCAAGTGGAACAGCCTAGCCCTTACGAGACGCAAGGTAAACTACTTAAAGTACTTAAAAACTCAGGCAACAAATTAACACCGGTGAAAACCTTTAATTAGTCAGGGCAAAACCATGAAGCAGCTGATTCTTGAAAATTTTGTACCTCAAAGTAGATCTAGAAGTTTAAAATTCATTGCATTGAGTAGTGTTCAAGCGTCCTTGAGATTCACAACCCTTATAGCACTTGAGGTAACGTACGTTCACTAAGTATTGGTCCTTTGTTGCGCCTTGTTGGACTTGTATACTTCCTTCTAGCCCACAGGCTGTAGCCTTTTGTTTAGCTTAACACTCTTGGCCCCTTCAATAAGTTACTTACTATGATGTGTTTGAGTTTGTCAACACGGTCTCTGTTCCAACGTAAGGCTATAGACACTATGCAAAATCAAATATTCTTCGACTGAATGATCTTCCTACAACACCGATACGTGTTCATTTAATACTTAAAATATATAAATAAAAGTCGATATAGCCAGAGAGAGGATAGTATTTACAATATATTAAACACTAGCCATATGCTTGTTACCTGCGGTCCGCGGGTCTTAATTTGCGTATCACTGTCGACATAGTCACTGAGAGTGTTTCGGAAACAATTAAACGAAATGATAATGTTATAAGTAAAGCGAATGCGTGAATGTAAAAATAGTATGAATGGAGCTATTAAAAAAAAGGTAATCGACCTAAATTCATTTTTTTTTTCAAATAAAAATATTTGCTTGTAGGCCTACATATATTTGATTAAAATATAAAATGAATGGACTTTGTATGCTCATGTGTTAATTTATTAAGTAGATCTATCATCTTTGAATCAGATCTAGAGTTAGAGATAAATCTAGAGTTTAATATTGGCTTGGATAGATTTCGTTCTGCGCATGCGTGGAGCCTTCGCTCTGCGCATAATTGACCTTTCTGTCTTCTCTAATGAAGGAATGAATGAAACGGCTGTTGAGATGTACGCGCCTCATGAATGGAACTATTAAAATGTATGTCAACACGGCTTCGCAGCTATAGCGAACGAATGTATGAAAAATGCTTTAGAATAACAAATTTGAAGATTAATTTGATTAAAATATTAAATAAATGTTAAAGAATAAAACTATCTTTGCGAAGAGAAGTTCTATCATCTTAGAGTTGAATGAGACCTAGGAATAGAGGAATAGTCTTGTCAAATGAAATAATGTAAGTCAGGACCTCTAAACTAGCAGATATAAGAAACGAATTTATGTAAAATTGCTTTTGAAAGACATATTTTAGCCTTATTTTTATTAAATATTGAAATCAATAGAACATATTTTGTAATTTTCATGTGTCAAAGTAAAAAACTATATGTGCAAAGTGTAGTTCTTAAAATTGATGTAGATCCTTTCAATCTTCTCTCATGTAAACATGGTAAACATGGCCTAGATCCATGAAATAATAATACTTTCATAGTGTTGGGCAACTTTTTTTTGAGGGTCTTAAGTTTGTTTTAGGGCTACTATATATACGTCACGGTTCCAAGTTTCATCACGCTTGGTCAAACGGTTTTGATTTCTAAAATGTTTGTTTTACATGTTTCGGATGTTCCTTCAGAGTTGAAGATAGTTTACTTCCTAGTTCAAACCTCCCGCAGGACAACGGGGGATGGGAGCGGGCAGGGTTTGAACCCTCGACCGTCGATAAATCCGAAAGACAGTCCAGCGCGCAAACCGCACGTCCAGGCAGCCATCCTGGTTCTAATTGGAACATACATACATACATACATATATACATACGCCTTATCTTCTGCTTTATATTATAGACTAAACATATGTTACCCGCGACCCGCGGGTCTTTATTTGCGCATTACAGTCGATATAGTCACTGAGAGTGTTTTGTGAAAAATTAAACGAAATAATAATGTAATAAGTAAAGCGAATGTGTCAATGTAAAAATAGTGTGAATGAAGCTATAAAATCAAGATAGCTAATAGGCTTAAATCCATTTTTTCAAATTAAAACATTTGCTTGTAGGCCTACATATATTTGATTAAAATTTGAGATGAATAGACTTAATTTTGTATGTTCATGTGTTAAAGTATAAAGTAGATCTTGAGGTAGACATAGATCTAAATCTACACTAATCTAGAGTTAACAAGATTACAAAGACAGTTTGTGTGGAAACACAAACTCAAAATCGGACCCCGAAGTGGTCCACCCAGGCAGGCTTCAATATGTTCAGAAAAAACATCCAAATGACATTATATCAAAGACAAATGAGAGATAAGAATGGAGAAAGAAGGTTGACAGATCTTGTGTAGTGCCCCAACGGTATAGCAGATCAAAGGATAGGTGCAAGTAAATGCAAAGTTAGATGTGAACCTGGCCTAACTAGTTTCCCTTTCAGACCTTGTGGTCTATAGGGCAGATGATGTAAAGTTCATCTGTTTTTGTGGCCTACGGTTAACCAGGCTGTCATGTAGCCAGCACAATGACCAACCGCCTTTACTTTTTCCCAACTAATATCAGGTACCCATTGGAGCTGGGTGGACTCGCCTAAGGATTCCGAAGTCTAAAATCCCAGTCTTCCCCAGGATTCGAACCCGGGGCCCCGGTTCGGAAGCCAAGCGCTTTACCGCTCAGCTACCGCACCTCACCTGGCCTAACTGAAATCTTATAATTGATGTAATTGTTTTGAAAAGGCTCAATCTCTTATTCTTTTTTTTTTTTTTTCAAGAAATTACAATTCATTTAATATCCACTAATCTGTAGACATTTAAAAAAAATAAAAAATAAAACATGAGTGGTCAAGAAATTACAATTCATTTAATATCCAATCGTAGTCAAACTGAATTTAAGTTATCTTATCTTGTAGACATTTTCAAAAAAATTAAACGAAGCAAAAAGAACTCTGTAGTGTAATTGTATCCAATTAGTTTATGTTTCCTTTTAAGCACTTGGCATTTGTCGTTGTCACTTTAGGCTAACGGGGACATAATGCATTGAACTTGGTGGTAGTACGAAGAGGAAAAAGTGACGAATTTCATCCTAAGCCTCCATTCTGTCTCGTCAAATAGTATTTTAGACATATAATAATATTTAATTTTACACAATAGAACAACATCTTTTCTATAAAGTAATACAGAGAAAAAGGACTTCCTTGATAAGTAGACTCAGTATTATTGCTTTAACAGTAACAATCTTCAACATAAATGAGTTCATTATCAAAGCAGCACAGCAACATTAACAATCTTTCAGGAAATTGACTTTGAAGCAATGCTATGTTCCCAGGTAAAAGCAAGTAATTAGGCAAGGCAAGCTAAAATAGGGTTTTATACAGCTGCCCTGTATGCCTTATGTATTTAAAAAAGGCTGATCAGGGAACAGGTTAATCCCTCTCACGACAATTTTTTAAAGGTCTCCTTGAGATGTAAGAAGGCTACCCTAGCATCATCAAGGTGGCCCTTGGGTCTGTTAGAGTCATTCTGGGATAGTTAACCAAGCAAAGGTACTGCTGTATCACAATTGTTCAGGGTTCTGTTATTGGAAACAGCAATGCTTTACATAGGCATTGACTCGGGTCGCTCTCAAACAGAACTGTGTGTTCACACAGGTTTGTCTTTTTTTACTGTTCAGGCTGGACGACCTAACAGGTTTTTTTTCAAACTTTGAGCTCGAAGAGCCTTCGGCTCAGCTCAGACGACAATCAAACGGCTCCATTCAGTTGCGTCTTGTTTTCTTGTTCCTTTGTTTCCCAGTATATCTAGGATGAGGCTGCCGCTACGATATAGACATTGTCTTAGTGTTCTTGTTACGTATCCACTGGCTTGCCGTGTTCTGTGAGTGTAGTACATACACAGTTGATGTTGACTTGTGGCATGCTCTCCGATCTTGTGATCAAAGAGGACGTAACCACGAGGGAGAAATAATTCTTCAAAAGTGTTGACTTCCCTTTAAAAGACAGTTCTTTAGTAGTTTTCCATAGATAAATAAAGTTCAATTTGGTTCCTATCCCGCATCTCTCAGCCCAAACTTTCTTTAACCCAGGTACATACACACTCTCACACACTCGCATAACCACTTAAACTAATTGACATAATACCAATAAAGTAACTTTACAGATTGATTACAGTATATAGATTTTTATCTCTGAGGTCTGACAATTTAGTCAAGGACAATAAATTATACAATAATTACAATTTCTATCTAACCAGTATAGTTATCAATTCTATGTTCAATTACTTTTCTAAATATTAACTCTAGATTATAAGGATTTAAAGATACATTGTTATTAAGAACTTTAATTCTACTGTGCCACACAAGACTTCTGTATTCACTCACTATTATTAGATTAAATTTATGAATCATCTTATTTTTGATCTTAGGCAATTTATTTAAAACAATAGCTAGGTTAAGATTAACATTGGTGTTACAGTTTGCCTCTAGTAGGTCTTTCATAGTGCATCTAACATTATCAAATATTTTACATTTTAAAAGCATATGGCTTTCATTGTTACCATAATCTGTGTGACATAAAACACATGTGTGTACATTTCTTTTCTTCCTTCCTACAGGGGTCATCCCGAAGATTAGTCTGTATGTTACTTCTCTGGCTTTGGGTGTAATGTGTTTGCTGTGTAGATTTATAAAAGTGTCTCTGAAATCTATTACACCTAACTCTCTACTCCATTTGATCCTATTGAATAATCTTTCTTGTAACTGTTTCTTATATGTGTCTTTTAATTTACTGTGTATTAGATGTTCATTGCCGGGGAGTATTCTTGATATGGATCTGTAAAATGGATGTGTGTTTGTACCAAAGTGGTGTGGGGTGTCATTTTTTATTGGAATTATTTTATTTAACCTTAAGCCGTAGTAGTATATTGTTAATGGAAAATTGTTTGGGTTCTTGGCTACTTGTCCTATGTATTTTAATCTAAGTGCTTGTATTTTGGTTCTGATGTCCTGTAAGTTTATCCCCCCATCCTGTTTGTTTTGTATAAGTGTTGTGTGTTTAATATTTCTGGTAGTGCTTTTAAATATAAAATTCCTAATGATTGTGTTTATGCTTGGTATAAAAGTTGGTGAAGGTTATGTGATGTTTGCTAAATAAATTATCTTCGGGATGACCAGGTTGTTTACTAGTATTGCTCTACCAAATATTGTAGTTGCTGCATAATGAAATCTTTTAAGTGTGTTTTTGGTTTTCTTTAAAATATTTTCCCACATGTGTGTGGTAATATGTTGGGTTGCTTGTCCACGTGATGCCGCATATTTTAATTTCCTTCTCTATTTTAAGGTTAAAGGGGATGTTTGAGGGGATTTCCCACCTGCCCAATCCCATAATACAAGATTTATTTATGTTGATTTTTGACCCGCTGGCCCTCCTAAATTGAATAAACTTATCTATGATTGCGGCTATGTCTATTTCTGAGGAGGGAAAAAGGGTGGTGTCATCAGCGTATGCTTTAACTTTAACTACGGGCGTGGGGCCTGGGATTCTTATCCCCGTGATTCCACTATCTAGCCTGATGGTTTCTAAAAGGGGTTCTAGGCAAAGAGCGTATAAAAAGGGAGAAAGGGGACACCCTTGTCTAACAGATCTTCTAATAGGGATACTGCCACTAAGGGTTTGGTTTATTATGAGTTTGCTTGTGGCATCAGTGTAAACTAGCTTTATGTATTTCTTCATTCTTCCATCTGTCTTCGTCTTGTCTAGTATTTTGAAAAGGTAGTCATGGTCTATTCTGTCAAAGGCTTTTTCCTGGTGAATAGAAAAGAGGGCTGCTTTCAAGTCTTTGTCTTTACAGTAATATATAATGTCTCTTAAAAAATGGTTAAGTTCGTCGATGTTTTTGTCTGGGTTGCTACAGTATTGGTCTTGTCCTATTAAGTATGAGGGGTTTTAGTCTTAGAAAAATCATTTTCGTCAGGAGTTTGTAGTCGGTGTTTAGAAGTGAGATCGGTCAAAAGTCGCTAGGTGAGGTGTTGTTTTCTTGTTTTTTTTAGGTAGAAGTGTGATGTATGCTAAGTTGAAATCTCTAGGTAACTGTTCTGTCACTAACATGTCGCTGTATAGATTTAATAGTAGGGGTCCTTTTTGGGGAAAAAAGGCTTTGTAAAATTCAAACTTCAGACCGTCTGGGCCAGGGGATTTGTTGTTTTGTGTTGTATCTAAAGCAGCCCTCAGTTCGTCTAGCGTAAAGGGAGCGTCTGTCTCTATCTGTTCTGTCATTGGTATTTCTTTGCAGTTCTGTAAAAATACTTTTTGTGCGTTGTCGTCCGTCTGTTCCTTGTCATACAAATTAGTAAAGTGTTTCGTAAATGTGTCTGTTATATTGTCCATGTCGTGTATAGTTTCTCCTTTACTATCAAAATGTTGTCAATAGTTCTGTCAATTTGAATGTTTTGTTCTGCTGATAAAAAAAGTTTGTTAGGCCCTTCGGTTATTTTTTTACTTTTGCACCTCAATTCCGCTCCTTTGTATTGATAGTTAAATAGTTCTTCTAGTTGTGTTAGTATATGTGTTTTGGCTGCTTCGTCTTCTTCGTGTGTTAGAAAATTTTTAAGTCTTTCCTCTTCTTTTTTCCTTTTTGAGTTGACTAGTGTGGCCAGTATTTGGCTTTGCTGCTTAATGGAGCTTTTAATTAGCGTCCATATTTGTGTGACTTTGAAATGGGGTGTGTTTGAGTCATGTATTATATTTTTGAGGAGGTTTGCGATTGTTTTTAAATAGAGCGGGTCATTTAGGAGGTTGTTGTTAAGTTTCCAGATCGGTGTTTTTTGTTTTTTATTTTTTATTTTTGGGTTCAGCAGTTCCACTAAGACTCCTTTGTGGTCTGTATATTGTAACGTCTCTACGAGATGTGTTACACTTTTTATTTTGCACGCCCTTGGCACATACACTCTATCTATCCGTGTTTCTATTTGGTGTGCTTTGTCCCTGAACGTGGTGACCCGGCCCGTGACCTCTACTTCTCTATAGGCATCTACTAACCGAATGCCTTGATGACTCCCCCCAAATAGTCATGCGTTTTAATTATTACATGAGGAGCAGGACCCTCTGTGTTTGTGTTTTGCTTGTCTAATTGGGAATCAATGTAATTTAAATCACCCCCTACTATCAAATTTTCTCCTGCGTACTGAGTGTGTAGAATGTCACTTAGCATTCCAAAAAACCCGTGTTTCTCTTTTTTTTGAGCGGATGCATAAACGTTGACTAACGTGTATGTGTGTTTTTGTGAGCTTGTCCTAATTATTACTATCCTCCCGCTATTGTCTTGATATGAGTGTGTGATTGAAAACCTATTGGATGTTTGAAAAATGGCTGTCCCTCGTGGCTTTCTACCTAAACTAAAATAACCCTCCCGGAGGCCCATAAGAGAGACTGCTTTTTTGGCCTTGTACTCTAACTGTGTGTTGGTCTCTTGCAGAAAGATAAAATCTGGCTTGTATATTCCTTGTGAGGTGTGCTATGTATGTGTGTTTATTGTTAAGCCCTCTGATGTTGAGTGTCAAAATTTGTATGTCTGCCATGAGTGTGTGAGATTGGTTTGCGTGTTTGTTATTCTATTGTGTGTGTATGCATTTTATCTTTAAGAGTTGCTTTGTTGTTTATGTGTTTGAATGTGTGTTGGGGGTCCTCGCCCTCATCTATGACTAGCACTGACGGGGAGTCTGGAAAGTTCAGCTCGAGCTTGAACTGTTCTTCCTCTCTTTTCTCCTCCTCTACCCGGGGATCCTCGTTTAGATCCTCTGATGAAGAAGAGAGAGAGAGGGCCCTCTTTCTTGTTATTTTGGTTGGGGTGGTGGGTGCTGAACTTGCCCCTCCGGATGTTTTAATTATTTTACTTTGCTTAGATTTGTTTTCAGGGCTGTTAGGTGTGGGGAGACCACTTGGAGTAGCTCCCATAGCTTCTATTTGTTTTTTTTTCCCTCCTTTGCTGCTTTCAACCATTGTGAAGCCATCTTTTTTTAGCTGTTGATCAATCTCGGATAGCTATTTCTCTCTCTCACCTTTAAGGGCCATGGCATAGGAGATTTTCTCTCCTACCTCCTTTGCACCTTCTGTGGGGTTTTGGTCCCGTCTGGGGTTCGCCCTATTTTGACACTGGTTTGACCAGTGCTGATCCTGTCCGCAATGCCAGCACTGTTGTCTACGTCCCGGGATGGTCACGAGGACCTTGTAGGTCCTCGGATCGTCTTCGTATCGTAACTGAATATAATGTGGGAGTTCAGTCTGTTTGCGGATTTTTATCCAAGCCGCCCACTTATCTGAGTTGCCTAGCTTGATTGATTCTATCTTGGAGCCTTCTTCTGCAAAGGCTCCAAAGATTTCTCCTATCTTTGATTTGTTTATGGTTGGTGCTACCCAGTGAAGGGTAACCCTGATTTTTTCGTCTTCTAAGGTACAGACATCTACCTTGAAGTTCTCATTCCCGAATGATTTCCCTAGTATACGGGTTCTCACTCGGGCGGATGTTGGGACCAGGAACCAGACAAAGGGGTTCTCGAAGCGATAGAGAGAACTCACTTCGTCCGGTGTAAGTTTCAGGCACTCTATTAGGCTCGCTATAGTGGCCTTAACAGCCCCTTGGCCTGACAGCTTTATAAGCAAGGTACCTGGGGCGTGGACAAGTCCACCATCCAGGTCCTTTTTTTCAATAAAAAATGTCTTAACTGACATTTGTACAAGGGTCTATCACAAGTACAGAGACAGAAAAGAGACGATAACTACACTACAAACTACACAGTACTTTACTACACAACCTTCCCGCCGTCCACTCTAAACAGTAACACAAAAAAATCCACAGAATCACAAAAAAACAACAACACAGAAACACAAGTAATCCACAGAATAAATCCTCAAGTGTTAGCTACTTAATCAATCTCTTATTCAAATGCTCAAAGGAAAAATTCTGTTCAACAAATAAAAATACTTCACGAAAATGACGTTTACAAGATTACTGTTCGTTTTAATTTAGGTCTAACTTATAATGCATATTAATTTGCTTTTTCTCTTAAAAAAAAACTGCTTGCATGACTGATTTTAAAAATTAGATTTTTCGCTTTCAGAAAAAAAAAGTAGCCGTTGCATCAGAACTTTGAATGGTTTAAAATATTTTGATGTCGGATTTTCAATATCTTCTCTAGTTTACGAGATCTAAACGGGACGGACGGACAGACGGACAGACATTTCGCACAAAACAAATAGCGTCTTATCGCCTTTCGGGCCCGCTAAAAATTGACTTTTATAGAGTTCATTCTGTGTTGCGCATGAGTGACCTTTTTTCATGAATGAATATAGGCCTATGTCAACACGCCTACGCAGTTTTAGCGAACGAATGTATTAAAAATGCTTTAGAAAAACAAATTTGAATGTTAATTTGATTAAAATATGAAATGAATGGACAATAAATAGTATGTTTTTGTGTTAATGCATAAACCTATCTTTGCGAAAAGAAGTTTTATCATCAAGAGTTCAATAAGAGTTTTAGACCTAGGCCTAGGAATAGACTCAGTAGAGAGATGTGTTAATGTGTAACCATTAGGTAATGTCAAATGAAAGAATGTTCGCCAGGAAATCTGTAGTCACAGATATCAAGAACTAATTTATGTAAAAAATGCTTTTGAAACTCAAAATTGAAGGTTGATTTTATTATATAATGAAATCAATGGATCTTCTTTTGTATTTTCATGTGTCAAAGTAAAAAACTATGTGCCAAAGTGTATTTCTTAAAATTAGATCTAGGCCTAAATCCTTTCGATCTTTTCTCATGTCAACATTGTTAACCATGGCCTAGATCCATAAAATACTGTAGCTGTAATAGAGTCGGACAACTTTATTTTTTTTTGAGGGTCTTAAGTTTGTTTTAGGGCTACAATACGTACACTACGGTCTAAGTTAGTACCCAAGGAACATTCCTGTCAAGTTTTATCAAGATTGGTCAAGCGGTTTTGATGTCTATTCGTCACATTCATACATACATACATACATACATGCATACATACATACATACATACGCCTTACTTTACACTTTACTAGCCTGATATTACCCGCGGCCTGCGGGTCTAAGTTTGCGTTTACTAATCTAGTGGATTGGATTTAAATGTATGCTAAAGTTAGCTAATGATCCTTTCAAGTTTTTGCTCTTTCGCTACGAAAATAAAATTGTTTTGTGAAAATGGGTTTACCCGAAGCCGAAAAATTCATATCTATTAAAAACGAAAAGAGCGATAGCTTTGTTAAATGAATGGGATTATAAAGTGAACAATTAAACGAAATAATTTTTAGTAAGCGATTTATGAATGAATATAGATCTAGGCCTATCTCAACTCGGCTTCGCAGCTTTCGTAAACGAATGTAGTCTCTTAAAAATGCTTTAGAAAACCAAATTTGAATGTTTTTGTGATCAAAATATGAAATGAATGGGCTATAATTAATATGTTGATGTGTTAAAGTATAAAACTATCTGTGCGAAGAGAAGTTTTATCATCTTAGAGTTGAATTAGAGTTTTAGATCTAGGGATGGGATTATAAAGTAAACAGTTAAACGAATTAATTTTTAGTACGCGATTTATTACGGTATTGTCTAATAGTAAAATGTTCGTCCGGAAATCTGTAGTCACAGATATAAGGAACTAATTTATGTAAAAAAAAAACGCTTTTGAAACAGAAAATTGAAGGTTAATTTTATTATATAATGAAATCAATGGATCTTCTTTTGCATTTTCATGTGTCAAAGTAAAAAACTATCTGCGCAAAGTGTATTTCTTAAAATTAGATCTAGGTCTAAATCCTTTCGATCTTTTCTCATGTCAACATTGTTAACCATGGCCTAGATCCATAAAATACTGTAGCTATAATAGAGTCGGACAAATTTTTTTTTTTTTTAGGGTCTTAAGTTTGTTTTAGGGCTACAATACATACACTATGGTCTAAGTTGGTACCCAAGAAACATTCCTGCCAAGTTTTATCAAGATTGGTCAAGCGGTTTTGATCTCTGTAAGTCACATACATACACCTCACATTCTACTTTATAGTATAGATAGTATAGATACATGAAAAAATGTCCTATTTAAATCACTTAAAATGAAATAAATTAGAAAAACACACAACAAAAACAAGACAGAATTCTCATCTAATTTTCGAGCATTCCTCGGAATAACTGCAAGGCTGGTGGCAATATTTTCATCTTCACTTGAGCAGTTAGAACTTGTTGACTTCTAGACAGCCATTATAGTATACTTAATTAAAGAAGCTCATAATATGGTCCCTTTCACGCCATTCGGGGCTCTTTCTGAGTTTGTTTATAAACACAAACTCTATTTCTTATCCTGTTTTATTGAATGTTTTGACTATGATGCAACTAATTGGAGCTATTTTATTTCATTATAATGAGTTGGAGGAAGGGAAACTACTCAACATACTTGAGCATAACAAGTGGTAATAGTTTACTCTCCAACTCTCTAAGAGCTTTTCAAACATGTACGTGGAAGTCTTTGAGGGGGGCAGTAACTATTTAGTCAGACCATAGTCTCAAAGCTAAGATACAAACCTGAAAGACTGTTCATCAGGTGTTGAGATATAAACCTAAACATATATAACATATCATTCTCAGTACTGTTTATTGTCTATAACCTTTCCATCATTGCACGAGAGCTTCTCATACATTTTTTCCCCGTTCCCTACTGTCACAATCCTCAATAGTGGAGGTCAGATGTCACAGGTCTATACAGATGCTATGATAGATGTCACGTTGAAGATTATCTTGATCTATATCACACTATCAATGATCGTGATTGCCGAGGATCTTGAAATCGTCTTTTAATAAAATGATTGTATAGAAGTAGCTAGATCTAGCTGATAATACGATCATTCAGAAAGTTGTCAATCGCTAAATCGATCTAAGTATGTTACTATATTCAATGAAGAAACTTCTCTTCGTCTAAAACAATTACTTTAATTCAGAACTTGAAAAAGCTAGTCACAAATAATTACAATGGTTAAATGTACTTGAATAAAATGATAGATCTACACAATAATATAATTGAGTTCTAATACAAAACTCTAGTACATGTTCTCACTTCCATGTTCCATACAAGACTGACTAAAAATCTAGACCCTTTCCCCGGGTATAGCGTTGTCACGTGTCTAACGCACCTCGTTGCAATGCCAACCAATGAGTGCAACCCATTTTACAATAATTAATATTTCAAAACCAATCACATCCAAAGCTCTCCGCGTGAAGGAATTTCCCGAGGTCGCTGACGAGCTAAATATAGATACTGTGTACGTGACACATACACCTGAATACATTTCAAAGTGACTTCTTCACTTCTTGCACCATTATATTTTGTTCTGCTAAGAGGTATTGTCCTCTATTATCGATATTTCTACCAAGCACTAAGTCCTCTGAGTGCTTGTCTCCTCTAATAGTGCGAGTCTCAGTTTGAGAGCCGCTGAGCTAAAGTCACTAGCGCCCTACACTGAAAGTCATTTGGTAAACAAGCTAACTATTGCCCTGAGCAAGTAAACAAGGAACAGTAAGTTAGGTTCCCAGCAAGATCCAAAGCTCCTTGAGACGGTGTTTCATGAAGCTGGTGCAAGATAGGGGTCACTAGAACTCAGCTCAGGCATGCACTAGCCATTATAGCAGAGTGCAGGACGGGGGTGACTACAGCTCAACTCAGGCATGAGCAAGCCATTATAGCTGAGTGCAGAACGGGGGTGACTACAGCTCAACTCAGGCATGCACTAGCCATTATAGCTGAGTCCAGGACGGACCACTGCTTAGCTCAGACTTTGCACGTCTCAGACCAAACTTGGACTCATGGTGCCCTCGCTGCGGTGAGGAAGAGGTAACAGTGTCTCGTTTTTTCTTTGGGATCTTCCAGGCTAATCTCCGTCTCGACAGGTCTGGGAAACCGCAAGTTCTTGACCTGTATGGTGACACACACTACGCATAGTTTCAGGGTTTCTATCAAGGGGCTTTTGCAAGAGAGGACTTCCATCTCTCAAGCCGTTACTTAAATGGAGTTTAATGATAAAGATCCGTAGGTGTACCTTGTTTGGGGTAAGTGAAAAGTTAGAGAAAAAAAGAAAAGTTACTTTTTATCTTGAATATAATCCCATAGTTCCCTGTATAAAAAAATACATTAAAAAATTTAAAAAAATCATATAATATCGTGTTCTTAAGTCTGTCGCTCATACAGTTCCGTGGTATCGCACAAGTTATTCGCTGGTATTGCACAAGTTATTCGCTGGTATTGCAAAGTTATTCGCTGGTATTGCAAGAAACTTTCATTTAGCTTTCTTAATGTTGAACTTCTGAACTGTTTCTATCCTGGCGTCACTTGCCCTATACTGGCACACTATTCAAACACGCATCTGATCCATCTTCCGTGTTACTGATATCAATTGTGGCTCCTTTCATGCATGCATATTTTGCGCCAAAGTATCTAGATCTAAATATAGAAAATGAGAAAGGCACGTTACGCTACACAATAGACTGCAACACGTTTTAAGGTTGTCGTAACGTCTATTTGTTGTCACGGGTAAAACATTCAATGGGGTAAAGAATACAAAAAACAATGACTCATTATTAAGAAACAATGTTTATTCAATATTTCAAGGGGAGATAATACGTAAGCAATAATAAAGATCCATTGAGAGGTTTGTATACATATTTAAAGACATACTCAACACATCAACATTCGCTCACAAATGGGTTTATCATTCAATAAGCTCACTCGTAAACAATATACAAAAAATACAATATAAAAATATATATTTATTCCTTAAGTATAAATTTTGTAAACATTTTTTAAAAGCTATAAAAAGGGAAATGTTAGCGACTGCAACAAGATCAACAATAACTATTGTGTGATCGTAAACAGCGAAAGATTTCAACATCAAAGTCAGTTAGCAGCACCAGAGCGACTGTTGGGGCGATCAAGGTCATTTCAGGCAAAACTAAAAGGTCAAGCGGGAAAAGATCACACACAGTGTATTTACATAACAGACTTACCCAATAGTAAACAAGGGGCATACAACAAGGGCCGCACAAAACGTGAGCCATACAAAACGAGAAACATACAAAAATGGGCCATACAAAACTAGGAGCATACAAAACATGGGCCATACAAAACTAGGAACATACAAAACATGGGCTATACAAAACTAGGAGCCTACAAAACATGGGCCATACAAAACTAGGAACATACAAAACATGGGCCATACAAAACTAGGAACATACAAAACATGGGCCATACAAAACTAGGAGCATACAAACATGGGCCATACAAAGCATTAAATGAAGCACGCTGGCACATACCTATATCTTTTATTATTATTGATATGGGTCCTTCAAGTCCAGGGCAGACACTACTGTACTTGTAGGTGATATTGTAAGAACTGAATAAAAAAATACACACTTGGTTCTATACACAACACAGTATCAATGTTACCACATACACAGGTGGTTCTATACACAACACAGTATCAATGTTACCACATACACATTGTGCATAATGTAAACTTGGTGATCTAACGCCATACGTGCATCAGATGTTTGTTAGGGTATGAAAGTCTATTGACAGATAACACATCGTACACACGTCATCCAAGCATTCAAGCGTAGGCTACATGAAGATAAACCCGTGTACATTAGCTCCCCACCCATCCAGAAGTGTACATAATAAACCCAGTCTGCAATTACATTCTTAATGCTATGTAGTAGCTAGTCAATTCATAGAAGCAATCTTTTTAACTAAAATAAAAACACGTAATGCGATTTGAACAAAATAGTTTTAAACTAGAATAGTCAACTTCACGATAAATCTCTGACTTGCTCCGGAGGCAAAGGTTATTGAAAAATAAAATTACAACCCGGAAATATAGAGATCGACATACATTCTGATCTTGACTTTAAAAAAATTATAGCTTTCATATAGAACGCAACGTTCATGCTTTTAACATGCTCAGAGCGCTATGTCCAATCTCATTTAGGGCTATGGTCCAATCTCATTTAAGGCTATGGTCCAATACCATTTAGCGCTATGGTCCAATCTTCCTTGTGGACCAGTGGAATGACAGGGAGAAGGTTTTCCGTGCTGACAATAGGTACTCAGTAATGATAGACACTTAGCTTAGTTTAGTTAGGAACGCACTTTAGTAGACTGACTGTGAACGCACATTTCATAGTGATGACATAGAAGTTTTGGTTAGAGATTAGTATAGACTTTTAGATCAGTTATTTCTGGGCTCTCAAGTGGATAACAGCGTTGTAGTGACTGACTTGACTGTGGCCCATTCTGCATTAAAGATTGTTATATTTTCTCATCTGGAGAGAACTTAGTCATTGAGTCTTTGATCATGTATTGTATTGTATATGAGTATGTTTGAACTCGCATTTGTAATACACCTTACAAGGTACTCACGCATCTAGAATTATCAAGATATTTTAGTAATACTTCAAATGCAACTTAGACACATGCATCCATTGCAGTAAACACAACTCTGATCGAGTTGTGTGTCGAACCTGGAGCTCTTTTGATAGGGTAGCCAAGCTAAGTCCAAGAGTAATTGGCGTCTCGGCCACACATCCAACCTTCTTATAGTGCAAATACCTTTACGAGAGAAATAATTGTTACTTTCATAAATAGTTTGGTGTTAATACACATTTATGGTTTGTTTCTTTCGGTTTGAATATTACGTTATTAAATTATATTATAAATGACATTTTTAAATGTCATTGTCACTCAATTTCTTGTTATTATCATTGTCATTATCATTTGTGTTAATGTCACTGGCAATGTCACGTCATTGTCACTCATTACTGGCAGTGTCACGTCATTGTCACTCATTACTGGCAGTGTCACGTCATTGTCACTCATTATTGATAATCTACTTAACGATGATAGTGTTTTCTCTTATCGTCGCATTTCAAAAGCCTCCAGCTACCACTTCTACTTTCTAGCGAGCCTCCAGCTACCACTTCTACTTTCTAGCTAGCCTCCAGCTACCACTTCTACTTTCTAGTGAGCCTTCAGCGACTGCTTCCTCTTTCTAGCGAGCCTTCAGCTACTGTTTCTACTTCCTAGTGATCCTTCAGCTACTGCTTCTACTTCCTAGTGAGCCTTCAGCTACTGCTTCCTCTTTCTAGCGAGCCTTCAGCTACTGTTTCTACTTCCTAGTGAGCCTTCAGCTACTGCTTCTACTTCTTAGTGAGCCTTCAGCTACTGCTTCTGCTTCTTAGTGAGCCTTCAGCTACTGCTTCTATTTTCTAGCGAGCCTCCAGCTACTGCTTCTACTTCCTAGTGAGCCTTCAGCTACTGCTTCCTCTTTCTAGCGAGCCTTCAGCTACTGTTTCTACTTCCTAGTGAGCCTTCAGCTACTGCTTCTATTTCTTTGTGAGCCTTCAGCTACTGCTTCTATTTTCTAGCGAGCCTCCAGCTACTGCTTCTACTTCCTAGTGAGCCTGGAGAATGTTTGAAATACCCACTGTATTAAAATAATCAGAAACCATTCGTTAAGACGGTCAGAAGTAGTGCGTGATGAGCATTGAAGTCAACTGTCTCTAACAATGAAATTGAAGTCATAGCTCAAGCATTGAAGTCAACTGTCTCTAGCAATGAAATTGAAGTCATAGCTCAAGCATTGAAATTGAAGTCATAGCTCAAGCATTGAAATTGAAGTCAACTGTCTCTAGCAATGAAATTGAAGTCATAGCTCAAGCATTGAAGTCAACTGTCTCTAGCAATGAAATTGAAGTCATAGCTCAAGCATTGAAATTGAAGTCATAGCTCAAGCATTGAAATTGAAGTCAACTGTCTCTAGCAATGAAATTGAAGTCATAGCTCAAGCATTGAAGTCAACTGTCTCTAGCAATGAAATTGAAGTCATAGCTCAAGCATTGAAGTGCTATCTCCGGCATTGAAGTCAACTACCTCCAGCTTCGAAATAATCTATCTCAGAATTGAAGTCAACTATCTCCAGCATTGATTTCTCCAGCTTGGTTTCTGATTAGAGAAAGTGCAGAGAGGTTTTGGAGCTGAAGGATGACTTTTTTTAAATTAAAAAAATTCTAGTCCCAGAACCAATGCAGGGCTTGAAGTATCGAAGATAACATTACAGTAGGGACATACCATCAGGCTTACATACCATAAGACTTACATACCATACACTTTCCTAAACGGCCCATGAAGTCAAAAAATAAATCATTGAATTGAGAACATCTGAAATGTACCAACTATCACCTAAAATCATCCTAAAAAAATATTAAAGCAAAACAGAAACAATTTCATAAATATCCCAGTCTTACCAGGAACGTTCTCGAGTAATTGTTTTTTTGTTCTACTAGTGCGAAGTTACTGCGCATGCGTGTTTCAGTTCTTCCTCCACAAATGAAGATTTTTAACTCTTTCTCTCCGTAATTATTTACCACATTCTGGTGGAATCAACGCTGGTATCGTCAGTTAGGAGAGAAAGAGTTAAGTCCTGGCCAAAACCTTACGCAGGATGGCGGTGGGCAGGGTGACAATAGTGTATAACCACACAACCAGACAGCCATCTTGATGACTAAAAATGAAATACAAAAAAAAAAAAACAGGCGCAAAAAGAACATTTGATGTCACCTTGACATGGAGAAGCTTTTAGGCTGTATCTACACTAGAAACATCATTGTTTATACCACATCCGATTCAGGAAAGTTTGCTCGGGCGTCACCTCTAAACCTCCATCACATGTCTCTACAGGTTTCTAAAGATTCACTCCGAACTTTTTTTTTACATTTTTGTCTCCCTCTCTTTCTGGTGTCTGGTACTATAATGTGTAGGATGGTTTTGGCAGATACATTGAACTACGCCACGAGTTAGCATTTAAACGTTGCTCTGTCCAAAACTATAATAACAATTTTACCTTTTCCTTTTTCTCCTTGTGAACTCCTAATCTGTATTGGAGATTACAAGTTTTCTGTAGGTTTGGCACACGTTTTATTAAATCAGCATAAATAGGGATCGAACTAGTATATATATATATATATATATATCCTAAGAATATACTTCCTTTTCACGCCCAAAGATCTTTAGTTTGCAAAGACTGTAAGCGTCTGTGTAATTTTAAGCCAGAATACAAAATTAACATATCTATAGTCACCATGTACAACTTAATTAATACACGAAGAAAAACAAATACCGTGTTCATATTCGAAGGAATTTCTGTATCTAATACATTCACTGGAATGACGTTCAAAGAACCACATCAACGAACGATAAAAAGATTTGACACAAATATTGAAGTGCACAGACCAGTAAAAATCAATTGAACAAGAACATAGATTGAAAAGAAAAGTTGATCAAATAAATAAATAAATAAAATGGACGCACCACAGATATCACACAGATGTCACACAGATGTCACACAGATGTTAGACCAATGTACGTTACTGTCAATGTTAACTGAGTGCTTCCAATGTTTTTAAATGAGAACAATACACGGGGACAGAGTCACAACACTAAATATCAACAATCTGGTCGAAGACCTCTGCACAACTTAAAAAGGTCTCCTTATATACACAATAGTATATAACAGACCTTTTATTAGGCATCACAGATAGATTGCTAGATCAGGACCTTTAGGTAAGGTCATGGCTTGATTAGATTATATTATTGGAGTAAATATGGGAAAATAGTTCATTCAATCGATAAAAACCAGTGCTGAGTCTCACCATAAAAACATTCAACTTAAAAATGACATTTGGCTAAGTGTTACCATACACACATCCACACACACACATATCATCTTCAAAAGATATTTCTCATTCTCAGCCAACATTCAAACTGTAAGACAAGATCACAAGTTCTAATTTTGTTGTTCATATCTTTCAACAGGCCAGCCGCCAGAAATATTTAGGCCTTGGTCAGCTATGTACGTCTAAGCCCTTGGTTTAACTTTAAATACGTATACAAGATGCATACAAAAAGCATGAAGGGGCCCCTCTTCTGTTAGGATCCAGACTACATTCCTTTTTTTTCCCCCATGGCCGCGGGACGGTATCTTAACACCTTTTTCTCACACTAATTATATTTAAATTCAAACAATCGTTACTGCTCTACTTTGTTTACTATCAACCAATGAAAACATTTGTTACATTACGCCAATCAGACATTCACGTTTTGATCTCATTGCTAACGCGGACTTTGGAATGTTTAGGCCCTGTACAGAATGCCCCTGGAGGCCGCATTATTGACTTCTTACCTTTCACTGTATATCCTGATGAATGAAAATCGCTAAAGACATTTTTTACGCTCATTTTAGTCACGAGGCACTTGATAACTACTAAACCCGCCCCTTAGTGATGACCTATAGGACTGTTAAAACAGAGACATTGGATGTATAAGGCTTACATGTTGAATGTGGGTCCGTCTAGTGAAGTCTATGAAACTTAGTTAACCAAATTGATGAAAATGGGTTCAAAACTCTGGGAAACTTTTTCCATGATTTTGTTTAGATGTATTCCAGAAATACTCTAAGACCTGACATCTTTTATAAAATACAAAAGTGGTCACGTGGTTGCAATAGTTCAATCATTGAACATTAGATACAATATTTAGACAAAAGTCGTTAAATACGTAAGAGAGATAACTCTTGCTTAAATACAAATATGAACATGTTTGATCAGATTATCTCCCTTTAGTTCTGATACTTTTTTAACAGTCGATTTAAAAAATTTTTTTTTTTTTAATTAGCGACTTAAACATTGTTTGCAAGTAAGAAGCGGGATACAGATGCGTCACTAGCGTTGACAATAAGCATTATAACGAAATCAATACGTAATAATGAATGTGTTAACTAGGCCTCTTCTATACAACCTTAGAACAAACGAGTAGTATAGATAAGAGCACCTTTGCTACAGTGCATGCTGGTGATTTTAGAACAGTTTCTCACTCACTGTTTCAAGTGGAGTAACAATCTTTGAAGCATATATTCAAATTACATTGAAACAAGCAAGATATAAAAAAAAAAAGGCTTAAAAAAAACAACAAAGTTTATATACGGGAAAGAACGACAAATTTACTGCCATATCTCTCAATGCTGCTAATTGTATCCCCCATTTCCTGTATCAAACAAGATTAATTAATTAACACTAAAATTAATATCTATTTTTATTGATTAATATGTTATTTTTGACAATGATTAATTGTGCAAAGTTTCAACCTAATCATAGAATGGAATGTGATAGTGATAGTGTATACTAGTATACCGGACAAAGTGAGTTGATATAAGCTTTGTAAAAAGATATTTGGCAACTGTAAAGCATCATGAATACATGTCACGATACTTATGCATTTCAAGTTTTTAACATACCATGGAAATCATTTCAAGTACGCATTGCACTTAGAGTTATAAACATCACACTGGTATGCATGTCAATACTTCAAGGAAAACATGTCATGGTGAATATGTCAAGGTACGCATGTCACATTTAACATTTCAATGTTCAAGTTAAGCGTGTACATGTACACATATAGTAAACATTTGTAATAAATAGGGCAACTATGACGCGTTATGTATGTAAAGGTTTTCATGTCAGCGTAAACAGAGAGAGGACTTCATGTCACGTCTCGTTCAAGTCTACACATACAGTCTCACTTGTTTGTGCTTGTAAAGTCACGTGCCCATAAATGTACCAAAGAGAGTACAAAGCCCTTGACAAATGTCAAACATGGAAATGAGTGTTAGTATATTCACTCTTATAAAACTAACGTTACCCTGGGCAGCACCAAACTTAACAAACTGGGTAGCACCAAACCCTACGAACTGGGTAGCACCAAACCATATGAACTGGGTAGCAACAAAACCACAAACTGGGTAGCACCAAACTCTACAAACTGGGTAGCAACAAAACCCTACGAACTGGGTAGCACCAAACTCTACGAACTGGGTAGCAACAAAACCCTACGAACTGGGTAGCAACAAACCCTACGAACTGGGTAGCAACAAAGCCACGAACTGGGTAGCAACAAAGCCACGAACTGGGTAGCACCAAACTCTACAAACTGGGTAGCAACAAAACCCTACGAACTGGGTAGCCTCAAACCCTACGAACTGGGTAGCACCAAACCCTACGAACTGGGTAGCAACAAAGCCACGAACTAGGTAGCACCAAACACGTTGTTATGGAACTCCTGCATCCCACTGTTTAAGTGTTGGTCAATAATGACCCACATGTCTGTGTAGTCTTGATTAGTCTGGAGTAAATCGATGACTAGTGTGAACTAATCATTGCATCTAAATAACAACATATTGACTCGCTGGGTCCAGAGAGCGGAAATAGCCTCTGATAAGATTTTTTTCCCTCCTCGGTAGTTATTCAATTTATCCCATTGACAATCTGCCATTACAAACTCTAGTGACGTTTACAATCAGAGACTGAAAACACTTTTCAAATGCTTTATTAGCTAAAAAAAACTGGGAATAGTTTTAAGATTGCATAAGCGCTTTATAAGATATTTCCAGTACTGTTGATTAACAAATGTTGAAAGCCATCAGTTAAGGGCTTCATAATTTATCTAATGTCACTGGACTACTCCATCAGTCCGCCAACCCAACACTTCATAATTCTACTGCTTGAGAACTCTTGCGCTCCATTGCTCTTTTACTCCTGTTCTCTTTCATTGCTCTACCACGCCACTACCCTATAACGCTTCCAAGATGGCTTCAATGCTCTACCATGCCACTACCCTATAACGCTTCCAAGAGGACTTCACTGCTCTACCATGCCACTACCCTATAACGCTTCCAAGATGACTTCACTGCCCTATCCCTCTACTCCTACCCTCACGTTCTATAACTCCAATGCTCCATAACGGTATCACTTCCTTTGGCTTTTGCTAATAATTATTCAATAAAATAATCTACTGTTTAGAATATGCTGCCACAGTTTATTATAGGTTACCTCCCTTTGTTTCTATGAGGTTTTAGCGCTTTAATACTTCTCACTTTTAATCAGTTTATCATCATTAGTTAAATCCAAACTTAAATATCTGCATTAAGACGATTATCTTCGATAAACACATTATACAAAGTCAAGCGATCACCATTTACGAAGCAACCAATCAGCGCTCTCCACTTGTACATAACACTGCCATCTTTCTGTATGGTGAAATCAATGCCATGTGCACTTTACCCGAACATTGTTACTCTAGTCTGCATTCCTTCTCACTTGATGCTGTAAATGTCGGAGGCAAACAATGTAGATTTTTAAAAAAAGGAAGTCTGTAAGTTTCCATCTTCGACTTTCTTTCAAACCTCAATGACATTTTAAGACAAAATTCCCCGAAAACCTTTAGAATTCCAGCGTCCACTTGGATGTATCAACAGCTAGGAATTCTCTGCCCTGTTTGTCAAGTATTTTATTTTTATTCTTTGAAAGATTTAAATTTTTTAGGCCTTACAGTTCTTTCTTTCGCTTTTTTTTTGTAGCATAGTTGTAGAATTAAGTTATCTTAAAAAAAAAAAAGGCTTCCATTACTAATCTGTTACGAGTCAGATGTATTTGACATTAGTTTACTTTAAAAAAAATCGATATCAGATTGGTCATCTGGGCAGGTTGCACTCGCATGAGTTATAATGGCGTCATCAAAATGTGTGAATGTATGTCTCGCAAGGGAAGTAATAATAATAATAATTTTATTTATAAAGCGCTATTAACAAACAAAATGTAGGCTCAAGGCGCTGTAACAACATTACAAACACAAACACGAGAGCTACAATGACAGTTAATCTAAACAAGTTTTAAACAGATAGGTCTTAATGGTCTTCTTAAAAGTGGTGTAGCATCTTGTCTGTCTGAGATCAATGGGGAGTGAGTTCCAAACCTTTGGTCCGTGAACTGAAAAAGCCCGCAGACCGTAGCTTTTGAGGGAGAAACGTGGCACTACTAAAAGCGTTGAGTCCATTGAGCGCAGGGCTCTCTGGGGGACATATGGAGTAATCAGTTCGCTAAGGTACAAGGGCATCTCGTTGTTATATATACACTGATGACAAAGTGTGGCGACCTTCTAATCGATATTCGCTTTCACGGGAAGCCAATGGAGCGTGTGCAAGAGCGTAGTAGCAGAATCTTGTTTTTTTAAGGACTATTCGAGCGGCGTTGTTCTGTATACGTTGCAGCTTGGCTATTTTGTCATCAGGTATACCTGCTAGCACGGCGTTGCAGTAGTCAAGGCGGGAGAGTATGAATGCCACAGCTAGCGTTTTTGTTGACTCCGTTTGGAAATATGGTCAGATCTGGCCTAATCTGCGCAGCTGCAGATAAAGACCTTTGCAGAGCTGACTTA
Source organism: Biomphalaria pfeifferi (assembly GCA_030265305.1). NCBI lineage: Eukaryota > Metazoa > Mollusca > Gastropoda > Planorbidae > Biomphalaria > Biomphalaria pfeifferi. The sequence goes on from JASAOG010000033.1 coordinate 1,300,481, forward strand.
TGAGTGGGTCGAAAGATAGTGTTGAGTCGAAGAAAACTCCAAGATTCCGCACTACATGGACAAAAGGAACATGGCAGTTAGTGATAAAGAGAGAATCTGTGCTCTCAACTTTTGAGACATTGTTCCTAGTGCCAATCTTAATTATTTCTGTCTTGTCTTCGTTCATCTTGAGTTTATTTTCAACCATCCAATTGCTCACCCTTGCAACGGTACTACTGATTTTCTCTGCCAGATGCGACACCTCTGAGGGTACTGATGAATCGTATAACTGTGAGTCATCGGCAAAGAAATGGTATAAGATGCCGGTTGGCCGTATGACACCGCTGAGTGGATATGTGTACATAGTGAACAGTACTGGGCCTAGAACTGATCCTTGGGGTACTCCGTACTTCAAAAGTAAGCTTGTTGATTCCGTCCCGCTAACAACGACACTTTGGGTGCGTTCCGTCATGTAGGATCCAAGCCACTTTGGGACGACTCCTGCTAAACCAAAAGTTGCAGAGAATCTGGCCATCATAATTTCATGGTCTAGCGTATTAAAGGCTGCGGACAAGTCCAGCATGGAAAGAATTGATATGTGGCCTTTGTCGGAATTGTGAAGTAAGTCGTTTAGTACCCTGACCACTGCTGTCTCTGTGCTACGGCACTTCCTATATGCAGACTGAAATTCTTCCAAGAGACAGTACTGTTCAAGATGAAAAAGAATTTGCGCTAACTGGATGCGCTCCAGAAGCTTTGACAGGAAGGGAAGATTTGACACCGGGCGATAGTTTTTTAGACATTCCGGGTCAAGACTGGATTTCTTTAATAAGGGCCTGACAAGTGCATGCTTAAATTGCTGTGGTACAATGCCTGAAGTCAGTGAAGAGTTCACAATGTTAGTAATTGTAGGTGCAAGCTCATCTAAACATTCAAGGAGCAAGGAAGTTGGAATGGGATCAAGGTCACATGACTTATTTGGCATCTTTAAAATAGTACTTTTGACATAATCTTCAGATACACGCTGAAACTCGCAAAAAGGAGTGTTTAGAAAAATTGGAGAGTGGTCAAGCTGTGATGAGAGGGACGGCATGTCATTTCTAATCTGCTCAATCTTCCCAATGAAGAATCTATTGAAGGAATCAGGAAGTTCAGATACTGGGATAGATGACGGCAAACGTTCGTTATTTGCTCCCCCTAACATTTCAGCGGTGATCCTAAATAGCTCCTTTGAAGAATAAGAAGTTTCGATTTTTTGTCGAATATGACTAGCTTTTGCGTCTCTAATCATACGGTTAACCTTGTTTTTTTCTAGTATGAATATTTGTCGATGTATCGTCAGACCTGTCTTTTGAAATGTAAGTTCGGCACGTCGGCGAATAAGTTTGGCAGTCTTTATGTCTTCCGTCAATCAGGGTGCAGATGGCCTAACTGAGACTGTACGAGTGACAAGAGGTGCATGGCTGTTCAGCAACTATAGTGATTTTCTTTTTTGGTAGCACATTGAAACATACGCATGAGATGTGTACTCAACTCAGTCTCGCAAAGTTCTATCATTCCACATATAGCAATGCACATTATGATAATCAAAATAAACACAGAGTCTAGGTACATGGATTGTTTTAAATTAACACATACCATACCTTCCACTCATCATTCAATAGAAATAAATTGTTCTTTTAAAAGTCTACAAGCTTGACCCAGTAACACTTCGTACGTGTGAGAGCCACATTAGATGCGATACATTATGTATTGGGCTGGCCGTTATAAAATAAAGGATCGTTTTAGAAATAGTGCTATGTGAATTTTATAATCTGTCATGGAGCAGACGTTGATATTATAAATAAAATTTATGCAAAGAAACAAAAGTTATTTCAAAAGCTATTCGATCTATAAGAGTAAAATAAAATTATATAGGATCAATTTGAGTAACGAAACGGTCAACATTATATTAGCCATCAGAACTATTGTATCTAGCATTAAATAACTAATCGATTTCCCTATTACAAACGACCTGAGTTTGGATCATTATCATTGCTGCCCAAAAAATACATATTGGCGGATTAAATCGGTTCTGAATCAGCAGACGTTCTAATCCTACGAATGGGTATTACCGCTGATGTCACGTGAGCCTCGTCTCTCGGAGACATTTCTCACTTGAGATGTTTGTCTTCTTTGAAAGTAGACGCCTTGGAACACACCGGCATCGATGCCTTGAAAGAAACGCTACGAAGATTACCGTGGGATCAATGGGACACGAATTTGGAGCAAGCAGAGCTCTGCGGTTGCCTAGATGTTCTGCAAACATGCGCGCACGCACGCACAGCTGGTCTATAGTGATTTTCTTTTTTGGTAGCACATTGAAACATACGCATGAGATGTGTACTCAACTCAGTCTCGCAAAGTTCTATCATTCCACATATAGCAATGCACATTATGATAATCAAAATAAACACAGAGTCTAGGTACATGGATTGTTTTAAATTAACACATACCATACCTTCCACTCATCATTCAATAGGAATAAATTGTTCTTTTAAAAGTCTACAAGCTTGACCCAGCTTGATGTCCAAAGAACCAATTTTAAATTAATTTGAACATGAGAAAAAAGAGAATTAAACAAAAATTTGGCTGATAATCTTTAAAAAACGCTGGAATATTAATAATTAAAAAACAACTGTTAAGCCCAGAAATAGTTGAAAATACCCAGCCTTGGCAGCACTGTTAGCCAATATCTCGTCTGGTGGAGTATTGAACCATGCTTGTAAACCAGACGCGAAGACGTTAGCTGACAAACCCTTACATATGAATTCAAGTAATATTCCATATCGACTCGGCCGACACAGACAGGAGAACATGGGAAGCCTGAGAGAGGCGGGAGGGAGCAGGCCGATAGGAGGGTGTTATAGATACATCTAAAGAGGCGATGCCTTACTTCCAATTCTAGCGTTTAGCGCTGAAAACTGCAGTACGTGAAGATATTTATTACAACTTTAGTTCTCTACAGACATTCAAGAAGAAATGCAGTTATTCAAGAGACAGTGTAGGGGAGAGTCTGAAGATAGAAAGTTGGGACGGACAAAGCGACGTATTGATTGTAAACAGAGTCCTAGACACAAACTATGTAAACAGAGTTCTACGTGTCTGTATTGGCCAGATTTACTCTTCACTGACAAGAACAAGAAATCTCACTGACCACTATATCACAACATAGTAGATTGAACGAAAGAAACGAAAATGAACAAAAAAATGTCCATCGAAGCCTGCAGATTAATTCAAACGGCCATAGAAATTAACAATATACCCTTGTGATAGGGCGTATGTGTGGGTTTCCATGGTAACGACGAAGAAAGTGAGCGTCTTTTTAGTTGTGTAGAAAGGTGAAACCATGAGCTGCTCTGTGATAACTATGTTAAGAAGTCACGTGGGTGATTTTTTTTGTTTGTTTGTGATAGACCAATTAGTCAAATAAATAAATTAAAATATTTTATGAAACAGAATCAGGATGCCTGCCTGGTCGTGTGCAATGCGCCCTGGATTGTCGTTTTAATAGTCCCACGGATTTACCTCCCACTCCCCCCTTTACGCTCTTGGGATGCTAGGGCTAGTTTGTAATATCTTCAAGTCTGAAGGAACATCTGAAACATGTCAAACAAAACAATTGAATAGATAATAAAACATTTCTTTCATTTCTCATCTGCATATATCATTCATGAAAGTTGTATTAATTTTTTTTTTTAAAGAAAGAAGTTTGTTCAAATTATTTCAAGTTATTGCATTAAAATTATATAATACGCTTACATATATTAGTTCGTTTTAAGCATAATAATAAATAATAAACAATATTAATACTATTTATTAATTTTTATTTTTTCCGGACAATGTCAAAGTATGAGTACTAGTCGAACCACGGCGTAGCATACGCCGCTATTTATTGACGGGTGAACACTTCATGAAAGACACAGTTGTCCAAATGGGGTGGGTTGGGCAAACGACGTGAGTTAATGACAAGAAGGAACTCTGGAGAGAGCAACATACAATTGTCCATGACTGAAAGCAGGTTTTGGAAGATACAGGCATGTCTTTTTGAGCGTTTGGCCTTGGGCTTTATTCATTGTCATGGGAAAGGCTCTAATCTAACAGGAAAATTGTCTGCGTGTAAAGGTAAAAGGCAAATTTTAATCTGATGGAGTCAGTGATATCCGGGGAATAAGGACAATTTGTGAGGTAGCAGCTGCGATAGTTTTATCCTCCAGTACATTGAGGTGAATGCAACCGCTAACTAGCAGGGATATGGAGAGACGTTGAACCGGATTGTAAACTCAAGGAGGGTCATGTGGACGTTCTCGGAAGTGAATAGTGATAGTAGCGGGAAGTATTTGAGACATAGCCACAATTTCAGCCTCGCCACCATAAACTCCGGAAGTAGTCATGCAGGCAGCGTATTGTTGAGCAGAGTGTATGACTGTGCTTCCGTAAATAAGAACAACGGACAGGGCGTCGCCGTAGTTATCCCAATGTTTGCAAAGAAAGCTTAGAAGCCATCTTGCGAAGTTCGAGAGCAACAGTTTCGTCGATGATATTTTTCCAGAAATATGCGACTGATAGAAATAAACAGTTACCTGATGCAGGAATTTAGACTACATTGAAAGACCTTTTGACTTTACGAAATATATGTTAAGCGGTGGCCATGGTTAGGAAACGATGGGCAATACGAAGGGGTAAAATCAAAACAAAGCTACAGAAAAAAACATGCAACTATTTTAATGACACCAGATATTGACTTGTGTAAAAAATATACACATAAATGTAGTCAAATAGAGAATGTATAAAGAGAAAGATTACTTGTTCTCTCCTCCTCCCCCCCCCCCCCCCCCATTTTTTTTTCTGAGCCGTGCTCTCTGTCGCCTCGATAGTTACGTGGGGTAACTAAAGTCCGACTTGCAGAAATAAAAGAGTTATCTTTCCATGACTTTATCGTGGTGTCAGGCATGGTTGGGCCATGAAGAGAATTATATAAATATAGATTGTAACCCATAGATGGACTACTTCTCATTCAAACTTGAGGGGAAAAAATGTTTATTACAAGCTATTTCGAAACGATCAACGAATAATTTTTCGCCAGCACACAATAGGATGAGACAACCCATGTTCGGGACTACCGAGACATGCCCTTGTGGAAAGAAAGGTAACAACTAACCTGGACGATATCTTTAGGACCGTGAATATTCCAAAGAAGATTCTTATTAGTTGTTGAGAGCGGTACTGCAGCAGAGCTGCATTAGAAGCTTTCTAAATGGACTATAATCTTCATCATCCTCTTTCCTTGCGTTCCTCATGGAATATAAGGCCATAAAATAAATGCCACACAATTGTCTCTTTCTAGTTTTTTAATGGCTTCATCTAGAACACTGCGTCGCCACGTTATTTTTGGTCTTCCTCTACGTTTTTTGCCCTGGGGTTCGACTCTAAGGCCTGCCTAGCTCTGTTGTTGGTATCTTTTCTAAAGGTGTGACCAATCCATCTCTACTTTCTCTCTAAGATCTGCACCTCTATATTTTTCTGCCCACTCATCTCCCACAGTTTTGTGTTTTCTATTTTGTCATACCTGTGTATTTTATGATATTTCTCAGACATCTGTTGATGAAGGTCTGTACTTTTTTGTTGTTGCTTCAGTTGTTCTCCTTGTTTCAGAACCATACAGTAGGATCGCCTTGACTTTAGAGTTAAAGATTCTTTTTTAAGTCTTGTTTGAGATGTGAGGAGATTTCCAGGTTGGTTTGAGCTGTGTAAATGTCTGACGTGCTAGATTTATATGACGTTTACTGTCTTCATCTGTTCCACCTGATACACTGACTACACTCCCAAGGTATATAAACATATCTACTTGGTCTATTGTTCAGTTCTATGTCTCCATTTTGTAAGTTCTTTATTTTAAGTACTTTAGGTTTTAGGTGGTCAATTTTGAGGCCTTCTCTTTGACCTACTTCACTTAAAGATGTGACCTTGTCTTGCACATCCCGAAGTCTGTGTGATAATAAGGCTATATCATCAGCGAATTTCAGATCTTCCAGCTTTTGTGTGAAAGTCTTAATATACTAAACTAGAGTGAATTCCTTTTCACTTTAATGAATATCCCTCCAGTGCCAGAGCATGACTATTTTAAATTAAAAAATTAATTGTATGTCACCAGTGGCTAGAGCTGAATTCTTTCTTTAGTCTAAAACTAATAGAAGATGATTTGATAATGATTTAAAATTTTAAACTTGTACGATGGAGTGGATAATCTCACGACATCTTTCTAGCTTTTTTTTTTTTTAACCTAAAAGTAAATTGCGCTAGAAATGATGAAAACTCTGATGCTATACATTAATGTTTACATATTATCAAATCGTTTCTTGAAGGTTACACATTGAGAGACACGGCTCATTTTGGTTTTGGAACCTCACTATTTCAATGAAGGTTGCGAAGTTTAAAAACAATGTTTTAGAATCGAGTGTAACCATATAAATACGTTTTCTAATGTGTTAAATACATATCTACAATATCCAGCCTAGCCGTTTCCCTCTCCAGTATTTTAAAATGACCATCCGAGTGATCACCATTTTCATTGGTCAAAGGTCGGATTGGCCATCCCTTAGACAAACCATCCGTCTGACTTACCAGGCGTCTGATTGGCCAAACATTCGACTGAACACCCGTTTTAGTGATCACCCGTTTGAGTAATGACCATTCTAATTGGCCAAATATCCGACTGACCACCCATTTGACTGAGCATCCGTTTGAATGACCATTCTAATTGGCCAAATATCCGACTGACCACCCATTTGACTGAGCATCCTCCGTTTGAATGACCATTCTAATTGGCCAAATATCCGACTGACCACCCATTTGACTGAGCTCCGTTTGAATGACCATTCTAATTGGCCAAATATCCGACTGATCACCCATTTGACTGAGCATCCGTTTGAATGACCATTCCAATTGGCCATATATCCGACTGACCACCCATTTGACTGAGCATTCTCCGTTTGAATGACCATGCGTTTGAGAGGCAAAAAGTTTCACTAACTACCCGTGACCTTTTCATGTATTAACTGATAAAAAGATACAGTAATGGCCTTGATGTTTGTAATTCTTCAAGCTCTCATTTGTTTCAATTTTCTCTCCATCTTGCCTTTCTCTTTCTCTCTCTCCTTCTCTTTCTCCTTCTCTCTCTGTCTCTCTCTCTCTCTGCTGTCTGTCTTTCTGTCTCTGACGTATTTTACCATGTTAAATTTGGTTTTGACGCAAGAAACTTGTTAGGGCGGGTGAAGGGAAGAAAGTGGAGTGCAACATTCTAGAAGTAATTAGGTCCAGCCCATGTCATGTCAGCACCAGTCCAGAATGAATGAGAAAAAAAGGGGGTAGGGACAGAGAGAGAGAGAGAGAGAGAGAGAACGGGAAGGTAAAACTGAATAGTATTAAACGAGACCAAAGTAGAGAGAGAGAGAGAAATAGAGAATAGAGAGAGAGAGAGAGAGAAAGTATTAGCTTAACAAAACATCAACATTATTCGCCTCCTTAGACAGATCCCCACCACCTAATTCCTTCACTGTATGGCCCTATTATTCTTTCTTTCTGCTAACTCTAACTTCATTAACTTGGCTTCCAAATATGGAAAGCAGATCTATAAATAGATTGACAAACTCATTCTCCTTGACTATCTTGTAGTAGTTACATCGAGACCTTGCTGCCAACCAACGTTATAACACAACATTTATAAATGGCTTTTACCGTTTAAGCCTTCTAAATCTGGCCACTCACTAACTGTCCAGAAACAAAACGATTTTAAATATATATATATATATATATATATATATATATATCACAAAATTGTCTCCTAACCTTGAGGTTGAGAGAATATAAACATAAAATATATTGTTTTAAAACTAAAAATATATTTGAAAACATTCATTGCCTTAAATGGCAACTCCGTTCTTGGCGTGTTGTTTATAAAGACAACATAGGATTTCCTGGCCAGTTAAGAGAGCGAATACAGCCTTAAGATGGCTCTGAAAAATCTGGTCAGCGGAAACATAACGTCAAGTATTTCCAACACAAATTATTTATTGTTTTTGTTGTTTTAAATAAATTTATTCATTTGTGCTGTATAAAGCTGAAGGTGGTTAAATGGAATAAGAGAAACACATTGTTTTCTTCTCTTGATTCAATAAATAATATAGAATTATCCTTTCTGAAATATTTTTATAAATATTTTGGGTCTCACTTGAAATAATGGACCCTTGTGTTTTTGTTAAGTACAAAGAAATGCATATTTTGAGAAATAGAAATCCAAAACGTACAGCATTGCCTTGAATATGAAATCGTCATTGTTAAAAGACAAATGAACGCAGAATGTCTTGAACTGAACATGTCTTGAATTGATCATGTCCTGAACTATGCATGTCTTGAAATGACCGTGTCTTGAACGGATCATATTTGAACTGAGCATGTCTTGAAATGAGCATGTTTGATATGTCTGGTATTGAAAGGTTCACAGGTAGGAAAAACTGTCTTGTTCTCTACAAGTTATTTATAAAATGAATTCCTGTTCATCCTTCTCCCGCCCCCCCCCCCCCCCCAAACCAAAAACAAAAAAAAACAAAAAAGAATTCAAGGCTCAGAATGTGTCTGGGTATTGAGAAGGACGCTGCACTTAGAAAAAAACACAAGTCACAATTAGATTACCACTGTGTGAATCTCTTGGATAGCATCTGCTGCCAACTGCATATATTTCTATGTTTCTGAAGATGACATTTGTCTTGTTTCATTAGCTCTCCACTGCATAGTTCTCACATTAAATACAAAATCCTTGATAGATTGTCATTCTTTGACAAGTAATACAGAACATAGATCAATCGAGAGGAAGTTTGGCTGAATGATGCCAACACATGATCAAACATCGTACGAACCTGAAATCTGAAAAAAAAAGAATACAAGTTACCACATGGCTACAGTTAAATTACAAAACATTCTTCTAAACAATATTTTCATTTTGTTAAAGGGCAATATCATTTTCTGCCTGCTAGCAATATCCACTTTTTGTTTGTTATCAATATCAATATTCGTTTAGTTAGCACTATCAACTTTCTGTTGATTAACAATAACAACTTAATGTTAGTTAGCAGGGTCGGACTTAGGGCACTGCAACCTATGCGGTTGCAGTGGGACCCGCACTTTCATAGGCCCGCGCCAAGTCTAGGTGTAACTTATTGAATTAAAACATTAAAACTTATATATAATAGCAGGTTTTCCGCGGCTTCCTGATTTTCCAGGGCTCCTGGAAATCTCCTGTAATTGCAAAATATACCCCAAAAAAATGGAAATCTAGAAAACTCATAAAAATCTCCTGAAAAATAGACAAAAGCTTCATTTTGGGGTGCCAATTTTACGCGCGATAAAAAAAACGGCATTGTAAAGACGAATGTATTTTCTAATACAAAATATGAATTTTGACCTTATGCTTATCTCTAACCAGACTGGGCCCCGCGCAATCCGTTTCGCATAGGTTTCCGCAATTGCTAGGACCGGATCTGTTAGTTAGCAATATTAAATTACTTTTAGTTGGCAATATCAACTTTCTGTTAGTTGGCAATGTCAACCTTCTGTTAAGTTAACAATATCAACTTTCTTTTATTCTGCAATATCCACTTTCTATTAGTTAGAAATAACAACTTTCTGTTAGCTGGCCAACGGTTAGCTCATTATAATTCACTTTTTAAAGGATTCCCCTGATCGCGTTTTCAACAATATTCATGTATCTCAAGGAACATGAATTCAACAGACTAAGGGAATTTTATGTTTCCCAAGGACCTACTGACCAATGAATCTGTGTCTCCAAATTGACCCCATCTACCCAATGGATTTCTCTGTCTCCTAGGGTAATAAAAACGCATGGCTGCAGATTCTATTGACTTGCCGATTAAGAGAATGTTTGTTTTGTAGACAAAATATTAACTTTCACTTGTAAGTGCTCAAGCTGTATATCGGACATTCGTGAAATGTGTCACATTCCCTGCCTCTTCCTCCTGGCAGTTAATAAATGTGGGTCAGAACGAGATTATCTGTCACAAAATATGAAGTGTCAAATAATCAATTGCATCGCCTGCAACTAATAAACATAGATGTTGTTTAGTACTATTTATTAACTAGCAAGCAGTTCTGACAAGTGCCTGGCATAGACTATTACGTTATTTCCAGCACTAAGAATGTTTTAAAAACATTAGAACGCTAAAATGTGAGGTTTTTACTTTATTTCAGATTTTGATTCTTTTTTTAGTTCGAAACTTATTTCAATAGTAAAATCTGGATTAAAAATTAATGTTAGTTGTCAGTTGTCTCTAGTTCAGAATTCTGACATTGTATTGATCTACTCCATTTACGTATAGTGTGTCCAAATATTTTAAGAAGTTCTAGAGCTTGTTAATTCTACAATTCAAGTTTTGTTTTCAATTATATATCTATTATAAGCTCAAAATAACACGGATTGATCAAAAGATCTCATCAACTGTAGTACGGATTAGCATTAAATTTCGTACACAGGTTCCTTTTACCTCCTATGCGTTAACTAATAACCAGGTTTGATAGATTCGCAACATAACCACTGCAATTCGCGAAATTAAAAGTTGAAACATTAAACATGGAACAAATCAATGGGCGGTGTGTACTGCTAGTAATTCTATATTCTAAATATGGCACGCTGTTTCTTCTCTTTATTTAAACTAACTGCTTCATTCTCTGGAGTGTTAATTCATTAGGACCAGATCATTCGGAACCCCACATAACATCAGAATCAGAATTTCAATCTGCATATAGGAAGTGCCGTAGCACAGAGACAGCAGTGGTCAGGGTACTAAACGACTTACTTCACAATTCCGACAAAGGCCACATATCAATTCTTTCCATGCTGGACTTGTCCGCAGCCTTTAATACGCTAGACCATGAAATTATGATGGCCAGATTCTCTGCAACTTTTGGTTTAGCAGGAGTCGTCCTAAAGTGGCTTGGATCCTACCTGACGGAACGCACCCAAAGTGTCGTTGTTAGCGGGACGGAATCAACAAGCTTACTTTTGAAGTACGGAGTACCCCAAGGATCAGTTCTAGGCCCAGTACTGTTCACTATGTACACATATCCACTCAGCGGTGTCATACGGCCAACCGGCATCTTATACTATTTCTTTGCCGATGACTCACAGTTATACGATTCATCAGTACCCTCAGAGGTGTCGCATCTGGCAGAGAAAATCAGTAGTACCGTTGCAAGGGTGAGCAATTGGATGGTTGAAAATAAACTCAAGATGAACGAAGACAAGACAGAAATAATTAAGATTGGCACTATTAACAAAGTCTCAAAAGTTGAGAGCACAGATTCTCTCTTTATCACTAACTGCCATGTTCCTTTTGTCCATGTAGTGCGGAATCTTGGAGTTTTCTTCGACTCAACACTATCTTTCGACCCACTCATAAGTCAGCTCTGCAAAGGTCTTTATCTGCAGCTGCGCAGATTAGGCCAGATCTGACCATATTTCCAAACGGAGTCAACAAAAACGCTAGCTGTGGCATTCATACTCTCCCGCCTTGACTACTGCAACGCCGTGCTAGCAGGTATACCTGATGACAAAATAGCCAAGCTGCAACGTATACAGAACAACGCCGCTCGAATAGTCCTTAAAAAAACAAGATTCTGCTACTACGCTCTTGCACACGCTCCATTGGCTTCCCGTGAAAGCGAATATCGATTAGAAGGTCGCCACACTTTGTCATCAGTGTATATATAACAACGAGATGCCCTTGTACTTTAGCGAACTAATTACTCCATATGTCCCCCGGAGAGCCCTGCGCTCAATGGACTCAACTCTTTTAGTGGTGCCACGTTTCTCCCTCAAAAGCTACGTCTGCGGGCTTTTTCAGTTCACGGACCAAAGGTTTGGAACTCACTCCCCATTGATCTCAGACAGACAACATGCTACACCACTTTTAAGAAGAACATTAAGACCTATCTGTTTAAAACTTTTTCAGATTAACTGTCATTGTAGCTCTCGTGTTTGTGTTTGTAATGTTGTTACAGCGCCTTGAGCCTACATTTTGTTTGTTAATAGCGCTTTATAAATAAAATTATTATTATTATTATTATTATTATCAGCTAATAGAGAGTCACGCTTCATCGAATCTTTTTAGATTCTTCTGCGTAGCTGTGTATTACAGTGTATCTCTCATCTCTCTCATTCTCTTTCTAACTCTTTATTACATTCTCATATATAACCCTATTTCTCCATCTCTCTCTCTTTTAGCACTCTTTCCTCCCTCTTTTCTCTCTCACTCTCTTTTTTCGATCGTTTCCGATACATTTTTATCACATGATATGTCATCTTCTTATGTCATCTATAATAATGTCATCTAAAATAATCTCATTTTCTAACCCCAACACCAGCACAGTATCCCAAGACTCAGTGACTCATCACAAAGCGGCGCCCTGATCTCCGTGATTGCCTGTGACGTCTAATAGTTCGCAGTCACGACACTGTCCTCAAAGATGAGCCGTTACTCTATTTATATTTTGTTAGCCCAGGCGAACGAATACATAGGACTAGATCTCAACAGAAGGGATGAAATAGGCCAGCTAATAAGAATGGTGGTTCATAGAGGACGACAAACAATCTTTACAATTGTACCGACTTTAATTTGTGTCTTTTTGTCAACAAAATCTATTGTTTAATTAATAGGTCTATGCTTGAAACATCCTTTTCAATGGGAGATAACTTGTATATCAGGAGAAGACAATAACACTGGTTATAGAAATACATATAACGCTAAATAATAGATGGGTGTCGTTTGTGGTAAATAGAAAAATACTTTAATAAAACGAAACAATAAAGCTCATATAAAAGAAAGAACCGCACAATTACTGCCATTTTAATAACTTTGCCTGACCACTCAACATACGACAAAACTACTGTGTAACGCGCACAGAAAAAATGATGGTACTCCCGTTACCATCAATTACACACTTCAGTAGACTATAGGTCTTCACGTGTACGTCCATCTGACCAGATTGTTGAAATCAGTCGGACACACAAGTCTATCTACTTTTTGGGCAGGGAGGGTGTGGATACAAATGTTTTTGTTTGTTTATTGAGTTGGTTATTATAATGCCATTTGATCTATCTATCTAGACCTCGACATAGATCTCAACAATAGACCTACATACTAGAATCTGTTATACGCTACGACACCATCTAAATTTTAAAAGGGTATACTTGATATTCCTGCAGTAAAATAAAATATTGTTTGCCGCTAATGAATTAATTAAATTCACTAAATATTGGCCTAAAACGCTTCAGATTCCCACTGACAGAACGTAGACACAACTTCGTGACTCGGAAGAAATACGGAACAACTCCATTAATGATATTGCTGAGAATATTTTGGCCAAAATGAGGATCGAAATTTCCTAATGCTGCTAATTTCAAGTGCATTTTGACCCCATAACGTCTACCTGGCTCCATAATATCTACCTGGCTCCGAAACGTCTACCAGGCTTCAAAACGTCTACCTGGCTCCGAAACGTCTACCATGCTTCATAACTTCTACCAGCATCTTTACTAGTCTCTCTTCAAATGCAGACTGTGACAAGATACATGTTAAGTGCATCATTTATTGACAACAGCTACCACATATTTAAAAGTGTAAAAATTTTAATTTTAATTTAATTTTTTTTTGGCTTGTAACTCTAAAAAAATCCCCCCCAAAAACTTTGATTTTAGCTTAACTATTTTTTTTATATTAAACTTCGGCATTTTTTTTTCTTAAGTTAAGCTAAACGTTTCTAGCTCTATAGTTCACTTTTGTCCATGACCATCACTAGCTCACTTAAACATATTTTCTGTTTAGTTTTCTTTCTTTTTTTCTTCTTATTTAATTTATCTCACTATTTCCAATGTTTCTCATTATTAACTATTTCTTTCTCTTATATTGTTTACTTTACATTCTCTCCGTTCCTGCCACTCCCTAGTGCTCCTTAATTTCTCTCTAGTTCTCTTCTTCCTTTCATTTTCCATCCAAACTCCATCATTTTGTTTCTTCTACGCTCTCAGTACGGATGGCTCCCTGGTCAAATGGTATAAGCTCTGGACTGTTGTTCGATGGTTACGATGCTCCCAGGTTCGAACCCTGCCCTGTGACATCCCCCGCTGTTTGTGCTACGATGTAAATCCCCTGCTGTTTGAGCGACGAAAATCCCCTGCTGTTTGAGCGACGATGTAAATCCCCTGCTGTTTGAGCGACGATGTAAATCCCCTGCTGTTTGAGCTACGAAAATCCCCTGCTGTTTGAGCTATGATGTAAACCCCTGCTGTTTGAGCGACGATGTAAATCCCCTGCTGTTTGAGCAACGATGTAAATCCCCTGCTGTTTGAGCTATGATGTAAATCCCCTGCTGTTTGAGCTACGATGTAAATCCCCTGCTGTTTAAGCTATGATGTAAACCCCTGCTGTTTGAGCGACGATGTAAATCCCCTGCTGTTTGAGCGACTATGTAAATCCCCTGCTGTTTGAGCAACGATGTAAATCCCCTGCTGTTTGAGCAACGATGTAAATCCCCTGCTGTTTGAGCTACGATGTAATTATCTTCAAATCTGAAGTAACATCTTGTAAAACAAAACATTATCTAGTGTGTACCAAATAACACTTGTGATTTGTTCGTTTATTACAAACTGTAGGAGGTATAGAAAATGTGTGACATGCTACACTCGTATCTCAGCGTCACAAGATCCACTGCTCCGATGATGGCTTGAAGTCATTACACAAGAGCTCACTGTGCCACACAGACCTGTTCAGCATCATGTTTGTCTGTGAGACATTTGTTAGGACGGAATGTGCATAACAAAGAGTGGGGAGGGGAAGTGAACCAATCACTTCATGTCGTGTAATAGGATGTCCCGCATCAAAGAAGTTGACGTTGTCAGATCTGAGCACATCCAGGCAATGTCACCATCCCTAATGCCCACCACAGCTACCCCCCTCTCAGGGCTTGTTGAAAATGAAAACTGTATTTTAAAGAGTGACAAACAACTCCAAGTGATGGTGGTAAGTGGTCTGTTTAGGCGTACTCTCACTGGGGCCCCCTTCTAGTACTTCAGCATAAATATCCACCAACCATAGATTGATTCCGTCCCACATTTTTGTTTCTTTAAATCCCCCAAAGTTTCTGTATCAAGATAGTTAGGACTTAGTTTTAAAAGAAGACAAAAAAACGTGCAAGGTTTTCAAACATTAAAGTACATACATTGTATAATGATCAGGATTACAATCAATTGTTATGTCAAAGCTAGTTTTATATTATAGTATATAGCGTAAGATTGTCAACACTCAAAAATATAACACCAACCTACTATACAATTTGCTTGATAATAATATTTGTTCTCTTTTTATCGGCCCCCGAAAGGGGAAAAGACGCTATTATTTTTGTCTGGTCCGTTCGTCCATTCCATTTAGATCTCATAAACTAGAAAAGATACTGAAAATCCGACATCATGATATTGTTGTAACCCTGCCTTGCACCAGTGCCCTATATGCGCACTAGCGCACTGTTGAACGTAAACAGGAGGACACTAGAATGGAGAGAAGAACAGTTCATCAGGAACTGTGAAGAGTCTGAATGTTTGGGAAACTAAGAGGCCAACTTTTGTGCTGTCTGAAGGTTGCAGTAGGGACCTGGAGCGAAGCGGGGAAGGCTGTCGTTGGTCTACATTCGGGTTAAGTAGCAAAGGACTGGTATACTTAGTAGTAAGACTCTGAGGAAGCTGAAGGATGTTGTGTGTTTACCCTAGTGAATAAACACAACTATTTATTTCCTGTTGATCTGTGTTGAGTTGCCTGCCTGTTCGTTGAGTGCCTACCCTAGAGTTGCAACAATATTTTAGACTTTTTAAAGTTCTGATGCAATGCCTACTTTTTTTTCTTTTGAAAAAGCGAAAAATTAAATTTAAAAAATATACTATGCATGCAGTTTTTCATAAAAAATACACCATTTTTTACATCTGTTCACTATATTAATAGTAAAAAAAAAACTACATCGTAAGGAGATGAGTTGGTTTTTTTTGTATTTTTAACACATTTTTGCAAACAATTGTAGATTTTCCGTCAATTTTTTGTTTCCAATCGTAACGCAAAGAAAGTAAGTTTTGTAATTCTAATTACTACATTTACAAAAAAAAGTGTTTATTTTTATTAAGAGAAAAAAATCTATCTAGTATGCATATAAGTGAAACATAATTCAAAACAACAATTTATAAGTAGTGTTTCATAATATCGCGTGAACTGCAATGCACGGAAAGCACACAGCACACTTCTCCAAAGGGAAAAGTTTTTGTTTTTTTAGGGAAATGTCTTTTTTTTAGCGGTCCGCTTTGACATATCTTCATTATGCACTTGACAACAATCTAAATTAGACTAATTAGAGGCCTGATATAGATCTAGATTTAGATTTAATTGTATTAAAAATATTGAACAAAATTTACATCGATAATCTATTAAGGAAATAGCTTATCTTCTTACAGCTTTGGGTTGCAGATTTATTTATTACGTAAGCAGTGGTGTCACATTAAGAAGTGAATCTGATGCAAACAGCATAAGTACACTATTACCCATTAGTAGACCTTCTAATCCTGATCATAATATTGACCTAGCCCTAGATCTAGTAATTTTAAGATTAAACGTGTAAAGTCATACGAATTCTAGTCTAGATTCTATTTCTAGATCAGCGGTTCTCAACCTTTTAGTCTCGGCGACCCCCCCCCCCCCGCACACACACAGCAATAGAAGAATGGACAAAAACAATCCATTTTTTCGATGGTCTTAGGCGACCCCTGGCAAATCGTCAATCGACCCCAAAGGGGTCGCGATCCACAGGTTGAGAATTCTAGATTTAGTTTTAGATTTTGATCTAAAGTCTATTTGAAATTTCTTATTACGTCTACTCCAATATATTAATCGAAATTGTTAGGAAGATGTAGTTATCTTGACGCAGTGGCGTCACTGGGGAGGGGGGTTTGGTATGGTTCGCACAGGTCGACACCGTTTTGGGGATGACAAACAAGTTGGAAAAATTATAACTTGGCAAAAGCAGACACATCGGAAAGATAATAATAAAATCTCTCGATATATGCCTAAATATGCCTAGACACATCTAGATGGTAGTTTAAGTGTCAATGATACAGCACAACGCTATACCATTTCTGTCTTAAAGAACAAAAAAATGTTCATATGATGTTAAGTCTCTTTATAATTTTTATTAAACATCATTGTAAAATTTGCAATAACATTTGAATAAATGTCATAAACAGTGGGATTTTACATTTAAGTAAAAATAAAAAAACTAGGTAATCAGCTCACTGTATTGGTTCAACAAAAAAGAACTAACTAGCAATAGTGTTTATTGGAACATATTTCAAGACACTGTATCGGCAGGTTTCCATGCAGATCTTATGTGATCAATTAACGCTACTCTACTTATTCCAGAAAAGTTAGAAGATTTTTATCAAAGATGACGTGTTGAACTGTTGGTTTTTATGTGAAAAATAACGCCAATGATTTTTAAAATTGTATTACTTTAAATTATCAAAACAAGACTATGGCTTGAATATATTTCTGGCCCATTGGTGAATTCGAAGGGGGCCGTCTCTGAGTTTGTGTGATAACACAAACTCTCTTTGTAATCCTGTTTGTTGAGGCTTTGAATGAGAAATTGGCCCTTTACAAAGCAATTAGATCAATCTTTATATAACATCAGTTAGGCCAGGTTCATATTTAACTTCACTTTCACCTATCCCTTGGTCTGTTGGACGCTGGGGCACCACGCAAGATCTGTCAACCTTCTTTCTTCCTTCCTCTCTGTCATTTGTCTTTGATAGAATTTCATTCTGATATTCTTTCTGAATATATTAAAAACCTGCCTTTTTACCTGCCTAGGTGGAGCACTTCGGGGGGCCGTTTTTGAGTTTGTGTTTCCACACAAGCTGTCTTTGCAACCTTGTTTTATTTAATGATTCCTGCTATTAGCCTATAAATTCTTCATGAAGGGCAATCAAATCATTAAATTGAAACAATCTAATAGTAACTTTTTGCATTTAAATTATGTGTGAGTCTGACAAGAATGTACATTTTGTTTTATAGTTATAATGTTTTGTTTGGTGTAATGTACAAATCGTAAGACAAATTTCCTTACGGACAATAAAGATTATTATTATTTCACAACGCCTCGAACGATTTTCATAGAAATTAGACAGTTTATGTATATCTTTGGGAAAAGAAATACTAGCTAATTGGCCTCACAGTAAAAACATGACAGTAATAACTTGTCAAAATAGAAATTTTTTTTTCATTACGTGGCTTCAAGGGAAATTACCGCACTCCACTGAAATGTTTCTTTGTATTCAGTACAGAGCTAAATATTTTAAGAAAATACACATTTGCTCCTCAAAATACAAATTTCCTGGTCTGGGAATACACTTTTCCATTTTGCCATGTAGACATCCCTGCATGATGTGTGGCTCAGAGGCCAAAAGCTGTTGGTTAGGGCTTGGCCACCTAAAAAGGGGCTCAATTTGGAAGAGGCAGCACAGAAACCTTCTCCCAGATTCAGATTCCTCCTACCACCACAGGTCCACAAAAGAGATTACATCATACAGCACTGATCTCTAAGCACTGAGCATGCTATAAGCATTAAAGATGCACTATGTAAAAGCAATTTTAAAAAAAATTATGTGGTCAAAAATATTTATTTTAGTTCATGAAAAGGGTAATCGGCGTCCACGCCTGATCCGGTTCTTTCTGTGTTCTTACTGTAGACAATAGGCTCATAAACCTACCCTCCAAAGCTGTACCATCGCAAATTAATATTAAGCCGAAAAAAATATATTTAGTTTTCAAGTTCTTTTATCATTGTTGTAATGAAAAATACGCCATTTTGTTTATTACGTTCTTAAGAGGAGGTAACTCTCCATCCCAGAAGTTTAAAAAACAATAAACTAAGAGCATAGACATAAATAAATATAGACTTGAAAACTTGTATATCTATTGTATTCGGATTTCCGAATTATGAAAAGTTGCATGATCTTCATTCTTAGAGATTAAACAAAACTACACTGCCTCCTTATTTACAATATATATAGGTGTGTATCAAAGTTAAAAAAGCACTTGATGGTTTCTATGGATACCCGTTATCTGTGTATGAAAGCCGTAAATTACATTGTTTAATTTTAATGTAACAAGTTTATTTACATTTGTAAACTTATTATACAAAATTTTTGTTTTAGATCTAGATTTGGTATTTATGGACTTTTAAGGATAGCTGCATACATTCGTCATGAATTTCATGTACCTAGTTGAAGTTCTTAATATAAATTATAAATATTGTTACTAGACTAGTCTAGATCTCGAGCCTAGACTCAATACTATAGTTTATTTTATAGGCCTACTAGTCTAGACTAGTAACTACACTCACTAGACTAGAGTCAGAGTACTATTGTTAATTGTTACTAGATCTATAACTAGTTAACAATAGTAAGTATTTTAAATTTAAAATTATATTTTGACCACATTTCGATCTACTCTAGACTCTATATAGAACTAGAGTAGTAGACTATAGAACTGTATATGCCTAAGACTAAGTCATAACATCAATAAGTCAGATTTTGAAATACAATGACTAGTAGACTATGCTCTCACGTTCGTTGTCCAATAAGTCGATTTAGACAAGACAAAAACCAAGGGATAACTTTTTTATTAGGTTAGTCGCTATACTAACCATCTTCTTGATCTAGAATATTGTTATTGTGATCTAGATAAGTAGAATTTTTTATTTTTTGTTAACTATTAATAACTGCTACTGTTTGGCTTTGGTGTTTAATTTGAATAGACATTTTCTAAACTTTTTCTGCTTTATTTTTTTTAACATTTTCTACATCTCTAGAAGTTTTTCCTTATGTTTGTAAAGCTTCTTTAATCTTTTATGAAACCAGCATTTATTTATTTTGTTTGATGATGTGGCAGCTCTAATAGAGGTACAATTTCTAATATAAAATGTGACATTTTGACTGATAATGCTTGTTATTATAGGTCAGATTGTATATTGTATTTTATGATTTTGGGGTTAATTTTATACTAATTGAAATAACTAGTGGTATTGTAATAAAAATTTACATATAAGACTATTCTGTATTATTTTTCAAGTTGTTTAAAATGGTTATATATTTCAGCATCATAACTATTCCAATACCAGCCCAAGAAATCTCAAGCCTAAACTTGAATGTACTGAAGATAATGTTTTAACTCTGAGTAAACAATTGAAAAAATCTAAGCGACTGTATACATATTATAAAGCCAGAGTTAAAACGTTGAAAAAGGAATTGAAAGAAAAAAATTTACCATCAAAGGAACTTAAAAAAAGAATTGTAATATATAAAGGTAAATATTTGCCTTTTATTTATGTTGTTTTTATATTGTATTTATTTTATTTTGTTTTTTATAATATAGACATAATCAAATTAACTAGAAATTTATATTAGATACATTTATATACAAAGAAAATTTCACTTTAGTTTATCTATTTTATAGAATTTAGTTTCTATTGCATTATTCTATACCGTTTCAGAACTTCCACTGCACTTGTTATCCAAACCAGAAGGAAGCATACAGTTCAGTGATGAACAAATTTCCTTTGCCTTAACACTGCACTATTATGGTCCTAAGGCTTATGAGTACCTGGCAACAAAATTTCATCTTCCCTCAACCAGAACATTAAGGAGGTAAATATGTTAGGCATGTAATGAATTGTATATCAGTAACCCATAATTTTAGCCAAAATATATTGATCTATAATGTATGAATATCATTCAGCATTTACATCCATCCACTATAAGATATAATACATTGTATAATTTTACAATTATTTTTAATTTAAAACAGTGCTAAATTTTGATGTCTATTTTGTAACGAATGCATGTGTAAATCAGATATAGCTGAAGTATTTCTAAAGATGATCATTTAGACTAAGTGCGTGCGTACCTTGTTGAGAGTATTACATGCGAGTTCAGGACATGAACATCACGTTAAAGATTGAACAGGTACTAAACAGGAACACAGACTCAATGACCAAGTCTACTCAAGGTGAACTTCCAACAAACATTTATTACAGAATGGGCCACAGTCTAGTCTGTCACTATAAAATGATGTTATCCCCTCAAGAGTTTAGCGGTAACTGATTTCTATAAGTCAATCTTAACCTCTAACCCCAAGTCTATGTCATCATTCTAAAATGTCCGTTCACTGTCAGTACATTAAAGTGCGCCACTCAACTAACTAAACTAGCTATCTAACAATATATATATACAATGTACTTTTCCTATTTCCTCAGGAGATTATCAAAGGTTGATGGCTCTCCCGGAATCAACAGATGCATGATTCAAGCATTGAAACAGTTGGTTTAAGACAAGCCAGAACTAGAGACCAATGTGTGGCTTGCATGATAGATGCAATGGCAATTAGGAAATAAATGTGTTATGATGCACATAAGAAAAAAATGACAGGATTTGTCAATCTTGGTCAGCAAAATGATACAGAGGAAATGGAAGCAACAGAAGCCCTTGTTGTTCTAATAGTTGGTTTGAAGGGCAATTGGAAAGCTCCCATAGCCTATTATTTTACAAATAGCATTAGTGCAATAACACAAAAACAAATATTGTTAGACATATTTTCTGTACTGCACAATGTTGGAATGAAAGTTTGGAGCTTGACTATGGATGGACATCCTGTAAATTTCTCAACATGTGAGCTTTTGGGGTGTAAACTGAAAAATTTTGATTCCCTTGAGACAACTTTTACTGATCCATCTTCTGGAAATAAAATTAACATATTTTAACTGAGTCATCAGTTGGAGACACATTGTCAATTTAAACACTCTACAAGACAATTGTGGTCTAACTTTTGCCAACAAACTGACTTCAAGGCATACACTGTTCAAAAATCAAAAAATGAAAGTAGCACTAGCTGTACAAGTGATAATGGCTTCTGTAGCTGATGCCTTGCAATATTTACATGAATCTGGCCAAACTGTGGATGAACAAGACTTTTCTGAAGTGCTGCCAACCGTTAAATTTATAAGAGTAGGACCAATAATAATAATAATTTCATGATGATTTAAGTTTGCTATTAACTTAGTCTTCTTAGTGTACAAATACTAAATGTATAACTATAGTTGATATAATTTGAAAAAATTACATTTGATGTTGTTTAATTATTTAATGTTGTTTTTAGAACTCTAGAATGGTATTCATGATATCATGAAATAGCATTCATGATTTTTAAGCTTCAATTATAACATACTTATAAATATAAGGTAACAATCTATGTGTTAATATAACTATTTATTTTTTTTTTCTTATTTAGACCATGGACTCACTGTTTGATAAATTGAACTCCAGAAACATTCATAACAAAGGTTTCAAATCAGCTATAAATGTCTTTAACTGGCCAGATAAGCTCCATTTTCTAGAAGCTACAAAAACATATTTAATGTCCTTAAAAACTTCTGATGGTCGCTTTCTTTACCAAACCAAAAAGTAAATATTTATTGGAAACATAATATAAAATGTATTTGTTTAACATATTTTTTTTATTATCACTTATTAATTTGAAATTTTTACTTTTTCTGTTTCTTTTAAAATTCTATCTTTTTTTTTTTCTTCAGACACACTGCAATAACTGTTTTTTTTTATAAATATTGAAAGTATAATTTGCCTAGTGCTACAAATTCAGATGGTTCAGTAATTTTTACTGACATACAAAATTTCCCAAGACCATCTGGAACTATTATTCAATGCAATAAGAAGAGCTGGTAAGTTAAATGAAAATACAAATTGAAACTTTCTTTTCTCTAAATTTTCATTGTTGCCACATATGGTAGTTTTAATTTGGATTTCATATATTGCAATTATATCATATATATTATGTATGTTGTCTTGAATTATAAAAAAAATAAATTTATATTTGTAGGTGGCTGGAACAATAACCCAAACGTTAGGCAATTTGAATCTACATTCAAAAAACTCCTGGTTCGATGTGGTGTTCAACCTGGAAAGACAGGCAATGTTTCTTTATTGGACAGTTTAGAACTTACAACTCCAACGTTGGCAAATTCATCAGACATTGTTATGGAGGAAGATGTGTTTACTAATGACCAATCATTTCTATCTGAACATGATTATTGTTCTCATTTGAATGTAAATCATAAACACACAATAGAGCAAATTGTTTGTTATATAGCCGAATGGATTGTTAGAAAAGCCATGTCTGTAATTGATTGCTCATTATGTAGAGAATCATTAGTGTGTGTTGACAACCCTAAAGATTTTTGTTTAAATTATCATTTGTTAAATTTGAAAAATAGAGGTGGGCTAATCATTCCTCCAAATGGTACTGTAACATTACTACTATCTGCTGAGAGAGCTATTAGGCATCTCATGAGAATAAACACTGTCAAAATGTGCAAATATGAGCAAGTTGTCTATTCAGTTAAAAAAGAATTAGGCCAGCCTATATTAGAAAGTCAATCAGGGATTGAAAACCACTATTTCAACTTAATATCATTGCTTGTGAACATCTTTTTCAATATGAGACTTCATCATATTGCAAAAATAATCAATATAAAACAAAATGCCCACTGTTTTGAGACAAGAATTATTCAAGGTTATCTTATTTAAAGGGCAATAATTATTTTTTTAACTCAGCTAAAAATTAATTAATAATAAATAATTGTTTTTATATTCATTACATACTATTAACATTGTGATATGTATTAACATATATTTTATTAATTCAAGATTTTTGTTCAGTTTATACTGAAGAAATGCTTCTTACATTATATGGTTTTTTTTTTTTTTACTATAGTGCAAAATAGCTTGAGAACCCTTTAAGTTATATAATAACAGTATATCTTCATTTTTAATAGAGATGCTACCATACCTACAATTACTTCTCCTTCAGAATGATTATTACAGTACAAGTATGCCTTGGAAAAAGCTAGATAATGAAGGAGAAAGAATTTTAAGTGCATTAAATAATAGGATGATGACCTTTTATTTAATTTACTAATAAAGATATTTTTTAATGCAATTGGTTTTAATTGTAAATATTTGGGTTATATTTTTTTTTTGTGGCTTTATGAAAATGGGTTATTTATTTTTTTAAATGTTCATATTAAATTTGTAGAAGTGCTACTTCTTCCATATTACTATTAGACAATGGAATGGGTTGCCTGAATAAATTTAATTTTTTAATTGCCTATTCTTCATTATGGGAGAATATTTCAATATAAAGACTAAAGCTTTATGAATTGTTGATAATGTTAATTTATGCTCACAAAAGGCATGGAATTGACAGAGAGAGTGTGTGTGAGTTAATACAATGGTAGGCACGTTTGTTGTATTGTATTAAATAATAGTTAAATTACTTTTATGTACCAGTAGTAAGAATGCTATGTAATGTTAAAATGTAGTTTGTTATTACAAATGGTTGTGTCATATAAAAAAAATGAATTTACTTTTTAATATTAGAGATGATTTTAGGTCTTTCTGAATAGCAAATAAGTTGCACTATTTCTTCCAGTATATATTATCATTTAATGAATGACATTGAAGAGCTTCCAAATAAATATGTCTTAATAAAATTCTTTATTTTTTATTTTATAATACTAGTAATAATAATAATAATAATATTAATTGTCATTGAGGAAATGCATTTAAATACACTATTTTAGAAAAAAGATTTATATATGAAGGTTCCATAAAGAAGCGCTGTTACATTATATTCTAAAAAATGCATTTGATAAATTGTTTTGCACTAAACAATTGTTAAGATAACTTGACCCCTAACCCTATAACTTGAAAAACTGCAAAACAATAAAATGCAAAATATTAAACAATATTGTGAGAGACATACTGCAATGTAGGCCTATATTCTTAGATAAGAAAGTTTCATTGCACGATGGCCGTGCTGCTAATAGTGTCTGGACAGAGGATGTAAAGAATTTTACAATGTAAAAAGGTGCTTTTCTGATGACAATATGAGTTGTTCTCAGCTATATCATCTAGCAAATTTTAAGAATAAATTTTTATTTTTTTTGACAAAGAAATCTCTATTGAGCTGTATTTAGGAGACTCTTGCATTACTGGTCATTTCATTATTGATCATTGCTTTCACAGCAGTTTTTCATCTATGATACTTCTCTTGTTGGTTACAGATTCTGCTTTCTCATCCAGAGTAATAGCTTGTGTGTTAGTCACCTTCTTATTATAGTCTTGTTAATTGTAAGTAGCCTACTATCCCATATTTAAACTACATGGCTTTTTTATGAAACGAAAAGTGCGAGTTCATCAACAAGATTCAGTCCTTCACTTTGAATTAGTGAAATTAGGGATTTCTTAAGCAGAGTGGCCAAATAAGCTAAAATTAAAACAGATTTAGAACAAAAAAATGAACATTATGATTAATTGACATTGCACTCACGCTGGAGATAAAAAAAAAAAAAACACTAGTGAAAATATGGTTATACTTACATACGTTAGGGCTGAAATAGATATGAATATTAACTTTTATACTGCTCATAAATGTTGTATAATTAAGTGCACAAAATTGCAAGTCACAAATTTTCGTTTCATAAAACTCTTTAATTGGCCAGTCTATATTTATTTATGTCTATGACTAAGAGCAAGTATCACTGAACTATATATTATTTTGATGGCATTTAGTATGATCAAAATTTAGATTTAGTGCTAGCTTTAGGGTTAGGGTTAGAATTAGGTTTAGGTTTTTAACTAGAGTTAGGTTTAGAATTTGGTTTAGGGTTAGGTTTAGTGCTAGGTTTAAGATAAGGTTTAGAATTATGGTTAGGGTTAGATTTAGGATTAGGTTTAGAATTAGGGTTAGGTTAAGAATAGGTTTAGAATTAGGGTTAGATTTAGGATTAGGTTTAGAAATAGGATTAGGGTTAGATTTACAATAGGCTTACTATTAGGTTTAAGATAAGGTTTAAAATTAGGGTAAAGTTTAGTGTTTATCGAAACCCTAACCACTAAACCTTAAACGTAACCCTAACATTAACCCTAAACCTAATTCCTTAAACATAGCGCTAAACCTAAATACTAAACCTAATCCTAATTCAATACCTAATTCTTATTCTAAACCTAACCCTAAACCTAGCAGTAAACCTATTATTTTGATCCTACTAAACCTAATCCTAAACTATAATATAGTGCTCCAAACGATATATAGTTCAGTGACATTTGTTTTTTTACTGCCTATCCAGAACATCATAACACTATGGCGTCGCCTCTATTACAGCAATAATAAGAAACCGTAAAAACTGATTTTTTTTTTTTCGGATTAATATTAATATGCGATAGTACAGCTTTGGAGGGTAGGTTTATGAGCCTATTGTCTACGGTAAGACCACAGAAAGAACCGGATTAGGCGTGGGCGGCATAATATCACCTATTACCAAAACATGATAAGTTCAAAGGGCTGAAAATAGAAGTCAAAGATGACCATAACAGTTATCTGGGAAACCATTTTTGAAAATGTTAAATACATGACGTGTTTCAGTTAAGAAACAAAAAGCATGATTACATGAATAGATTTAATTTTGTATGTTCATGTGTTAAAGTATAAAGTAGATCTTGAGGTAGACATAGATCTAGATCTAGACTAATCTAGAGTTAAAAATTGGCTTTTATAGAGTTCATTCTGTGCTGCGTGAAGGCTTTGCTCTGCGCATGCGTGACCCTTTTTTCATGAAAGAATATAGGCCTATCTAAACACGGCTACGCAGCTTTAGCCAACAGTGATAAAGTGTATTAAAAATGCTTAAGAAAAAATAAATTTGAATGTCAATTTGATTAAAATATGAAATGAATGGACTATAATTAGTATGTTCATGTGTTAAAGCATAAAACTATCTTTGCAAAAAGAAGTTTTATCATCTTAGAGTTGAATAAGAGTTATAGACTTAGGAATAGACTCAGTAGAGAGATGTGTAACCATTAGGTAATGTCTAATGAAGAATGTGCATCGGGATATCTAAATTCGCAGATATAAATAACGAATTAATGTAAAAATGCTTTTGAAACACAAATTTGAAGGTTAATTTTATTAAATAATGAAATCAATAAACTATATTTTGCATTTTCATGTGTCAAAAAAAACAACAAAAAACTATAAGTGCAAAGTTTAGTTCTTAAAATTAGATCTAGATCTAAATCCTTTCGATCTTTTCTCATGTCAATGTCAACATTGTAAACATGGCCTAGATCCATGAAATACAATAGCTGTTATAGAGTTGGTCTCTTTTTTTTGAGGGTCTTAAGTTTGTTTTAGGGCCACAATACATACACTACGGTCTAAGCCCAAGGAACATTTATGCTAAGTTTTATCAAGATTGGTCAAGCGGCTTTTATTTCTATACAGGGACATACATACATTCATACTAGTGAACGAGGAGGAGGACACTAGAATGGAGAGAAGAACAGTGCATCAGGAGCTGTGAAGAGTCTGAATGTTTGGGAAACTAAGAGGTCAACTTTTGTGCTGCCTGAAGGTTGTAGTAGGGACCTGGAGCGAAGCGGGGAAGGCTGTCGTTGGTCCACATTCGGGTTAAGTAGCTAAGTACTGGTATACTTAGTAGTAAGACTCTGAGGAAGCTCAAGGATGTTGTGTGTTTACCCTAGTGAATAAACACAACCATTTATTTCCTGTTAAACTGTGTTGAGTTGCATGCCTTTTCGTTGAGTGCCTAACCTAGAGTTGCAACAATACATACGCCAAACATTCTACTTTATATATTAGATATACACTGACTCAACTTGAAAGTAGATATATCTAGAAAGACAAACAAAATGATATTTTCAAGAAAATCTCATTTAAAATATACTTATTTTTTTGTTTCTTCCTCTCTTTCTCTCTCGGGGCCGGATTTAAATATAAGTAGTTTTAGCTATAGCATAGGGCCTCCGATAAATATTTAGCACTGACATACATCATATCTGAACTTATAAACGGCACTATATCGCAAATAGCATAGAGCCTTTTCAAATCTTTATTGACATCAATTACGACACACCACATCGTGGTTTTATCAGAAAATCTTCAATCTATAAAACCAAAAACTTTCCTCTTAGTTACACTAGAAACACAAACATACACTCCGTAGCAAGTATACGTTATAACAACCCATTAAGTGATCTCTTGTTCTCTCTTCCCTTGGCATCTAACCAGGTTTTTCTTTGTTTTTTTGGTTATGGGCCATTGAAATTTCCAACACATGAGTTACGGGTCGCATAACCTCTGTGGAATCGATCATCCATGACCTTATTACGCCATGTTGGCTGAACTTACGAGTAGCCAGATAGCACTATGTTACAGTTCGGATTTGGTCCGTGGGCCGCAGTTTGTGCATCGCTGCCTTTACGTTGAGAAATTATCACCAAGATCACAAAGTTTAATCCGAGAGTTGTCTTCTCTTCGACGCACAACAACTCGGCTGGTTTTTAATCACACAGATCTAGAATGTATTTGATTGAATCTTTCAATTTTCAAGGATTAGACTTTATAATTAAACGGACATGTTTGTTTGCAGAGCAGACGGCACTAGGACGCTTAGCTTTGCTCGCAAAGAATTTTACAAAGAATAATTTGAAGAAAATTTCAATAAAATTTTAATTAAAATTGTTTAACTTGGTGGGTTTAATTCTGATTTTTACAAACTTTAAAATGTAAATATTATCAAAGTTTTCTGCATCATCATAATAGCAACTATAACATATATACAAGTTACATTTCTTTAGGGACATTTTTAAAAATGTTTTATAATGAAATTGTCACTACGAAAATATTTGGAGAAGATTTCATCAGATAAAAACATTTACCAATAAAGCATTTTTTTTGTTTACTTTCCTTCTTTCACGCTAGGGTGGAATTCATGACTTTTTTTCTTTCACGCTAAGGTGTAGTTAATTTTTTTTTTCTTTCACGCTAGGGTGGAGTTCGTTTTTTTTTCTTTCACGCTAGGGTGTAGTTAATGGGTTTTTTTTCACGCTAGGATGTAAAGGTTTTCGCTAGGTTGTAGTTAATGTTTTTTCTTTTACACTAGGGTGTAGTTAATGTTTTTTTTTCTTTCACACTAGGGTGTAGTTCATTTTCTTTCACGCTTGGGTGTAGTTAATGTTTTTTTTCTTTCACGCTAGGGTGTAGTTAATGTTTTTTTTTCTTTCACACTAGGGTGTAGTTCATTTTCTTTCACGCTAGGGTGTAGTTAATGTTTTTTTTTCTTTCACGTTAGGGAGTAGTTCATGTTTTTTTTTCACGCTAGGGTGTAGTTCATTTTTTTTTTACTCTAGGGTGTAGTTCATTTTTTTTCTTTCACGCTTGGGTGTAGTTAATGTTTTTTTTCTTTCACGCTAGGGTGTAGGTTCTGTTTATTCTTTTAGGATGTAGTTAAAAAAAATTTTCTTTCACGCTAGGGTGTAGTTAATGTTTTTATTTCACTCTAGGGTGTAGTTAAGGTTTTCGCTAGGTTGTAGTTATTTTTTTTTCTTTCACGCTAGGGTGTAGTTAAGGTTTTTTCTTTCACGCTAGGGTGTAGTTAATGTTTTTTCTTTCACGCTAGGGTGTAGTTAATGTTTTTTTTTCTTTCACGTTAGGGAGTAGTTCATGTTTTTTTTTCACGCTAGGGTGTAGTTCATTTTTTTTTTACTCTAGGGTGTAGTTCATTTTTTTTCTATCACGCTTGGGTGTAGTTAATGTTTTTTTTCTTTCACGCTAGGGTGTAGTTAATGTTTTTTTTTCTTTCAGGCTAGGGTGTAGTTAATTTTTTTTTCTTTCAGGCTAGGGTGTAGTTAATGGTTTTTTTTTCTTTCACGCTAGGGTGTAGTTAATGTTTTTTTTCTTTCACGCTAGGGTGGAGTTAATTTTTTTTTCTAACACGCTAGGGTGTAGTTAAGGTTTTTTCTTTCACGCTAGGGTGTAGTTAATGTTTTTTCTTTCACGCTAGAGTGTAGTTAATGTTTTTCTTTCACGCTAGGGTGTAGTTAATTATTTTTTTGTCTTTCACGCTAGGGAGTAGTTAATGTTTTTTTTTCTTTTACGCTAGGGTGTAGTTTATGTATTTTTTCTTTCATGCTAGGGTGGAGTTAATGTTTTTTTTCTTTCACGCTAGGGTGTAGTTAATGTTTTTTTTTCTTTCAGGCTAGGGTGTAGTTAATTTTTTTTTCTTTCAGGCTAGGGTGTAGTTAATGGGTTTTTTTTCTTTCACGCTAGGGTGTAGTTAATGTTTTTTTTCTTTCACGCTAGGGTGGAGTTATTTTTTTTTTCTAACACGCTAGGGTGTAGTTAATGGGGTTTTTTTCACGCTAGGATGTAAAGGTTTTCGCTAGGTTGTAGTTAATGTTTTTTCTTTCACGCTAGGGTGTATTTAAGGTTTTTTGTTTCACGCTTGGGTGTAGTTCATGTGTTTTTTTTTACGCGAGGGTGTAGTTAAGGTTTTCGCTAGGGTGTAGTTAATGTTTTTTCTTTCACGCTAGAGTGTAGTTAATGTTTTTCTTTCACGCTAGGGTGTAGTTAATTATTTTTTTGTCTTTCACGCTAGGGAGTAGTTAATGTTTTTTTTTCTTTTACGCTAGGGTGTAGTTTATGTATTTTTTCTTTCATGCTAGGGTGGAGTTAATGTTTTTTTTCCTCTTCACGCTAGGGTGTAGTTAATGTTTTTTCTTTCACGCTAGGGTGTAGTTAATGTTTTTTTTTCTTTCACGCTAGGGTGGAGTTAATGTTTTTTTCTTCCATGCTAGGGTTGAGTTAATTTTTTTTTCTTTCACGCTTGGGTGTAGTTAATGTTTTTTTTTCTTTCACGCTAGGGTGTATTTTTATGTTTTTTCTTTCACGCTAGAATGTAGTTAATGGTTTTTTTACGCTAGGGTGTAGTTAATGTTTTTTTTTCTTTCACGCTAGAGTGTAGTTAATGTTTTTTTCTTTCACGCTAGGGTGCAGTTAATGTTTTTTCTTTCACGCTAGGGTGTAGTTAATGTTTTTTTTCTTTCACGCTAGGGTGTAGTTCATGTTTTTTTTTCTTTCACGCTTGGGTGTAGTTCATGTTTTTTTTTCTTTTACGCTAGGGTGTAGTTTATGTATTTTTTCTTTCATGCTAGGGTGGAGTTCATTTTTTTTTCTTCTACGCTTGGGTGTAGTTAATGTTTTTTCTTTCACGCTAGGGTGTAGTTAATGTTTTTCTTTCACGCTAGGGTGTAGTTAATTATTTTTTTGTCTTTCACGCTAGGGAGTAGTTAATGTTTTTTTTTCTTTTACGCTAGGGTGTAGTTTATGTATTTTTTCTTTCATGCTAGGGTGGAGTTAATGTTTTTTTTCCTCTTCACGCTAGGGTGTAGTTAATGTTTTTTCTTTCACGCTAGGGTGTAGTTAATATTTTTTCTTTCACGCTAGGGTGCAGTTAATGTTTTTTCTTTCACGCTAGGGTGTAGTTAATGTTTTTTTTCTTTCACGCTAGGGTGTAGTTCATGTTTTTTTTTCTTTCACGCTTGGGTGTAGTTAATGTTTTTTCTTTCACGCTAGGGTGTAGTTCATTTTTTTTTGTCTTTCACGCTAGGGAGTAGTTAATGTTTTTTTTTTCTTTTACGCTAGGGTGTAGTTTATGTATTTTTTCTTTCATGCTAGGGTGGAGTTCATTTTTTTTTCTTCTACGCTTGGGTGTAGTTAATGTTTGTTCTTTCACACTAGGGTGTAAAGACTAAAAAAAAACAAAGATTTACTGCTGCAGAGGTAAACGACTGTATAGAAAATACGAAAAACATGCATATATGTAACCCTGCCGGACCAAGTAAAACAAAGGACGTTTGGGCCACGAGGCCTTCATCAGCTACAAAACAAACAAAAAAATAAAAAACAATTAACACAAAATAGTCTTAAGTTAACTTATCTGTCCGATGTTGTTCTCTATCGAGGCAGAAAAGAAATGAGCTACGCTGGTGTAAAAGCGCGGGAAAACGGAAGGGGGCGGAGATGTCAGGCAAAGATGAATGGGAAAAGGGGGTACCGCAGTGTTAGTGCCCATAGCGTATTAAATAAAAGTGTGCTGGTTGTTGATCCCGTTAGGTTGGAGGGTGCCTGATATGTAAATAAGTTTGTTTTCGATCTGCAGACGGGTGTTTTTGTCGTAGCATTGTTGTATGGCAGTGACAAGGAGGTACCCCTATGATGTGTGTTTTTAAAATGGATAGGGACGGGCTAAGTAGCAAAGTTACGAATGTCTCTAAGGTGTTCTTGGAGTCGTGTTTTTAAGGTCCTGCCTGTGTTTCCAACATAAAACATCTGACACCTTGAGCATATTATAGCATATATGACTCCTCTACTATTACAGTTAAATTTGCCACTGATCTTGATGGTCATTTTAGGACAGGTGATGGTGGGGGTGGCGAGTGTGTGTTTGCAGGTCTGACAATTACGTCGCTTACATGGCCAAGTGCCAGGTTCACTTGAAATGTTTTGGAGTTTAGTGTGTACTAATATGTCTTGTAGGTTTTGGTCTCGCCTGAATACACCACAGGTTTCAAAGGTCTCAAAGACCGTTGCAGATTCAAAAGACCACATCTAGAACTAGGGAGTTTACTTTGCAGTTGACTCAATCATTAGGATGGGATGCTCCTATTCGTACATTCTTTGTTAGTCGTTTCACAAAATGTGTTTCGTTATGTTTCTTCCTACTTTTAGTTTCAGTAAAAAACCCAAATAAAATTTGTGCTATGCTACGAACATGTGTAGAGTAGACATGCAGCGTCTTTTAGTTACACATATTTTTTGTATTCTAATAACTTCTGTTTTTAATGGACACTTCATCACATTTAAATAGACCCCATCCTCTCAACATTTGTCTGTACTAGGTTGTTGCACGCTATACTGAAGTCAAAAGACTGTCTTAATGTGTTTGGTTCCCCCCCCCCCCCCCCCCCCCCCCGGTTGTCAGCTTTGTGAGAGCGATCCAGAACTCAATGCCCTAATGTCTATTAAACATCTGCTGGGAAAAGTCGAGTTTATTGGTTGCTAGCAAACATGATTTTATTTTTTTAAACCAGTGAAAAGGGGGGAAATACACTATAATTCATTTACATTTATAAAATATGAATTTCACATGTGCTTTGAAATGCTTTTTCGAGCCTATTGCTAAATTTTTTAACAATTCAAACACATTTCTCATGAGTGAGCTCTGAAGAGATAGAAGAAAAAAAGTATTCTCAGGATCAAATTTAAAATGCGCTCATCATTTGGTTGTATTTCTTTATTTCTGTTTAGGGTAGTTTTGAGGTTGGAAGAACAATTTGGGTATCTGGTTGAACAAATGCCAGATCTAGATTCAACAGAATCCACATATAGAAATAGAGAGTTTACTTTGCAGTATACTCAATCATTAGGAGAAGTTGTCCTTTGTTCGTCTCACACTTAGTCCTATAAAAGATTGTTGGGTACACAATACCAATAGAAGAATGCAAACGAATTGCGTGTATGAGTAGGAGGCAGCTCAATAATAGAAACTCCTCCATCAAAACAACGCTTAGAGTTAGACATTTCCTTAACAAACTCTTAAAATAAGAGTGATTACACAAGTGTATTGGTTAAATCAACAAGAAGGGAGTGTCGCATCTATCTATCTATCTATCTTATCTATCCAGTATCTAACCCTATCTATGTAAAAAAAACAACTTAAATTTATAGGAAAATCGTTAGAACTGTTTTTTGAGATCAACTGTCCATGTCCATTGTTCCAGGTTTAATGAAATTCTGACTTAAGTAGAGGTATTGCAAAAACATTAAATGTTAAATGCCAAGAAAAAATACCTGATACTGAGTTCCTTCGAAGAGCTGGCCTGCAAAGTATCCACAGAATCCTGATGCAGTCCCAGGTATGATGGACAGAGACTTTTGCATCCCTTAACAACTCCTGTATGGCCAGTTAAAGGAAGGGAAGCGATTACAAGGTGGACAAAGAAAACGCTTTCAGTGAAACCTCAAAGCTTCAACTAAGCATTCAGCATTGACCCTGCAATTTGGGAGACGGATGCACATAATAGAGCATAGTGGCGTCTCTGTGAAAACTGTCGCACAAATTGCAGAGGACAAGAGAACTGGGCTGGCAGAGCGTAGGAAAAAATTTTTTACAACGACAGTTTTTGTGGAAACTCCAAATCAGCCCTCTAAGTCCGCTGAGTTAGGTAAAAATGCAGGCTTCAATATTTTCAGAAAGAATATCAGAAACTATGCACCACAAACTATCAACAGCTACAACCCTATCAACAGCTACAACCCTATCAACAGCTACAACCCTATCAACAGCTACAACCCTATCAACAGCTACAACCCTATCAACAGCTACAACCCTATCAACAGCTACAACCCTATCAACAGCTACAACCCTATCAACAGCTACAAACTATCAACAGCTACAAACTATCAACAGCTACAACCCTATCAACAGCTACAACCCTATCAACAGCTACAAACTATCAACAGCTTCAAACTATCAACAGCTACAACCCTATCAACAGCTACAACCCTATCAACAGCTACAACCCTATCAACAGCTACAACCCTATCAACAGCTACAAACTATCAACAGCTACAAACTATCAACAGCTACAAACTATCAACAGCTACAAACTATCAACAGCTACAGCCCTATTCCCGTCGATACAAAAAAAAGAAGAGACGTGCTCATACAAGTGTGGAAAGTGTTGCAGATATGGTTCATACAAGTGTGGAAAGTGTTGCAGATATGGTTCATACAAGTGTGGAAAGTGTTGCAGATATGGTTCATACAAGTGTGGAAAGTGTTGCAGATATGGTTCATACAAGTGTGGAAAGTGTTGCAGATATGGTTCATACAAGTGTGGAAAGTGTTGCAGATATGGTTCATACAAGTGTGGAAAGTGTTGCAGATATGGTTCATACAAGTGTGGAAAGTGTTGCAGATATGGTTCATACAAGTGTGGAAAGTGTTGCAGATATGGTTCATACAAGTGTGGAAAGTGTTGCAGATATGGTTCATACAAGTGTGTAAAGTGTTGCAGATATGGTTCATACAAGTGTGTAAAGTGTTGCAGATATGGTTCATACAAGTGTGGAAAGTGTTGCAGATATGGTTCATACAAGTGTGGAAAGTGTTGCAGATATGGTTCATACAAGTGTGGAAAGAACAGGATACGGAGATTTATTAATGTTTTAATTATTACATTGCTAATATTCATATGTATTCAATGAACTTAAAGTTACAAATATATAGTTAAATAGGAACCTGGCCTAATTGATGTCGTTGAATGATTATCTGATGTTCTGTTTTGTAAAGGGCTAATCTCTCACTCAAAACACCAACAAAAGAACTTTTCCCTTTTTGAGTATTCATTGAGACAGTGTGCTTTCTATGCGTATAATATGATACACTACTTATAAATTGTTGTTTTAAATTATGTCCAACTTATTTGCATAGGAAATAGATTTTTTCTTTTTAAAAAAGTTAACATTTTTTGTGTGTGTAAATGTTGTATTGAATATTACAAAACTTACATAACTTAGCAATACAATTGTAAAAATAATATTTTTTTTAATCAAAAATCTAAAATAAATAAATGTGTTTAAAAATTGTAAATAATCGCCTGCCTTAACAAAAAGCCTACAGCGCTTGTTAGTACTAATAGTGAATAGTTGTAAAAATGGTGTATTTTTTATGAAAAAGCTGCTTGATTTAAAAAAATAGATTTTTCGCTTTCAGCCGTTGCATCAGAACTTTGAATAATCTAAAATATCATGATATCCGATTTTCATTTTCTCTTCTAGTTTCTGAGATCTAAACGGACAGACGGGCCACACAAAACTAATAGCGTCTTTACCCCTTTAGGGGGCCGCCAAAAAAGTAGCCGTTGCATCAGAACTTTTGAAGGATCTCAAATATCATGATGTCTAACATTCAGGGCTCACAAAGATCTCACTATCGACATGAGGAGGCCTATAACCCCAGCGCAAAGCCTTCAGTCCCATGGAGGACAACAGTGGTCATCATCGTACCACTGTTTACAATCTATAATATAACAATAATAAGATGTAGATATATTTCAAATTACATATCTGAAGTTCAAATTGTAAAAATTAGGTGAAGTCTCTAAGCTGGTTCAGACAATCTTTTCATTTCAATTAATTCCTCCAAATATAATTATATTTAATTCCTCAAAATATAACTATAATTAATTCCTTAAAATATAACTATAATGAATTCCGTAAAATATAACTATAATTAATTCCTCATATTTTCTTATTTTTTGTACCACAGAGTTCCTTCCATAGATAAATAAACACTAATGTACAGATAATGTGTGAGGTAATACAGGGAACTCACTAATAATTTACACCAAGAATAGGGATTGTCTTCCCTTGGGGCCGGATATTGTGAAGCAAGTCAACCCCCCCCCCCTTCCCCTCCCATCCCCCGATCCAGTTGGACAGAGGTGTACAAACGGAAAGCCTCTCTCCTTTCAACCAGACTTTCCATCGTTCATCCTTTAGTGATGGTCATTGGTCATTGGAAAAAAAAGAGAAACTCCAACCCTAGCTATTCTTAACATTAGATCCGTGGCCAAGCCGCTATCCCTTCAAGTCCTTCGTTTGTTTCCTCCTTGTCCAATCTCTGCTACGGTGAAACCATTATCCGGCCGTTTTAGTCTCACGTGACCCAAGAGATGCGCAATGATCAATACCAGTCTTGACATTTAAGGTTTTTTTTTTTCTTCTTTTAAATACCAAGATTCTAGGTTTTTACAGTAAGGATAAAAACTTAACACATTTGTTTCCTTCTATTTTGTGACCTTTCAGACTACGATGTAGCTGATACCAGCGCTTCTGTGCTGTGAAAACGTTTAGGGTTTTATAATAAGCAAGCGAAAAGCTTTTGTTTAGAGTCAGTATGGATTTAGGTTTTATTTTAAGCTGTTTTTTTCTTACAGGAAAAAGAAAATTAAAGTATCCTTTCCCTACCTTGAGCGCAGATGCTATAAAGCTCCTGTGTTTGTATGGTATGTTTACATGAAGTAGGGTGTCACGTGGCAAGTACAATGACAAACTCTCTTTTTGGCTTTCCCAAATAATGCCAGGTACCCATTAGAGTTTGCTGGACTCAGGAGCGTCCTAAAAATTCCGAAGTTCGAAATCCAGATTGAAAGAGCAAAGGAAACTATTGCCACACAAGGCATTCCGTATATTGAATAGCGTAGGGCCCTTATGAAGTCCAAATCAGGCACGGCATCTCGCCATGTTTAGGGATCTCTCTCTCTTGTAGCCTATTTTAGGATAAAACTTAAAATTTCAATATTGGAACGTTAAAACTGTTTTCAGGACGTCATTAAAGGTCAAAGGTGGTTAGTCGTTTCAAGGACTGTAAAGGGATGTTATACAAGAATAACCGAGAGGCGGTGTGTGTGTTTGTTTGTGTGTGTGTGTGTGCTTTTTGGATTTGAAAAAGAGTGTAAGTGATATATAAAAGAAAAAAAGATGTAAAAGAGAGAGAGAGAGAGAGAGAGAAATAAATCAATAGCTGGATCTGTTCTCTGACCGTTAACTTTGTCTAAAACTGCTAATATTAAAAGATTGATACAGAGTAAGACTATAGGCGAATCATTTAGAACTGTAGCGACACCAAAACTTTATTTCTCATGGTCTTAAGTCTCTGTAGTATCTACACCACATTAGCACATTAGCATTTCTTTAAACTATTGGACTCTTTATTAAGCGATCAAGACGGATTAAAATAGCAAAAAAATCTTCTGAAAATAGTTTAAGAATGCAGATAACTTTAATATTAAAATCAACCAACTTTAGAAAGAAATTACTCAGATTTAGCAGTGGTTTAGGAGGCAGAGTTTACAAGAAGCCAAGTTTCTCAAATGAAACACACACTCCTCCCATTCACAAAAAAACACACAATGTCGGAATTTCTTTTCACTCTCCACTTTCTCTTCCGGTCCTCAACCATAAACTCCAACACAAACACACACACACATATTCATACACAAACACACACACACATATTCATACACATACACACACACACATACTCTCACGCAGAAACATTGTTGGCTTTGACAATGGAGAACCGGAAGTGATACTTCAGCTTCAAGACAATGTTTGTCCAAAGCACCTTCCCATAGCTCCACAGACCCGTTGAGAGCCTGACTTCAGGTTGGTGGCCCTCAGATGAACAAGTTAATACCTGAATTACCTATCGCAAGTGGAGGATGGTGACAAACTCGCACCCATTCCAAGGAGGGGGGAGATAGAAGAGAACAGTGGTAATAGCTGGAGGGAACTTCAATAATCTTTATCTTTTTTAAAAAAAATATGCCCCACAGTATTTTTGGATACACAAATTAGCTCTCTCTCTTTCCTTTCTCTTTTTCTATCCATTCATCCATAAATCATCCACACATCTATCTATCTATCTATCTATCTATCTATCTATCTATCTATCTATCTATCTATCTATCTATCTATCTATCTATCTATCTAATCTATCTATCTATCTATCTATCTATCTATCTATCTATCTATCTATCTATCTATCTGTCTGTCTGTCTGTCTATCTATCTATCTATCTATCTATCTATCTATCTATCTATCTATCTATCTATCTATCTATCTATCTAATCTATCTATTAGTCTGTTAGTAGATGCAGTTAGTAGATGTAGCTAGTAGATGCAGTTAGTAGATGTAGTTAGTAGATATAGTTAGTAGATGTAGTTAGTAGATGTAGTTAGTAGATGTAGCTAGTAGATGTAGTTAGTAGATGTAGTTAGTAGATGTAGTTAGTAGATATAGTTAGTAGATGTAGTTAGTAGATGTAGTTAGTAGATGTAGTTAGTAGATGTAGCTAGTAGATGTAGTTAGTAGATGTAGCTAGTAGATGTAGTTAGTAGATGTAGCTAGTCGATGTAGTTAGTAGATGTAGTTAGTAGATGTAGTTAGTAGATATAGTTAGTAGATGTAACTAGTAGATGTAGTTAGTAGATGTAGTTAGTAGATGTAGCTAGTAGATGTAGCTAGTAGATGTAGCTAGTAGATGTAGCTAGTCGATGTAGTTAGTAGATGTAGTTAGTAGATGTAGTTAGTAGATGTAGTTAGTAGATGTAGTTAGTAGATGTAGTTAGTAGATGTAGTTAGTAGATGTAGTTAGTAGATGTAGTTTGTCGATGTAGTTAGTCGATGTAGTTAGTAGATGTAGTTAGTAGATGTAGTTAGTAGATGTAACTAGTAGATGTAGTTAGTAGATGTAGCTAGTCGATGTAGTTAGTAAATGTAGTTAGTAGATGTAGTTAGTAGATGTAGTTAGTAGATGTAACTAGTAGATGTAGTTAGTAGATGTAGTTAGTAGATGTAGTTAGTCGATGTAGTTAGTCGATGTAGTTAGTAGATGTAGTTAGTAGATGTAACTAGTAGATGTAGTTAGTAGATGTAGTTAGTAGATGTAGTTAGTAGATGTAGTTAGTAGATGTAGTTAGTCGATGTAGTTAGTAGATGTAGCTAGTAGATGTAGTTAGTAGATGTAGCTAGTAGATGTAGTTAGTAGATGTAGCTAGTCGATGTAGTTAGTAGATGTAGTTAGTAGATGTAGTTAGTAGATGTAACTAGTAGATGTAGTTAGTAGATGTAGTTAGTAGATGTAGCTAGTAGATGTAGCTAGTAGATGTAGCTAGTAGATGTAGCTAGTCGATGTAGTTAGTAGATGTAGTTAGTAGATGTAGTTAGTAGATGTAGTTAGTAGATGTAGTTAGTAGATGTAGTTAGTAGATGTAGTTAGTAGATGTAACTAGTAGATGAAGTTAGTAGATGTAGTTAGTAGATGTAGTTAGTAGATGTAGTTAGTAGATGTAGTTAGTAGATGTAGTTAGTAGATGTAGTTAGTAGATGTAGCTAGTAGATGTAGTTAGTAGATGTAGCTAGTAGATGTAGTTAGTAGATGTAGCTAGTCGATGTAGTTAGTAGATGTAGTTAGTAGATGTAGTTAGTAGATGTAACTAGTAGATGTAGTTAGTAGATGTAGTTAGTAGATGTAGCTAGTAGATGTAGCTAGTAGATGTAGCTAGTAGATGTAGCTAGTAGATGTAGTTAGTAGATGTAGTTAGTAGATGTAGTTAGTAGATGTAGTTAGTAGATGTAGTTAGTAGATGTAGTTAGTAGATGTAGTTAGTAGATGTAGTTAGTAGATGTAGTTAGTAGATGTAACTAGTAGATGTAGTTAGTAAATGTAGTTAGTAGATGTAGTTAGTAGATGTAGTTAGTAGATGTAACTAGTAGATGTAGTTAGTAGATGTAGTTAGTCGATGTAGTTAGTCGATGTAGTTAGTAGATGTAGTTAGTAGATGTAGTTAGTAGATGTAACTAGTAGATGTTGTTAGTAGATGTAGTTAGTAGATGTAGTTAGTAGATGTAGTTAGTAGATGTAGTTAGTAGATGTAGTTAATAGATGTAGCTAGTAGATGTAGTTAGTAGATGTAGCTAGTCGATGTAGTTAGTAGATGTAGTTAGTAGATGTAGTTAGTAGATGTAGTTAGTAGATGTAACTAGTAGATGTAGTTAGTAGATGTAGTTAGTAGATGTAGTTAGTAGATGTAGCTAGTAGATGTAGTTAGTAGATGTAGCTAGTCGATGTAGTTAGTAGATGTAGTTAGTATATGTAGTTAGTAGATGTAGTTAGTAGATGTAACTAGTAGATGTAGTTAGTAGATGTAGTTAGTAGATGTAGTTAGTAGATGTAGTTAGTAGATGTAGTTAGTCGATGTAGTTAGTCGATGTAGTTAGTAGATGTAGTTAGTAGATGTAGTTAGTAGATGTAACTAGTAGATGTAGTTAGTAGATGTAGTTAGTAGATGTAGCTAGTCGATGTAGTTAGTAGATGTAGTTAGTAGATGTAGTTAGTAGATGTAGTTAGTAGATGTAGTTAGTAGATGTAGCTAGTAGATGTTGCGTCTTTGTCTTTTTTTCTCGTTTATCGAGTTTTTCGACTTTGTACCTCCTCTACATCTACCGTTATAATACAACATAATAAGAAAATATGGCAGTTCATTGAGAGTGTTATATGGTGCTGTGAGTTTGACAGCCCAACCAGTATTCAATTGAAAAGTATATATATATATAGGTCGGCTCCACTACCACCAAAGCGAAAGCCACCTTGACCTGTAATATATGTGGACGTAAGTGTCTTACCAAAATAGGCTCCATTGCCTTATGAAAAAGTGTTCGAGATGAACACATTCAACGACTGAAGGAGATATAGATGTATATATATATATATGTAGTTAGTATATATAGTTATATATATATAAGCTTTTTGTGACACTATCGCTCAAGTTTAAAACAAAGTTACAGGTATGTACTAGTGATACCGTACGAGTTTAAAACAAAGGTTACAGGTATGTACTAGTGATACCATACGAGTTTAAAACAAAGGTTACAGGTATGTACTAGTGATACCGTACGAGTTTAAAACAAAGGTTACAGGTATGTACTAGTGATACCGTACGAGTTTAAAACAAAGGTTACAGGTATGTACTATTGATACCATACGAGTTTAAAACAAAGTATTCTGGTATGCATGCAGTCCCATAACAACTTTTTTCCCCAAGATTAAAGAAACTGTTTTTCAAAATGTGACTAGAAACCTCGAAGTCTAAACTACTGGAACAGTCGGCAGTGACAGAACCCCACTGGCCAGCAGTGGGCGGTCTAAAGTGTCCAGTGTAATTGCTTTAGACAGATGATCCTGTTGCTCGTTCTCAGGGTCAACTGGAATCAAGAAATCAATAAAATTTGGATAAGATGTTTTTAAGTTCTCTGGCTTCGGGATTACAGGGCACATTTTAGGCCGTCTCTTACTAACTGTAGCATTTTTAAAACTCTTCCGCTTTGCAACTTTTTATTCACTATATATCCTGACTTTCTTGCCTGACTCTCAGTTCTTTTATATGTTCTCTCGTTTACTACATGAGTTTTCTATGTTCTCATCGCTTACTCTCTCTTTCTCTCTGACTATCTTTTTCTCTCTTTCTCTCTCTCTATCTTTTACTCTCTCTACATCTTTTCTCTTTCACTCACACGCGCACATTCACATACACATTATGAAAATGGGTTTAGAAAAAAGTTGAGTGACAATGTCTGAAATACTTTGAGTGCGTTAAAAAAAAGGAAATAAAATGAGTGCACAATTGAAATTTTTTTAGTGCACTTTATTTAATAACAACAACAATACCTCCAGCACCAATAACAACAATACCTCCAGCACCAACAACAACAATACCTCCAGCACCAACAACAACAATACCTCCAGCACCAACAACAACAATACCTCCAGCACCAACAACAACAATACCTCCAGCACCAACAACAACAATACCTCCAGCACCAACAACAACAATACCTCCAGCACCAACAACAACAATACCACCAGCACCAACAACAACAACACGAACAATTGTATACCTAAAGCTACTAGTGTGTCTGTTTGCAGGTTATTCATAGAAATCAACACCATGTGACCAAGCTAGTTGAAACTTAGCATGAATATTCATGAGATCGTTGCGTAGGATATTTTGGAACGGAACTTGAAATGTCTCTGACAGTTGAAGATACGAATAATTGATCAGAAATGTTCCTGTATAGCATCATGAAATAAATATGTTGATGGGCTGCCGGAATACAATCTGGTTGTATAACTATGCACTGGGTGTCCCCCTAAAGGGAAATGATGAAGTTGATATTTTGGTTATGTTTAAAACTCTTCGGAACTCATAGAAGGACCGCATTGCAAGTGACCGAGCACGATGTGTATAAAGAAGAGATTCAAGTGCTACAAAAGCTGGGATCTTTTCTGAGCGGGACGGGAAGTTTTCTCCCAGGCAGGGCAGAGTCTTGGTGGAAATTAGACAAACACTATTCTATCCCGTTTGGGACTACCCACTGCGCTATTGGAGTCAACTTTGCTGGTACTCGAAAGAAGTCGACACATTGTGCGGAGAACAAGGAGAAACATGATCTCTGTGAATGGAAAGTATAAGTTATTCAAAGAGTGCAGGAGGGCACCATCACATAGCTTAGAGAAATAGCTCTGTGAAATAGCTCCGTGAGATTAGCTTAGTTAAATAGCTCTGTGAAATAGCTCCGTGAGATTAGCTTAGTTAAATAGCTCCGTGAAATAGCTCTGTGAAATAGCTCTGTGAGATAGCTTAGTTAAATAGCTCCGTGAAATAGCTCTGTGAAATAGCTCCGTGTGATAGCTTAGTTAAATAGCTCCGTGAGATAGCTTAGTTAAATAGCTTCGTGAGATAGCTTAGTTAAATATATCAGTGAGACAGCTGTGTGGAATATGTTAATTAAATGTTATAGAAACAGCTTAGTGAAACAGCTTAGTGAGACATCCTAGTGACAAAGCTAAGTTAAATAAATGAGCGAAAAAACTTAGTGCAATAGCTAAGTTAGACTGCTAAGTAAGACAGTTTAGTGAGACAGCGTAGTTACGTGGCTCTGTGAGATAACTTAGTGAAATAACTTAATGAAATACCTTAGCGAGTTAAGTTAGAGTGAAATGACGTCACTGGGTAACAAATATAGCTTAGAGAAATAGCTCTGCGAAATAGTGAGACAGCTGTGTAAAATAACACAGCTTAGTTCGATAGTTTAGTTCACTTATTAAGATAGTTCAGTGATATACCCTGGTGATATAGCTGAGTGAGATATCCTAGTGAGTTATCTTACTGTTCTATGTTTGACATTCGAGTGTTATGTTTGATTACAAAGAGCACACCAACGTCTCTGGTCACAGAGTGACGTAGAAGAGAAGCAGCACAAGTATTACAGACAGACACGGCTTGAAGATCAACAGCTTGAACAGGATCAGTCTTTGTTATTGTCTCTACTTAGACCAGGACGAGACAGACCAAGATAAGGAGGTGAGCGAAATGAGAAAGAGCTAATTGAAAGTTTGCCCTACCAGGTACCGTATTCCCGAGTATCGATTTATTGTCGCAGAAAGAAGTTTTGTAAATACGGACTCCAAAGGAAGATAACTGAAAAGGGAGATGAATGTTGTCTTTATTTTTAATGCTAGGAACTGCATAGCAACTGAAGTGAAAATGTTGTAGCCTAGATTTGTCTCTAGCTCAAATGGTTGAAACCTGAAACCTTGTCTTCTTGACAACACAGTTGTTGGAGACTGGTGGCTGAGGGGTAGAGCGCTTAGCTTTTGGACTAAGGGGATTAGTGTTCAAAATATTTGAACACTGGGATTTGTATTTCGGCATCCCTAGGATGCCCCTGAGTCAGCATAAATTTCATGTTTACATGACATTAATTAGGTCAATTAGAGCTGGTTTCTCGTTATGCTGGCTACATGACACTCTCGTGAACCGTCAACCATCGAAATAGGAACAAGTTTGTTTTTTTAAGAACGAGAGAGATGTATCGAGAATGAAATTTTAGAATAAGTTCTTACTTAATGTTCTTACTAATGTAAGACATGAATCGAGAATGTAATTTTAGAATCATGTAATCTTTTTTTTTTAATCCCGGAAAATTTTGTGAATATTTCATTGAAACTTTATGAATTCGAATGCTACATTGAAACTTGGTGTA
The DNA here is from genome assembly GCA_030265305.1 of Biomphalaria pfeifferi. Taxonomy (NCBI): domain Eukaryota; kingdom Metazoa; phylum Mollusca; class Gastropoda; family Planorbidae; genus Biomphalaria; species Biomphalaria pfeifferi. The sequence continues at coordinate 1,345,274 of JASAOG010000033.1, forward strand.
TAAGATATAATCAAATACTACACTAAAACATGATATTTTTAGAGACTTATTGCTTGTTTTTAAAAGTACCTGTCTTATCTTATAGTATTTATATTTAGTATTAGATCTAGTATAGTGACTTATCCTATCTTATCTTATATAATACAGACGTTACTTCAAAAAAAGAAGATGATTACGTCCTACGCGTCATGCATTTAGTCATGCATATTAACCAATGACTTAAATTCTGTCAAGTCACTGGTTTTCCTTGCTAGCTCAGGCAACCCATTCCATGCTCTAATAGCACTAGGGAAGAAGGAGTATTTGTACAAATTTGTCCTAGCATATGAGGAATGTGCCTTTACTTTGTGTCTCTCTGAGTATTTTATTAAATTTTGTTTTTGTATTTGAAGGTTATGGTTCAGTGTTTTATGTATAATTGCTACTTTACTTTTGAGTCTTCTGTCCTGAAGGCTTTCTAAATTTAGTGATTTTACTAATGGTGTTACTCTAGTCAAATGTGAATATTCATTTTTTATGAATCTCACTGCTCTATTTTGTGTCTGTTCCAGTTTCTTAATGTTTCTTTGGGTTGAGGGGTCCCAAACGGAGGATGCATATTCTATTATTGGCCTAACCAAGGTTAAATAACATTTTAATTTTATGTTCTTATTTGATTTATCGAAATTTCTTTAAATAAATCCTAATGTTTTGTTTGATTTTTTTATAGTATCATCAAAATGTGGAATCCATTATAGTTTTTCATTTATTATAACACCTAGGTATTTTGCATTTTTAGTATGTGTTACTGGTTACTGGTTTGTTACTCTTAATAACTGACATTTTTCTGGGTGGAAAGACATGCTCCAATTTGATTCCCATTTCTGTAATTCATCTAATTCTCTTTGTAAAATATCTGAGTCTTATATTGTTTTTATTGTTCTGCAATCGTCTGCAAATAATCTGACTTTTGTTCCTGAACTAATGCAATTTGGTAAATAGTTTATGTAAATTAAAAATAGTAGTGGAGCTAAGACTGTTCCTTGAGGTATGCCTGAGTTTATTGTTATTGGTGTTGATTTAGAGCCATTTATTATTACAGTTTGTTCTCTCCCTATAAAAAAATCTTTAATCCACTGATGCAATGGACCATCAATGCTAAAATATTTTATTTTTTTAAGCAAACTATGGGGGTGAACTTTATCAAAAGCGTTGGAAAAATCTAGTTAAATAGCATCTATGTGCTTACTGTTATCTAAACCTTTTGAAAATTCATCAATTAGTCCTATTTGTTGTGTTTCACATGATCTATATTTCCTAAAGCCATGTTGCTAAGGAGTATGGACATTATGTTTGTCTAAGTGGTTTATGATGTTCCTACATATTATGTGTTCTAGGATTTTACATGTGATGCTGGTAAGTGATACTGGTCGGTAGTTTCCTGGATCTGATTAGAGGGGTGACATTAGCCTCTTTCCAGTCCCTTGGTACTCTGCCTTGGTTAAGAGATGCCTGAAAAAGTATTTTGAACACTGGTGCTAGCTCATTGCTTAGTTCTTTGAGTAATCTAGCTGGAATACCATCAGGTCCAGATGCTTTATTTGGTTTGATGTTCGCTAATAGTTTTTTGGATTTCCTTTTCTTGTACTTCTTTATCTCCTTGTCTACTTGGTTCAAATTAAGTAACATGTAATAGTAGTAGACCACAGATAAAACGCTTATTTACATATACAATTCCTTGTTCTATAAACGCACAAACACACACACATAATTTCTCTCTCAACCCATAAAAAAAACAAAGCGCCAGCTATATAGTATACTCTCCATAGTGGGTGTTTGTTCGCAAGGGGGAATGACTCACGTTTAATTGAACCAATCTCAGTGATATAGAAAGACAGGAACAACAAGGATTGGGAAATGGCGAAATCAGTATCGAGTCTTTCAATCTGAACCACAGAAAATGGAAAGAGTCGATTCTGACTTGTGCGTAGCGAGACTCGATTCTGTCTGATATACTAATAATAAATGTCTGACTGAGACATGGGTCCTAAGTTCAATTCTGTGTCATGTGACAGAAATGAGAGTTGATGTGGAACTCAACATTTCCTTTTGATGTACTTTATCTTTCAATGAGTATTTTAAATAAGGGCCATGGTGGCCGAGAGGAAAAGCGCTTGCCTTCCAAACAGTTGGGTTTTGAGTTCTAGTCCTGGTGAAGGCCTGAATTTTGAAGCTCGGGACATTTAGGACGCCACTCTTGATTAGCTCTGAAGGAATGCAAAGAATGAAGGTTTGTCCTTGTGCTGGCCACATTCCAATTTTGGCCATAGATACAGATGAGCTTTTCATTATTTGCCCCAAAAGATCGTAAGGTGTGAAATGGCTACTTTACTTTATAGTACTTACTTTAAAAAATAATAAATGTAAAAACATAATCTCAGTAAAAAGCTTGTGACGACATATGTCCAATAAAAAACGTACTCTGTGTTTTTTATAGAAATATAACTTCTAATAGTTAACTATCAAACAAAGAAATAAAAGCTTAATGAAATATGTTTGGATTTCACTCCTAGGGGTATTGTTTAGGTTGTTTGGCTCATATTGCTTGACTTTTGTTTAGGTTGTTTGGCTCATATTGCTTGACTTTTGTTTAGGTTGTTTGGCTCATATTGCTTGACTTTTGTTTAGGTTGTTTGGCTCATATTGCTTGACTTTTGAATGTTTCTTCGTGGACGTGAATATCTTTTTAATGGTTTTGTACTAATATGTACACATTGCACAAATAGTTATTATACTTTTCAAGACTTTTTTTTTTACATTACAACAGCTTTATGTATAAGGAAAACGACAGCAGAACTATAGGCACATTGAAAGATTAAGTGGATTCATTCGAATCAGAGGCTGTGTCAATTCGTTTAAATAATTTACCCATTGCTACGAAAAATGTATGAAAATCCAAAGGTTTGGTTCATAAAATAAAAGGTGTCATGAGCATCAAAAAAAAAAAAAAAAGCAAGGATTCTTTTGTCAGATTAAAAATATTGTACATAAAAGACCAGGGGAGCTTGACTCAATTGAAGAAAACTTAACAACGACAATACAATGTCACACTGAGAATACAATGTCACACTGAGAATACAATGTCACACTGAGAATACAATGTCACACTGAGAATACAATGTCACACTGAGAATACAATGTCACACTGAGAATACAATGCCACACTGAGAATACAATGTCACACTGAGAATACAATGTCACACTGAGAATACAATATCACACTGAGAATACAATGTCACACTGAGAATACAATGTCACACTGAGAATACAATGTCACACTGAGAATACAATGTCATGCTGAGAATACAATGTCACGCTGAGAATACAATATCACGCTGAGAATACAATGTCACGCAGAGAATACAATGTCACACTGAGAATACAATGTCACGCTGAGAATGCAATGTCACGCTGAGAATGCAATGTCACGCTGAGAATACAATGTCACACTGAGAATACAATGTCACACTGAGAATACAATGTCACACTGAGAGTACAATGTCACACTGAGAGTACAATGTCACACTGAGAGTACAATGACACACGTATTTTCAGCTTGATGAACATATAAAGAAACCAACGTGATACTTCGGGCTACTTTGTCTATATGGACTCTGTATTGACACTTTGATTTTGTGTCTTCTTGAAGTTTTGTGTGTGCCCATATGTTTTAAGTTCGTGATGTTAACATACTCAATTTTGCTAGATTAAATGTGTGTTCATTTAAAAAGTGTTCATGCATCTATAGCGTACTCTTGGATAGTGTGTCACTACAGTCACATCTAGAATTTAAAGTTGATAATAACCACATAAAAAAACAGCGTCACAGCGACTGTCTGTATACTGCTGAATGAAATGGAATGCCCGCCCACTCACAACTAAATGTATTCCAATTCAGTTTTTTTTAATGGAAGAAACAAAAAAAAACGCATATGCCAAGCATTCCTTGTTTGTGTGTGTGTGTGTGAAACATTAAATATGTGTGCGTGTATGTGTGAGTACTTGTATAAACTTGTAGCGGAATTGATTTTATTTTCTTATCTCAAGACCTCCAATTTTCATTCTCCCAGACTCGTTGTGTGTGTGTGTGTGTGTTCATGTGAGTCTATGTTTTGTAGTTTGGATTCCCACAGCTCATTAACCGATATCACACAAAAAAAGAAAGAAAAATACAAACAATCAAAATATTAATGTTATTTGTTGACTTTTGTGATAAAACTATTATGAAATATTGGCGAGTTCAGATCATGTGGTTTAAGATGAACATTGGGCTAAAAATTTAAAGGAAAAATTTTGCTGGCCATATTATACATGTTTTTATATAAAGAAAATATATATAAAGAAAATACAGAATCTCTATATATAATTCTCTTCATGACTCAAGGGTTTGGACACCAAGTAATGGAGAAATCGGAGGGACTAGAGTTACCCCACGTAATTTTAGAGGCAAAAAAAAGGGGGGGGGGGGAGAACAAGTAGTATTCCCCCGTCACTAAATAGCAGGGCCGGACATAATCATTGTGGGCCCAATGCGAAACGGATTTCGCGGGGCCAAGTTTGGTTAGGGATACTGATAATAGTGTGACAAGTCAAAAGCTTGCTGTCAGAGTCACTCAATTTTATCACAGCATTAATTATTATTATCATTATTCTTATTTATATATTATATATTATTATTTTATTTTAGTCATTTCCCCGTCCTATCTCCAATTTCTTCACCCGCCCCACCCTTTCCTCTCCAGGCTAGACTTAGTCGACCACCTTGGGACAACTAGACCAAGGCTTTCACTTATCTCCCTTGACCGGGGTAAAGATAAACACACCGTCTCTTTGATGTCTGACAGCCGCAGTTGACACCACCTTGGGTGGAATGCAAACCAATCTTTCTCCCCCCCCCCTCCCACGTCTCTCTTTGATCAAAGAGATTACTAGGGTCAACACGCCTCGTGGCACTCCCAGGTGCGACTCTTGTCGGACTTCACCCACGTGTAAGATGATTCTTAGCCTAGGACATTTCCTGTTTCCGTCCATATCTTCCAGGCCTATATAAGGTAGAGTAAGGCGGAATAGACACTCTCTCATTTCTCATTCTATCTGAGCAATCGAGTCTGGACTATATCATTTATTCTCACTCCTAGAGGAATACCTGGTTGTAAGCCGAACTTAATCACAAGTTCCATCTTAGTTACTTTGTGTATATTTCTCACTGGATTCTATCATGTGTATTTTAGTATTTCATTTATAATTAATTAGTGCATTGTGTATTTCTCACTGTCGTAAGTAGAAAACATAAACATGGCATATGTATATATTTATGTATTGCATTGATCTATTAATGCTACGTTGCTCAATTGATCGTTGATGCAAGCATGTATATATTTGTACATCTTATTTTATTTCCTTTATCTCGGCTGACCGCCTTGATAATTTTACTAGCGCACTAATACAGCGTTTAGAGAAGAGATATGAATTATCTCCCCCTTTAGTCATTTTACTCTAACGAGAGTTGCGCCCCTTGAACACCCCTCTCCATTCAAGCGCGCTCCATTGCTCTCGGCCGACGGCCATGTGTAAACAAACCGTCATGGTCGCTGACCACCGCCCATTCCACCCCCCCCTTTTTTTTTTCTTTCCAACTTGTGTTGTTTATTTGAAATTATTATTCCCCCTTTTTTGTACATTTTTATAACGCTACTTTCAGCCATCTATTTTCCATATCCCATATGTCATCATCTCCCCATTGTGCTCTAAAGCAATTTCACCAATCTGACGAATGCACCTCAGTCGAGGGCATTGATAAGATGCATGAGAGACATGTCCTAACTTGTCTTTATTTATCCGCAGCCTCCCTACGCAACTATTTACCTGCCTATTCATTTGTCATTATCTGCTTATTTATCGGATCACTTGCCCACTTGCTATTGAGTATCATCTACTGCCTACGTGGATCTACTCAACTCTACTACTTGGCACTATCGGATCTATTTGCCCGCCTTTTCGACAGCCCACCTGTCAACTTATTAGGTGCGACGTCCCTATAGACCCAGATCTGTGCGAGACGTCATAGCTACGCCAAACCCTCCGCAACTCACTTGACTTATCCTGTCAACTACGCTGCCCACGGCAGATCAGCTCTGCCCGCAGTAATACTTGTGCCCACAGTAGCCGGCCACCCTCCCTACTCTGCCCACTACAGATATCAGACTTTTGGATTGAGACTCCACAAGAACTGTATCACCGGCGTCCCTTTACCCGCTAGAGCGCCACTTCCAGCTGAAGAACCCCAAGCCAGGACACAACCAGCTGCGACACAACCTGACAACCAGCTAAGTTCAGAAAACAAAGTGACATACTCTAATAAGTGCAAGAGTGATGATTAAATCCATTATTGCTTAGAGATAGATGTAAACCCTCCCCCTTTTTATTCTTATATGTAAATATTTATGTAAATAAATATTCTTCATTTTTAAATATGTATCTTTCATTAATTGCTCCCGATTTATATGCTAACGGGTTGGTGTGTGATAATTTCAAAAACATTCCCTAGACATTAAACGCGCCAAACACACGACACTTTCCCCAACCTGTCACAAACAAGTGAAAATTAAGAGTTTGTATTAGAAAATAAATTCGTCTTTGCATTTTATTCATTCTTTACTAAGTACAGAATTACTTGACGAGGCTCGCGTGTAGCGAAGTATTACAGTATATCATCAGAATTCTTTTTCTACATAGAAATCTGTTATAAGTTATAAAATGGTTAATTTAATAATTTATACATCTAGAATTAGCGCGGGTCCTATGAAAGTGCGGGGCCCACTGCGGTCGCATAGGTTGCAGTGGCCTTAGGCCGGCAAAATATGCTGCGCCGCAGGTCGACTAGTTATTTTAAATCAAATCTAAAGCTATCGAAATGAAGCTAATGGTACGTATGAATTTAAGCTACTAGTGTTTTGATAATAGTTCCAATAGGGAAATAGTATTTCTTAAAAGTCAACCAAGCTACATATCATCAATATTTTTCTGCCACAGATTTTTCTAGACTGCTCACATTGCACATATTCTCTGAACCAGCTATTTAATTTGGAAAACTGGAATTCGACAAGCCTCTAAAAGAAATATATTTAAAAATATTTAGAAATAATTGTTTGAGGTGATAATTAATTTGGAGTTTATTTAATTTAAGCTGCAAGCCTGTCTGACTGTTTTAGCGTACACACTCAAATGCATTCTGAAGATATCTACATCTTTTTCAACAGCATAGAAGTCTTTTAAAATCTCCTTTTAAATTTGTCATCTTCATAATATCTAATCTTGACTTCCTTCTCGTCAGCGTGAGACTCTACAGTCATGTAATGAGACAAGTTATTTTAACGCGCTGATTTGTAAATTTAAAAAAAAAAGTTATTTGAAAACTTTAAGCTGCTCCCAAATGTCGTTATGAAATTATTAAATTGAATTTTGCAAAAAATAGTTGCCAGTACTGAATGACGGATTGCCTAAATTGTAACTACTAATACATTTATACTAAACTTTAAAATACAAGAAAAGTATTTTTTCCCCACATTGAAAAAGGTGCCGATACGCCGTACCTGTGCCTACTGTCACAAAAAAAAGCACTGGTAATATGTATTTATCAATAAAAAATCTTTCTATTGCTGCATTATTTCAATATGTATGATCATATTGCCATGAGATATGAAAACTTGCATTTCACCTGGCTTTGCCCGCAGGTGTCTCTTACGAGTTTTTGAGAAAACACAAACTACCTTTTTATATATAAATTCTATGCAATCCATTATTGCTTTTGCTTTTTGTTTCTATTTTACGTTTCCCCCCTCTAAAATATTTGTATCATTCCATTAGTTTTAGAGAGCGACAAATAAGCACTTGAACTTTTGACAAATTGAACAAAACTTCTATTTCACAGCATTGGATTCTCAAATAGAAAGACAAACGCTGGACAAGGTAGACAACTCCACTGTTCGTTCGATTCTGAGTGATTAACCAGAAGAGAAATTGACCAACACGAGAGGAGATTGTTAAGATACTGGCTTAACGAAGAGACCAAGGAAAATTCTCTGTGTATGTGCGGGATTTCAATTCAATAAAGGGAAACGATCACTGAATGACCAGTCCAGAGCTTAGAGTGACCAAGGGGCGTTAAAGCTGATTATCTCAAGAAGAGAGGATGGCTATCATTGACATACACGGATCAAATATACTGACCCTTCGATCAACAGAGGAAAAAGAGATATAATGACCAACAAACCCAATCATTTAAAAGAGTTATTTTGGATATTATAACTGTGTATGTTGATAAATATTTGGATATTGTAGTATAAGATTTGCAAATAAAATCTCTGTACTAATTTCACCCTAACTTTTCATCCAAATTAATTAAACCTTTTTTTAAAATTTTAAGTGATCACTTCTGTATAGCGCAATAGTTTTTTATCTAATCGATACATGCAAGCTATCGACAATAAAAAATTGTGTAGTTTCAACCTAAACCCAGAATGGGAAGCGGGACAAATTACGTGTACAGAGAGACACTCATATGTCAGGCCCGACTCTGTCATCATAGCACCCAATACCCCCTAGCAGGGAGGTACACCCCACAGTCCGAGAACCACTGGTCTAGCTTGTTGGTTTGACATCGAACCATGTCAACTGAGATCATTTCTCTTTATGTTGATTGAAATAACAGGTCACGTGTTTCCATTCCTAGACAACTGCACTGCATGAGAGACGTCATGAGACGAATCCATTTCTTGTTTTCTTTGTTTACCTTGGAAACCATTTATTTCGACTGAGTTCTCACAGACACAAGGACGGAAAACTAACGCTACTTTCAAGCTGTCTCTGAACTTAACTAATAGAAGATGCTACATCAGGTGCTACATTTGTTAATGTTTTGTATTACAAAACAAGCAAAATATTTTAAAAAATCAATGTAAAAAAAAACAACAAAAAAATGTTTATCTAAAGGGGAATAACTCTCCCTTAAAACTATATCTATCAATAATGTACAAGTTATTTCCTTTATTTGATAACAAACAAAATAATTATTTACGAATATAGTAATTGAGAAATTGGGTATTTTAAACAAAATTATTTATGTTTTGTTAGCTACAATAAATTTTTGTTTAAAGTATTAACTTGATCACAGACTACTTGAGGGAGAAATAGCGTTAACAATTATTGAAGTAAACTAAACCCAACAAATTAAATGATATACGTAAATACTGAAGGATTAGTTTCGATTGTTGGTATCAAACAAAATAATTAATTACCAGTAATTGTCTAATTTGTGACTTTTTTGTTTTTTGACTTATGTTTTATCTATTCCAATGAACAATTGTATGAAGTTTTAACTTGATGGAGAATGGAAAATTTTAACTTAAAAAGCTGATTGCCCTACAGATTTCATTTTAGAAACAAAACGTTACATGTATTTGTATGCGCTTCGCTAATGGACACATTTAAAAGTATTAACTAAACTGTTTCTTGTCTTGGCATTGTCGTCTCTTGAGTCAATTAGTCATTTAAATGGTAACGCCCTAAGAAAAAGGAGAACAACAAAGTATGCAAGCTGTGAAGAGGACATCGGAGCAAAGAGCAACAAGACGAAGTTAGAGGCAAGAGAGCTGGGGGTTTCGAGCAGCCGAAATAATAATAAAATTCATGTTCCTTAAGTGTCGTACGTTCGTTCTCAAAGCCAAACAAAAATTGCTATTTATTACATTGAGGGTAACTGTTTTATGTAAGCACATTTTGAAATTTGCTAAGTTCACTTTACAGTCCAACAGCTTCTGACTGAATTGATCAAAGCACACATGACTGCTAACAGTTTGACTATAACTGTAAAATGTTTTCTGTGTTTTGGATGTTCCTTCGAAGTGGAAGATAATTTAATTCTAGCCCAAAGCTCCCGCAAGGGAGATGAGAGCGGGCAGGGTTTGAACCCGGGACCATCGAAAAGTCCGAAAGACAGTCCAGCGTGCAAACCGCACGACCAGGCAGCCATCTGGATGACCTCCTTTTCAGTATTCTTTTGCCAACCTACAAATGGCGATATTAAAATGGCTAAACAAAAAAAGCAACATACGTAAACACTGAAATATGGGCATAAACACATATTTACAATGAGTATACAAACTCTGTCTGTATGTATGTCTGGTAAAAAGTTTTTACACGTTTTTTCTCCCACAGCCACTCTCGGATTAAGCTGAAATCTTTAACAATTATATTTCTTTAACTGACAACACAAGAATCAATAAAAAAATAAGTAATTAACTATTGGTCAATAATTACTTTGTTTGGTTTCATGAACATGGGAATGAAATCGTTCTTGACAAATGTTTGGTGGTAGATGTGTAGTTAGTCCCATTGACGAATCTTAAGACCTAAATTAAATTTTTCACCCTTTCTTTTCTTGAAAAGGCGATGACTAGAACATAGCTTTAACCCTTTGACTACTAGCATTGTTTCAGACAGAAACTAATTTCTGCAATGATATACATTGAGATTTGAAATCCCCGAGTGTTACCATGGGAAGTTAGCTTTAAAATAAATGGAGGTACTCACCTTTCATGGTAGGAGATGTTTACAAAGCTGTATTGTCCGAGTCATTGTGAGCCAGACTGACGTGCGAGGCTATTTTAGGCACTTGAAACTGCTGTTGTTTGGTTGAAGGGTTCGGACTTTTGTCTTTACTGTTCTCTTCGCAGCTCACCTTCTTCTGAAGATTCTTCAGAATCAAAGTGTCTCTCATCTTGAAGGCATGCATCCTTTCCACCAGAAGCCACTGCTTCAGGACGTTTTTAAACTGAACGTACATGAGTCCGTAGAGAATGGGGTTGGCGGCGTGGTCCAGCAGGAAGAACCAGGACGTGGCGGTCAGGGCTCCGCTGTCCAGACACCAGCATCTGGAGTTGACCATGTTGACCACGGCGTGGGGCAGCCAGCACGTGACGAGGACGCCTAGCATCAGCCAGAGACATGTCACGGTAGTTTTGTCCTGCTTGACTAGGATGTCGTGGACCATGTCTTCGGTGTGCAGGCGAGGCGCCAGGTTGGCAAGTGGGGTGGGAGGGGCGTTTTGGTTATTAGTTAACGCGGTAGCGCATCCAGACCACTTTCGGCCGACATATCGACAGCCACCGCTTCCGGTGTTGCTTTCCGGCATCGAGACTCTTCTCCCACTAGATGTTCTTCCTTTTATAATCGGGGAGATCGCCGGGAGAGAACTGTGTCGCCTCTCGCTCCTTGCTCCAATGGCGAGATGCTTGTTGATCGGCTTGTTATCAGAGTTCTTCAGCAAGGATTCCTTGGCGGGGTCTACATCGTGAGAGTTCATACAGCTCTCAGGCAGTTCAAGAGCTGGCTTTTTCAGCGTCATGAAATAAGTGTCAGTGACGCTGGTTGACCTTTGAACCTCGACACTCTTCCTCCATTTAATCTTCAGGTAGAGGCTAATGTCGAACACCAGCATGGCAATGATGGGCATGATGTAGAAAATTGTTGTCGAAAAGATGGATAAGTTGAAACTCAGATGGTAGCCTTCCGGACATATGTTATGATGGTAAGGAAATGGCCCTGTGCCGATGGAATACTGAACGTCTCGAGACGCGCTGTCTATCTGTCCCAGCAGCACGCTTGGCCTAGGACTGGAGTTCATTCCGTTATCAGAGGAGCTTGACACTTTGGATTGAACCGATACGGCGTTTAGGGAGAGAAGAAAGTCATCCCACCAGATCTGAGAGAATGAATTGATAAGAATGCCAATGAACCAAACAGACACCACGGCCACAACAGTCATGCATTTAGTTGCCTTGCTCCTGTAAGACACCGGGTAATGAGTGGCTCGCCACTTGTCCAAAGTGATTAGAAACACGCTTAAAAATGAGATGTATCCAAGAGACTGCCTCGTAGTCTGGAAGATCCTGCATCTCCATCCACTGTCCCACGTCATGTGTAGATCATTAGATAGCTTGTATGGTTCTAACAGGCCAATCAGAAACTCTGACAGGGCCAGGCTGAAAAAGTAAAGGTTCTTGCAGCGCCGAAGCCCTCGCCTGCTGATAAACATGGTTAGTATGGCCCCGTTGGCGGCAATGGTGATGACACATATTGCCACCATGGGCACGGCCGAGGCCCATATTTCGAAGTAGCCTCTAGCGTTACTCGTTTCTCCCAGCTCAGTTTTAGCCATTTAAAATGCTTTGAATCATCTACAAAGTGTTGAACATTATTAAATAAGTTACAACTCTTAAATTCTGTTGTCTTTTTATTAACTTTCCATTTGGATCGAAAGTCAATGTTCTCCAAAATGTAAACATTTTATAATCCGTTCGTGAGTAAAAAAAAAGTCAGTTCACCTAAAAATGATCAAGAAATATTTGAGTAACAGTAATATTATATACATTTGCTGTTAGCACTAGCGGCGAATAATATTATTGTTTAACCTTCAAATCCCAGTTAGTATTTACCAACATTACTTACAAAGGTAAAAGGCAAGATTTGGTTTAACATATTGTTTTGTGATAATGATCCAGACTTGCAACATTAGAAGACAGTAGTCTAGATTAGAATACTAAATCTAGATGTATGGTATACAGTAGTGTTTCCCGAACTGTGTGAATAGGTGTTCCACAAAGTACTGAAATAATTCACTAGTATTCCATCACGTGAATTAACCTCCTTATAAAAAAAGAAAGTGTTCAATGAAATGCTCCGAATGTGTGAAGTGTTCCCCAAATGTGTGAAGTGTTCCCCGAATGTGCGAAGTGTTCCCCGAATGCGTGAAGTGTTCCCCGCATGTGTGAAGTGTTCCCCGAATGTGCGAAGTGTTCCGTTAAACAAAACGTTTGGGGCACACTATTCTACAGTCTAGAAGATTCTATTTTGGGAATAGCCTAGAGATCCAGACATAGAAATCGTTGCTCACTATGATCCTGAACGTACTATTTAACTCTTTAATACACGCGGGAATACCCTCTGCCGGAGGTTTGCTGAAATTATAGTCTAGACCTCAAGTCCTAATTTCATTTTAAGATGATTATATTTTGAAAAATGTAGCGGTCAAACAATAATTTTTCCCTGTCTGGCCAATCAGCTAGTTTTTTTTTCAAAGATACATACACTGTCAAATTAGTAGGAAAATCATTAGAGCAGCTTATTCGCATGTTTCAACGCTCAGACAGGTTGAAACTATTCGCATGTTTCTTTCAGACAGGTTGAATCTATTCGCATGTTTCAACGCTCAGACAGGTTAAAACTATTCGCATGTTTCACTCAGACAGGTTGAATCTATTCACATGTTATAACGCTCAGACAGGTTGAATCTATTCGCATGTTATAACGCTCAGACAGGTTGAATCTATTCACATGTTACAACGCTCAGACAGCTTGAATCTATTACATGCTGCAACGCTCGGACAGTTTGAATCTATTCACATGTTATAACGCTCAGACAGGTTGAATCTATTCACATGTTACAACGCTCAGACAGATTGAATCTATTACATGCTGCAACGCTCGGACAGTTTGAATCTATTCACATGTTATAACGCACAGACAGGTTGAATCTATTCGCATGTTATAACGCTTGTTGCGCAATATTCTTTAAAAAAAAGGTAGATTATTACTTTTTTTCTTCTTCAAAGTCATGTTCAAAGTCAGCACAGTCAAACAATAGCACTAGCCCTTCCTTAAGATTGAATCCAAAGTAATATTGTAAGCTTACTTATTGATTAGACAGAAGATGAAGTCAGGTTTACGAATTTTCAACACATCGAAACAAGCAATGGTTTATAAAACATCAGCACTTGATAAGCCATGGTTTATAGCGATTCAGCACTTGATAAGCCCTAATCAATGACATATAAACACTAGATAGTGAGAGGTGTATAGCACATTAGCACTTGATTTGCCATGGTTGGTTTATAGCACATAAGCACTTGATAAGTCATTGTTTATAGCACCTCAACACTAGATAAACCTTGGTTTATAGAATATCAACCCCCAGATAAGCCGTTGTTTATAGATCAACTCTAGATTAGTCATAATTAATAGGTCATCAATTCTAGACAAGTCTTATTGCTCAAATAAATGAAGAGGTAACTATTAAATTGTTAAAGCATTGTCGCCCTATAAACGCAGCTAATGGCCAATGAGTGTTTAACACATACAAAAAACACTTCTATGTTTTAAGTACATTTGTACACTAAGTTTATGAAAAAGTGACGTATTCTTGTTTTGAGTTGCTTCGAATGAAAGAAACATTGACACATTCGTCATCATGTCCTGTCACACAAAGCCATAATGCACCAACGGAGAACAGCGTCCGGGGGATATGCTCCTAGTGGATCATCTATCACAACCACTCATGGGGTACGTTTTATTAAACCAGAACAATAGTGAGGAGGAGGGGTGGGGGAGTTAGGAGGAGGAGGGGAGGAAGGCAAAACTAAGAGATGGCATTATTGTGACTTAAACAAAACATAATATCTAGCTAGAGACACAGACAGGAGACATACAAAGAGAGAGAGAGAGAGAGACAAAGAGAGAGAGACAGATAAAAATAAAGAGAGAGAATATTTAATTAATTAGCATTACGAACATTTTTGCTCTCATTCAAGTATTGAAATGAAACATGGATGAGTTATTTGCAAGATAAACTGACAAGCAACAAAGTGGGTGGGGAGTTGTCTTGAAGCTGACACTAAATGTAGGTGGTCATACTTTCTGTGTATGCGGTGAGTAGGGCTACTGGAGACACTTATACATGTATTCCTTCAGGAATAGCTATTATCCTTTCATTCGTTTATATCACCCCCCCCCCTCCTCTAACGGGTCTGTACCTTGTGGGTGTGTCTGGGGAAAGAACGATTTATTAGATAACATGAGATAGAAATCATATCTCATCAATACAAACATCTGGAAAACCAATGAATTACTAAAGTTTAACTCTCGTATTCAACCACCTGCAAGGCGTTAGGGGAAGGGGAATCGAACCCCACACCACTGCCTGGATAGTCGAATGAATTTGAGAGAGAAAAAAAAAAAGAAAGCGACAAGAGGCAGAAAGAGACGGATATGGAGGGAGACAAGAGACAGAGGGACGAAAAGAGAAACAGAGAGAAAGAGACAGAGAGAAGACTAAGAGAAATAGATTAAGAAAAAGTGACAGAGAAAGAGAGAGAAAGAAGCAAAATATAAAAAGGTACAAGAGTCAGGAAGAGAAGGAGATAGAGACAAGTGAGAAAGAGATAAAAGACAGAGAGAAAAAAATAAACAGAGAAATAAAAAGAGAGACATCGAGAGAGAGAGAGAGAATAAAATCGTCAAATTATAAAAGTTAAAAAAAAAGTACAATGAGAATCCACTACTTTGATCTTTCAGTGGAGAACTTTGCAGCTATAGCTTTGTACTTTTACCTCAGTACTAGAACCATTTGGACTAATATACTAGTAACAAACAACTAGTAACAAACTACTTATTGAGGGATTTACACTTCAAAGATTTGTTAGATATGGGGCCACTTATAATTTCAGATATAATTTGTCATTGCTAATATTTCTTAGGAGCCCTAAGCTAAAGCTTCTTTTGCTAATAGGTACATCCGGCCCTGGAAATAATTTGAGTTAGTTTAAACAAGAGAATATCCTTGTTATAACAAGTAACTGTATCACTAGATGATGAGTGTATATATTTATTGGTAGTTCTGTAGTTAGTTTGGTTTTCACCATGTACTATTGTACAAACCAGATCAATAGTCATCTTTTTCTGTACAGAATTTCTCTCTCTCCCCTTCTCTTTCTCTCTCTCTCTCTCTCTTTCTCTCTCTCTATCTCTCACCTCTCATTCATTATTGTTTCTGTCTGTCCAAAGTCAAGTCTCTAACGAATCCCCAGACCGTGAACAGTTTTGTTTAAAACAGTTACTCACTCGGTATCGTACTGGTTAAATACAGCTGCTCCCTGGGGTACTCACCTTCCGTAGAATCATGTCACAGATACACAGTGCCTCAGAATGGGAGAGACACACAATTCTCTGGTACACTTTTCTCGGAATCAAACAATATAGGGAAATGGGGTGAAAGTGTAAAATAAGGATAGGGCAACCCGCCCTTCCCCCACCTCAAACGTTTGTTCTCTTCCTTGTAACAAAGCAGTTCTCTCTCCTTCTAATTGATCGCTGGGAGTAGGATCAATTATGCCTTCTTCTTGATTCCCCTCTTCCCACCCCCAGGTCTTGCTGCCTTCCTCCTTACATACTTACGTGTGCAGTCTGATAGTCAAGCGCGTGATGGCGCGTGGCGTGTTCGAACCTGGCACGATGTCGATATCTAATTATGCCAGACCCATGCTCTACACAGAGACACACTGATACGTACAGAAAGACGTAGATGTCGTGAACCATTTAGGATTGTTGACATTTTACCCACAGCCCAAGACAATTTTGGACAATTCTTTTGAAGTAGAGTTTTAAAAAATGCAATAGAAAAAAATATTTGTTCAGCATTTCGCTACTGTATTCTTTTGAGATTCTATGCTTCTATACAGGCCCCATCATGTTCATCATAAAACTTAAAACATCTAAACCAAGCTTAGGACACTCTCATTATAGTTGTACGGAATTTACATATTTTGGTAATCTTTAAGAATGTACAAATAATGATTTATCCATAGATTTTATTGATATTTTTGAATTATACTAAAAATAATAATACTAAACAATAAAACCTATTAAAAACTGGACACTGTTAAGGAGGCTACAGTTAACTTTATTTCCTTTTAACGAAGCTCGACCCTGGCAGCGCAGAGATTGAGAATAAGTTCATTTCTATAATAATAATAATACGCACTCTTAAATTCTCCCCACAGGAGGTTCTGAGTAAACTAATTATCTACAAAAATGAAATAGACCTATTTGAATTTGAATCAGACCCAAATGGCCGACCAAGACTAATCTATAGAGATGTCTGCAAGCGAGACATGAGAACCACAGGCATCAACGAAAGTATGTGGGAGGAAATATCCCAAGACCGGACAGCATGGAGACAGAGGGGGGCGCGTGCTGGTCAAATCCTCGCAAAGAAACAAAGAAACGACTCGGATTTAGTCAAGAGAAAGAAAGTTGCCGCCCTATCAGCTAGCCCTAAAGCAGATGCTTTCACATGCACGAACTGTGGCAAAATCTGTCGCTCCAGAATTGGCTTGATTAGCCACACCAGGTTCTGCCCATCTTCCCTATCCATAGAGGCATTAACCAAAGCATCGCTATCTGTGGTGTGTTCTTGACATCGTATGTTCACAATGGAGCGAGTGCACCTTTACTGAAATACTTCAAGAAGACTGAGCTACTTTATATTAACAATGTGCTACAGGGGATGAAACAGTGTACAACAGGATTGTCCTAGATATACCAAGATATATATCTTATCCATCGTGGTCGAAGATGACCACATTTCTTATATTTCAAATGAACTCAAAGATGGCTATAGAGTCGAATCCTCGCTTTAAAAATCAGGCAACACATGACATGGGTAAATTAGGTATAAAGCAGATAAGTCTGCTTCTTCTCTCAGCCTTTTGTTAGCTCTGCTTCTTTTATGCTGGTTGACCTCTTTGCCTAGTATCGTATCTTGAGACTCCAACACTCACGGCTTCACGCCATGATGAGCAATCGAGAGCTAGTGTTTCCCAGCCGTGAATGCCAATATCACACTCCTTGAAAAAGCTTTTAAGTGTCTCTTTGTAACCCTTGCGTTGACCCACCTGAGAGCGCTTTCCTGCACACAGCTCCCCATCAAGACGTCGTTTAGGAAAGCAATTTTCTGGCATACAGTCTACATGTCCCACCCATAGAAACTGGGAACTTTTTGCTATGTGACAACTGAAGGATTAAAACGTCTGATATGTGGTCAGACTAGTTCATCGGACGGCGGGAATATAAGGTCCAGAACTCTGATACATCTAAGAGTGAAGGGAGGACTACTGCACTGTAGACTTTCAGCTTTGAGGATATGCTGAGTCCTCTCCATTGCCACACTTGTTCTTGAAGTCTGCTAAAAGCAGCCCTGGTACGAGCAACATAGAAGTCTATATCGTCTAGTTTGGCATTTGCTGATATGGTGCTCCCTAGATAGACACAATTTTTAAGATTTGCTAGTTATTGGCCATCTAGGAGAATGTCTGGTTCTATGACAGATTTATTTGAAGGAGGTTGTTGCAACACTTCTGTCTTTTTACATTGATGCTGTGGCCACATTTTTGCAGGCGTTGGCGAAGAGGGACAAGCTCATTTGAAAGTCCTCTTCATTGGAGGCATTTAGGGCACGTCAGCTGCCAATAGCAATTCTGTGTTGCAGTCCTATTTGACTTTGGTCTTCGCCTTTACTCTTTGAGCATTGAATAGAGTTGTGTCAGTGCGATGTTGAATGTCAACTCCAACAATTTCTTCGCGAAATGCATCTTTCAACAAGGCAGTGAACTCCGAGGCAGGTTAAGACAGGAAAAGCTTAAACTGGTCTTCTTTGTCTTGGACTTTTGCTTGCATGTCATCATGAAATTAGCGCACCATTGTAATGAATTGGTCTGGGCAGTCCAATTTGTACATATTTGCCACGACGTACGTTATCAAACGACTTCTACATATATATGAATGCAGTCTAGATATACCAAGATATAAATCTCGTGACAATACCATTGTAGCTTTGCATTACCCTTCGGCGTGGCATGAACGAATACTATTTACTATTTAGGATAAAGAATAATTTAATGAAGCTTCTTTGGTGATTGTTTATATAGTATATGCCAGGAGTTCACATCACTTCCTTCTGGAATACACTAGAACATATAAGTATTTCAGTTTAAAAACCCAAAATAATAATAATAAATAACTGGAATAGCTAAATACTAACGCTGAAAAGAAGCACGAATAAACGGTTAGTTATTCCACTTTATTCTCTTCCCTTATATTTAGTTCGATCTAAGTTTAATTCAAGAAAAAATTCAGATCTGCGTAATGCAAAATCTCTACTTAGAGTTAGGTACTTGGTCTTGTATGAGTCATTTTTACTGTTTTTGTTTTGTCGTCTAGCTCTGCCAGTAAATTTCAGAGGCTTCTCGGCGAACATTGTCAGAAAATAACTTGCTGTTCTTTGTAACTTTCAGTGACGCGTCTTATTGTGTGACAAATATATTCTCAAAGCAAATATTCTATTGAATGATTGATGGTATTAGGTGAGCTTATCAACATGTGCGGCTTCTATGTAGTTTCAGACAGTACTGTATATAAAATACAGATTGATATCAGTATGCATAATTCCAGGAAGTGTAACAATTATTTTTCATTAAAATAAAAAATTACAAAAACTAGCAAGCAGATTTCTCAAATAATCTTTTAGTAAACTATTTAAACAAAGCTTTTACCAACTCTGTCTGTCTGTCTGATAAAAAGTTTGAACACGTTATTTCTCCTAAACCCAGTCTTAGATCAAGTTGAAACTTTGCACAATTATTTATTGGCGTAGAACCAGTGATGACCAAAATACGGCCCGCGGGCCAGATCCGGCCCGCGACGTGGTTTCATCCGGCCCGCCGAAACGTCGGCACAAAGTGTAGAAATCCTCCTAAACAAAAAAAAAAGGTTGAAAAAGTGTATCTTTACCTACGTTTGGGCCCTCACTTTTTCTATGACGGATTGGTATCATGATTTAAACATTAGTGTGTTTATAAACTTGGACTCTAAATGTAGAATCTACCAGGAGAAGTTGAACAGATCTTGACTTTGTTGTTGAACATGGTAATAGACCAACCTATTTACTGCATCAAGAAAGTGTTGTGGCTGTCTTCTAAAACAACAACATAAAGACGGCATTGGCGGCATTCTTGGTTTGAGTCGCAAATAAAAGATTGGAGGATCCATGGGAATATTTACCTCAAAGAGACCACAAAATGATTCGGTAGTAAAGGTGCCGACACTGTTGCTCACATTAAGTAGAGAAACAAACATGTCTTCTGATGTGTAAAAAATATATAATTGTCTAATAACCTGTTAGTTAAGTATCAAATCCACAGATTTCTACCAAAATAGTGTCATAAAGATTTCATTTTATTTTTGTAACTTTTCGCTGATGTGGCCCGCGAGACAAGGGTTGGAAATTAAAATGGCCCGCGGGTCGAATTAGGTTGGGCATCACTGGCGTAGACAATGCAGGAATCAATTAAAAAAAAACACCAATTAGTCGATTAATTACTGGTTATTAACTATTCTGTTTGATACCAACAAGGGAAATTAATCGTTCAGTACTGACAGTTAGGGAGGCGCAATGGCTGAACGGTAAAGCCATTGGTTTCCGAACCGGGTCCCGGGTTCGAATCCTGGTGAAGACTAGGATTTTTAATTTCGGGATCTTTGGGCGCCTCTGAGTTCACCCAGCTATGTGGGTACCTGAAATTAGTTGGGGGAAGGTTATGGTGTTTGGTCGTTTTGCTGGCAATATGACACCTTCATTAAACGTTGGCCAGAGAATCAGATGACCTTTACATCATCTTTACTTTACTTTTTATTGACAGTTATGGTTAAATATGTCGGGTTTTGTCACTTCAAATAATAGTATACGTTATTTCTCGCAAGCAATGCTCGGATGAATTTGAAACTTCAAACAAATATTTATTGTAGCAATTAATAAATCGAAAGAGGGAAATTAAATTAAATTAATTATCTTAATGTCAAAATTCTATAGAGAAGTATGAGCTCAGATTTGATGCAATATCTGTGAGACTTTACGAAAGACATTTGTACCACAATGCATTTACAGCACTTTCAATGCCTCTTCGTTTTCCTGTTCTCTCTCTCTCTCTCTCACTCTCTCTCTCTCTTGTAATTAGCCTCTATTTTAATTATCATATTTTACCAAAGTAAGTCATCCCAAAAAGACGTCTGTTGCTATATTAAATGATATACCGAGAGACAATGATCGTCTGCAAATCTCGTGTTATCTCCCTTCTTTTTCTATTTGTCTGTATGAGTAATCAACCCTTGAAATCTGATCACTAACAATTACTTGGAGAAATGTAGGACTAGGATTGGAATTTTTGGGGGATGGGGGAATAAAGGGTAACCGCTGTGACCACACCATAAGTTGGTCAGTATGAAGGGAGACCGCTGTGACCACACCACGCTGGTATGTGTGAAATGTGTATAGTGTCTATGTTCTAATGATACTGTCTGGCCATCGTCTAGACATCAAGGGTCATTCAGATCCTCGCCCAGTCACGTGGCACATACAACACTCAAATAGCAAAGAAAATATAAACGGTCACGTGAACAAGTTCAATGTCAACAAGTTCTGATTGTTCTATTCCTACTGTCAACTCAAAATATGGGTCATGGACAAAATGAAAAAATCTGAATAACTTATTAGGACAGCATTTCATTATTCCATCCAGCTGAAATGTCGCATATAAAGCAGCCTGCTAGAGCCACATAAAGCAGCTTGCCACAGCCACATAAAGCAGCCTGCTAGAGCCACATAAAGCAGCTTGCCACAGCCACATAAAGCAGCTTGTCACAGCCACATAAAGCAGCTTGTCACAGCCACATAAAGCAGCTTGTCACAACACCACAGCCACATAAAGCAGCTTGTCACAACGTTACAGCCACAGAACGCAGCTTGTCACAACACCACAGCCACATAAAGCAGCTTGTCACAACACCACAGCCACATAAAGCAGCTTGTCACGACATCACAGCCTCAGAAAGCAGCTTAGTAGAAAGATCGTTTTATTAATGCTTGGAGTGATTGTTCGCCATTAAAACTGAGTGTTGCAACTATGGAACAAACAATCACATTGTATTTTTTTACAAAGCTTATATCAACTCACTCTGTCTGTCTGTCTGGTAGAAAGTTTGTATACATTATTTCTCTGACACCCAATCTGGGATCAAGCTGAAATTTTTAAATATTTCTTTTACCTGACAACACAAGAATCAAAAAAAGAAATTAACCAATTAGTTAATTAGCTATTGGTAATTAATTATTTTGTTTGTTATCTCGAACAAGGGAAAGAAACTGTACTTTGACTGAAGTAGTAGCATAACCTGAATTAGTCTCCTTTATAGGTCGGTCGTCGTCTGAGTCTTAGTGAACACAAACATGAAATAGGACGAGACTATGACAACAATACATAACTATACAATCTTCTATAGTCAAAAGACTAGCAGAGTGCTACAATGTCGGCTGGAGGACTTTGAGCCATGAGTTCGAATGCAGGTCACTCCACCCTTTTTATTATTTTATTACTTTTTTTATTATATATAAATGCTTATTTTATTGTTAGTCATGATTGTTCCAAATTAAATGAAAAAGCTGCTGCTCAATATAAGCTCTGTTGTGTTTTTTTTTTAAATAAATTTTCTAATATTTTCTTGTTCTTATTAATGAACAATAGTCACCCCCATGCAAAAACAAAATCTTTCTTCACTATATTAGAACTAGAGCAAAAGGTTTATGTATTCTGCTTGTCAACAATGAAACTAGTCCGCTGGTACTGACAACAGGTTACTCTGAATTTTTAGCGTTTAAATGTCTTTCAAATTGCTTTCACTGCGATGTCTGCATACATCCTAAACTCTTAAGCGAGCAATTCTTGTATGTATGTATATATATTTATATATAAATTTTATTTCGAAAACGGCTCTAACGATTTTCTTTAAAATTTCAAGGTATGTGCATATTAGTGAGAAAACCATTCTCAACTCATTGGCCACATCGGGAAAACTCGAGGTCGACCGTTATATCGGATTGAAAATGGCTCATTATCGAAAAATTCATTTTGGCTAGAATATTTTATGAATGAAATTTTCTAGATGACAGTGGGGAAAAAAAACCCTTACGTCACTAGGCTCACAGCAGTACACTAAGACATTTCTTCGCAAACAAGAAAAAGTTTGAATGATTCAATTGGCGAAATTAAACATTTGCGCACCATCTTATTGTACACTGATCCTATATGAAACTATGGAAGAAAAATAATGAAATTAAATATCTTTATGTATGTATGTAGGCTTTATAAATTGTTTACACTTTAATTGCGTACACCCGTAGGTAGCTTTTACTTTGTTATTATTTTGCTGGTGAATCATTGCAATGTGTTTAAGCTTGGAAGTCTACTGTCCCATACCAAAATATAGGAAATGGTCATAACAAGGCTTATCTATGCCTTACTTGCACAACCAGGGCCGGCCCTAACATTTGCGGGGCCCTGTGAAATAGATTGCGCGCGGAACAAATAAGGATAATAAGTGAAAATAAAGATTTTGTATAAGAAAATAAATTCGTATTTGCATTTTTTTATATCACGCGTAGGACTGGCGTTTAACCATATTGATTGACACCCCAAAATGACAATTTTGTCTTTTTAAGGACATTTTTATGACTCTCAGGAGATTTCCAAGAGCCCCTTGAAAACAAGGAGACGGGAACCCTATTATCAATAAAAATGGTTTAAATAATAATTTACACATAGAATTAGCGCGGGGCTTTTGAACCTTCGGGGTCCACTGCGGCAGCGTATACCTAAGGCTGGCCCTGATGATATCCAGCTCGCGGTCAACGAATTTTCATCACGCTGCTGCTTTTTTTGGTTAAAGTATAAGCCTCGGTAAAACAGAAGTCATGTTCTAGATGTCACCCAATAAAACCTACTCAGCCCAAAGATCAACGCGCATAGACATCCCTTAAAGTGGTAGATTACTTCACATTATCTGGGAAGCATAGTAGACATCCCTTAAAGTGGTAGAAAACTTCACATTATCTGGGCAGCATAGTAGACATCCCTTAAAGTGGTAGATTACTTCACATTATCTGGGAAGCATAGTAGACATCCCTTAAAGTGGTAGAAAACTTCACATTATCTGGGAACCCCTAGTAGACATCCCTTCAAGTGGTAGAAAACTTCACATTATCTGGGAAGCCTAGTAGACATCCCTTAAAGTGGTAGATAACTTCACATTCTCTGGGAAGCCTAGTAGACATCCCTTAAAGTGGTAGATTACTTCACATTCTCTGGGCAGCCTAGTAGACATCCCTTAAAGTGGTAGATTACTTCACATTCTCTGGGAAGCCTAGTAGACATCCCTTAAAGTGGTAGATTACTTCACATTCTCTGGGCAGCCTAGTATCAAATGACGCATTGCTTTAATGAGAGGTTGATATGTGATCAGTCGTGCTTTTGGACGCCTCCAGGCGAGAGTGTGGCGAAATAAATAAGTCTACAAATATCAGTGTCCACCAGTGATTCTCTCAACCCCTCTATGTGGATTTTACTTAAGCCATAATAATAAAGCTTGTCTTTGAGTCCGAAGATTAGTGAGGAATGCAGTATTTCCCGTGGCAACGCAGCCCCAGCTGTGACATACATATTTTGCCACATCCAGGGCAAGCATAACCATTGTCCGCAGGTGGTCGATTTAGATGTTCTTTTCGCCATCTGCGTTTGTCCTCAGCAGCAGATTTTGTTTTGGTCTCAAATGTGTATCTCGCGGCCTTCGTGAGTGACCTCCAGCTGTCTCGTTCAGAGGCCGCATACAACCAGGTGCTCTCTTCTATGTCAGCCAATGAAAGCTGACGCCTAAGCTGGTCTTTGAAGCGTTTCCGTTGGGCGCCTTAGTTACGTCAACCACCTTTAAGCTCACCAAAAAAGACTGCCTTTGGCATACGTTCGTCTCCCATACCGGATACGTGCCCAGCCCAGTGCAACTGTCGGACCATAAGAAGTCCCTTTATTCTGTCCATACAGGCGTTGGCAAGGACATCGCTGTTTGTAGTCCATGATGGAGCGCAAGCATCTTTGCTGAAAGCACTCAAGAAGTCTTAGTTGTTTTCTGTAAAGTGTCCATGTCGCAGAGCCATAATGAATATATTTATTGCAATATTAAATGCCAGAAAGTAACTATTTTAGAAGTTACACTGCAAAGACTTTCTTCCAAGCCTATAATAGCCCAAAATTTTTTCGCGAAAGAAGCAATGTAAAACGTTAAGAAGTGAGCTGTGGTTTTCTATAGGCCTATTGTTGGGGGGACTTTCTATTCTAATCGCCATGCACAATTACATTGAGAAATGACAGAACGAAAAAAGCAACTCTTCGGATTGATAGTCATTACCCGATAGTTCATTTTCGTAATTACAACAATGTTCCCAAAATGACTTCGGATATATATCCTTCCTTAACAAATTATTCATCCGAGCGAGGCTCGGTCACCTGATATTATGCTATAAAACTTACTGCTAATAAGACTAGAATTTTTGGTAGGTAAGTGCATGTTTGTTGTGGAGTTAACTGGGAGGTTAGCAATTGAGGAGGGGGGCTGCTACTGGTCCCGTAGTGATTTGACATTGACCTCGCAATTCTGGGTTAGACAAGGAAGGGGAGAAAATTTCATTGTTTGGTTTTACAAGTTGTGGACATTCGTTCAGAAATAAACATTTTATGTGTTGGGTATCTGTCCTGCAGGGCTGCAAAAGATGGGACATAAATGATGTGAGCAATTCAACGCTAATGGGTGTCAGAACTTCAACTCAAATGATGTCAACAGTTCAATTCCAATTATTCAGTAATTCAGCTCAGAAGATGTCAGTAATTCAGCTCAAAAGATGTCAATAATTCAGCTCAAAAGATGTCAGTAATTCCACTTAAATGGTGTCAGTATTTTAATGTCAAGACAAACATGTGATCAGTGAGTTTGACAAATAGGTTAATGACATTTTGAAATGCCAACATTAGAACTAACTCCTCACCTGATCATGGGAAAATCCTGATCTGAATTGAAAACCAATTGACACTACCACCGCAACAAAACAGTTCAACTGTAACCGGAGACAAATAACTGTTTTATCATCTCTGATCGTCTGCCCAGCCACACAACTCGTGTTTTTCTTCTCAGCACCCATTGATCTGTATTGCGCCATTTTTTTTTAACCTTACACAAGTCCCGTTTGAAAAAAATAAAAATAACCTCTCGGCACTGCCGTTAGCCAATCTATTTTAGCGGCATAGAAAAACAACTTGCGATCAACATGCGATTATTGCAAAATGCAAAGTTGAAGCGAAAACAAGAAATCTATATTGACTTTTCTTGATTCTATGTTATTTTTACATCAGAAAGCATTCTGGCGGGCGGCCTAATCATAAGCTTGGCTAATTCAGTTATTCCTATTGTTGATATCATTGTAGAGAGCATTGCGGTTTTAAAGCAAGACTCTATCAAGTACAGAATGCATTGTGTTCTGAGCAGGACAGTGGCTGTAAAGAGCGAGAGATGGAAATGACCAAATGGGCGAGCAAGGCGTGAATAGAACTTTACGTTTATTTGGAACTTTACATCCGGGTTTTCTTCCTTAGTACCACAAAGTGATCAATTAGTTTTCCACATTATCTAGACTTTCTAGAGCTATTAATTTTGTTAATTTCTATCGGTGTTTGAGTAAGGCTTTTCTAAACATGAAAAATATAGAAAGATACTTTTAAAAAATAACAATAATCATAATAAGGCTTGTCTTTTGAGTCCGAACATTAGTGAGGGATGCAGTATTTCCAGTGGCTGCGCAGCCCCAGCTGTGACCTACATATTTTGCCACATTAAAGCAAGCATAACCATTGTCCGCGGGTGGTCGATTAGGATTTTCTTATCGCTGTCTGCGTCTGTCCTCGGCAGCGAATTTTCTTTTGGTCTCAAATGTGTATTCCGTGGCCTTTGTGAGTGACCTCCAGCTGTCTCGTTCTGAGGCCACATGCAACCAAGTGCTCTCTTCTAACAATAACAATAACTCCTTTATAAATGTATAGAGCGATTATTTTTCTTTTCATAACTAAGAATATAAATTTAAAAAAAACATTTTTACCACTCCCCCTTCTTCTCCCCGAGGAAAAAAAAAATCCTGTTGAAGGGAATGTCTAAATCTACTACACCTGTAATATTCTAATGATTGGCCCTAAGATCTAGACCAGAACAGGATGTGCAAAACGTTCCTAACCATTAATTTACGAAACTTTTCAATGATAATAAACACGCATGCTGAAATACACGACGACATTTACTTCTTTCAAGATAAATATTTTCTCGTTCACTAAAAAATTTAAATGTACTTCTTTTTATACTCCCATATATTATAAAGGTCCAATTAGAGTTTTCCCAGTGTGGCCAACGAGCTGATAATTCCTTTCCCAACAATATACTGTCAAAGTTCTAGGAAACTCGTAAGAGCCTTTTATCGAGATCCGTCTTCAGGTTTTTCAGCCCCCATCAAGAAAGTTGCAGATTCTAGGAAGGTATGAGTTGAATAGAGGTATTGTAAAAAAAATATCACGGAACATAAAACATGCATGTAGATTTATATTTTATTTTTCGTTCACCTTGAGACGGACAATATACTTGATCTATAGTTATACAGGTGGGTTATCTTATCTTATAGATTACACACGTTACTTAAAGAAAATAATTACGTCCAAGGCACTTCATGTGTCAATCTAGTCATGCATGTTAATTAAAGACTCTGCTAAGTCGCTGGTTTTCCTGACAGTTTCAGGCAACCCATTCCATTCTCTAGGGAAGAAGGAGCACTTGTACGAGTTAGTTCTAGCGTATGGAAAAAGAAATGTGCTTTATCTTCGTGTCTAGCTGAGTATTTTATTAGGTTTTGTTTTTCTAGGTGTAGATTAGAGTTAAACAATTTCCTAAATTATGTCAAGCACGGTTGAGTCTAGCAATTTTATTCCATCCAATCTATTCTCATTTCAGTTTTCAGTTCACCCAATAAAGTAAGCAGACTCAAGCAATCAATTGTAACTACAAAATAAACATGATGAGGAATATAATGGCCTAAAATAGTTATCACCATGAATGAAATAGAATGCACTGAATTCGTTTTTATGAGTAGAATGGGTGTATGCTCTCCTTGGCCATGCAGATTTTAAGCAAGATATAATTTACTAGTCGACCGGCGGGGTATCATGCGCCGCTATTTTGAAGGGCCGGCCTTAGGCTACTGCAACCTATGCGACCGCAGTGGGCCCCGCACTTTTATAGGACCCATGCTAATTCTAGGTGTATAAATTATTAAATTAAACCATTTTAAAACAGATTTCCCTCGACCTCCTGTCGATTTACCAGGAGCTCCTCTAAATCTTCTGAAATTGCAAAATATACGAAAAAGTCCTGGAAATATCAGGAAATTATTAAAATCTTTAGAAAACTCATACAAATCTCCTGAAATATATAGACTAAAATTGTCATTTTGGGGGTGCCATTCAATTTGGAAAAGGACAATCCTAAAAGTAAACGGCATTATGCAATACTCATAATTGTGGAATCTAGAGAAAGAAGCTTCTCGCGCCTGAAACTAATGAAGACTTGAGATCAACAATTTTCGTAGATAGATCGAAACATTTGGTAATTCTTGCTATTGAGCGTGATCTATGTAGGAAAGAAAGTTTTTATGATATACTGTATGACTTCGCTCCACGCAAGGCTCAGAAAGTAGTTCTGTACGTAGTAAAGAATGAATAAAATGCAAAAACGAATTTATTTTATAATACAAACTCTTAAATTTCACTTATTATCCGTATCCCTATCCAAACTTGGTTCCGCAAAATCCGTTTCGCATAGGGCCCCACAACGGTTGAGTCAGACCCTGCTATTTAGTGACGGGTGAATACAGAGTAGATTACTTGTTCTCCTTCCGCCCCCTCTTATTTTCGCCGATAAAACTACGTGGGGTAGAAATAAAAAAGAGTGATCTTTACATGACTTCTTGGTCATAATGGTTAAGTCCGGCCCTACCATTTAGTGACGGGTGAATACTACTTGTTCTCCCCCCCCCCCCCCTCTTTTTTTTCATTGGGTAACTCTAGTCAAAGCTTCAAAAATAAAAGAGTGATCTTTCCTTTACTTCTTGTCCAAACTCTTGAGCCATGAAGAGAATTATATAGATTTTGATGACAGAATGTCGTGTCTATTGTCTTAAAGAGAACGTCTTATTTACCTTTCTTAGACCAAATGTATTACCTTTCATAGGATGTCGTATTTTCTTTCTGAGACAGAATGTCGTATTTTTTTTTACCTCAGAATGTCGTGTTTTTTTTTCTTTTACAGAATGTCATATGTCCTTAGAACTGACGTCTTGAGGCTCGTCACCCAGACGCTAAGCTTATGTCACTTATTGCTTCTGACACGAACCAGATTTTATTATCACATCAATAACGCACGTGCAGTGTTTAGCACGGGAAGGGGGGGGAGGGTAAGCAGGGAGGAGGGGAAAGGAAATAGACACAGGGAGGAAGGAAGAGATGGCCTTCGGTGTAGTCTGTATAGGCAAGAGGTATTTCATCATCATCTGGAGTATGTCCCGTATTTGGACAAAAAAAATCCCCCCTTCCTTATCCGGTAGGTGACAGAACCCAGTGAAACATCGTCAGATGATTGGCTAATGCACACATTATTTTTGTGTTCCGATGTGTCCAGATGTTGCTTCATAGGGCGATGAAATAAATGTATTTCGTAAATTGAACATGGTCTAAATATTGACCTAGTTTTTTGGAGATGCTGTTTCCATAGAGAGGCTAATGTAACTGCTCAAAAGAAACTCGCAGGTTTTATAAAACACTTCCTCCCCCCAGCAAAAAAATAAAAAGATACCAGAATGAGTTTGTGTTTTCGGGGCCGTTGTTACTTAAGAAATGCAAGTTATATATATATATATATATATATATATATATATATATATATATACACAGGGCTTTATTAGTGACGTTACGCACCTTTTTCAATGTGGGGGAAAAATGTTACTTTACTTGTATTTTAACTTTTATTATTAATTTATTAGTAGTTAAAAGTTAGGCAATTCATCATTGAGTACCGCACCTAATCACTGAGTACCGGCACCTATTTTTTTTTTACATTAAAAGCACTCTATATATATATATACTAGACATATGTGACCCGCGGGTCTTTATTTGCGTACTGTCGATATAGTCACAATTAAACGAAATAATAATGTAATAAGTAAAGCGAATGTGTCAATGTAAAAATAGTGTGAATGAAGCTATCAAATAAAAATAGCTAATAGGCTGAAATCCATTTTTTCAAATTAAAACATTTGCTTGTAGGCCTACACATATTTGATTAAAATTTGAGATGAATAGACTTAATTTTGTATGTTCATGTGTTAAAGTATAAAGTAGATCTTGAGGTAGACATAGATCTCAATCTACACTAATTTAGAGTTAAAAATTGGCTTTTATAGAGTTCATTCTGTGATGCGCATGCGTGACCTTATTACATGAATGAATATAGGCCTATCTAAACACGGTTACGCAACTTTAGCGAACATCAAACGAATGTATTAAAAATGCTTTAGAAAAACAAATTTGAATGTTAAATTGATTAAAATATCAAATGAATGCACAATAATTAGTATGTTTATGTGTTAAAGCACAAAACTATCTTTGCGAAAAGAAGTTTTATCATCTTAGAGTTCAATAAGAGTTTTAGACCTAGACCTAGGAATAGACTCAGTAGAAGGATGTGTTAATGTGTAACCAATTGGTAATGTCTAATGAAAGAATGTTCGCCAGGATATCTGTAGTCACAGCTATCAGGAACTAATTTATGTAAAAAATGCTTTTGAAACACAAAATTGAAGGTTAATTTTATTATATAAATAATGGATTTTTTTTTGTATTTTCATGTGTCAAAGTAAAAAACTATGTGCGCAAAGTGTATTTCTTACAATTAGATCTAGGCCTAAATCCTTTCGATCTTTTCTCATGTCAACATTGTTAACCATGGCCTAGATCCATAAAATACTATAGCTGTAATAGAGTCGGACAACTTTATTTTTTTTTGAGGGTCTTAAGTTTGTCTTAGGGCTACAATACATACACTACGGTCTAAGTTAGGACCCAAGGAACATTCCTGCTTAGTTTTATCAAAATTGGTCAAGTGGTTTTGATCTCTATAAGTAACATACATACATACATACATACATACATACATACATACATACATACATACATACATACATACATACATACATACATACATACATACATACATACATACATACATACATACATACATACATACATACATACATACATACATACATACACCTCACATTCTACTTTATAATATATATATATATATATATATATATATCCATATATATTTATATATATCAGCCATATATTACCCGCGGCCCGCGGGTCTTAATTAGCATATCACTGATTTTGATAGGGTTAAACCAGTGATGCCCAAAATACGGCCCAAGGGCCAGATCCGGCCAGCGATGCGGTTCTAACCGGCCCTCAGAAAGGTCGGCACAAAGTGGAGAAAATCCTCCCTCCAAAAAAAAAAAAAAAAAAGGGTGAAAAATGTATTTTTACCTACTTTAGGGCTGTCATTTTCGCTCTGATAGATTGGTACTAATGGTACCATGACCTTTAACATTTGTGTGCTTATGTATGAAGAATCTACCAAGAAAATCGGGCGGATCTTAATTTTTTTTTTTTTGTGGAACATAAAAAAAAGCCATCTTTGCATTATAAAGAGAATGTGGCTGTTTCAAAAAACAACATATTTATGGGCATTTTAAAAAAAATATGGCGGCATCCTTGGTTTGAACCACGAAAAAAAGACTGATTAACTACAACCAGAGAATTGGAAGATCGTTGAGAATATTCAACAAGAAGAGACAAGAAAATGAGTCGGTTTTAAAGGTAATTACACTGTTGCTAACATTTTAAGTAGAGAAATGAAGCTATTTTCCGACGCGTAAAAAATATAATCGTCAAATATGACATGAATGTAGAACTAAATCCCAGGGGTTCTGGTAAAATAGTTTCAGAACAATTTCATTTAGTTTTTGCAACTTTTCAGTCATGTGGCCCGCAAGACGAGTGTTGGAAATTAAAATGGCCCGCAGATCGAATTAGGTTGGGCATCACTGGGTTAAACAATTTTAAAAAATAATAATAGTATAAGAAAAGCGAAAGCGTGAATTTAAAAACAAAATAGCATGAATGAAGCTATTAAAATAGTTAATCGACCTGAATCCATTTTTAGCGGCCCCCGAAAGCCCCCGAAAGTGGAAAAGACGCTATTAGTTTTGTGTGAAATGTCTGTCCGTCTTTCCGTCCGTCCCGTTTAGATCTCGTAAACTAGAAAAGATATTGAAAATCCGACTTTACATTATTTTAGACCATTGAAAGTTCTGATGCAACGGCTACTTTTTTTTTCCTGAAAACGAAAATTCTAATTTTTAAAATCAGTTATGCAAGCAGTTTTTTAAAGAGAAAAAGCTAATTAGTATGCATTATAAGTTAGACCTAATTTAAAACAAATAGTAATCTTATAAACTTTATTTTTGTGAACATATTTTATAAATGGCGGAAATTTTTTTTTTGGAGGGTACCTGACGTTAGTTGGGGAAAAGTAAAGGCGGTTGGTCGTTGTGCTGGCTAAGTGACACACTCGTTAACCGTAGGCCACAAAAACAGATGAACTTTACATTATCTGCCCTATAGACCACAAGGTCTGAAAGGGAAACTAGTTAGGCCAGGTTCACATCTAACTTTACATTCACTTTCAACTATCCTTTGATCTGCGGGACCATTGGGGTACTACACAAGATCTGTTAACCTTCTTTCTCCATTCTTATCTCTCATTTGTCTTTGATATAATTTCATTCGGATGTTCTTTCTGAAAATATTGAAGCCTACCTGGATGGACCACTGGTCGTGCGGTTTGCGCGCAGGCCTGTCGTTCGGATTTATCGACGGTCGAAGGTTCAAACCCTGCCTGCTCCCATCCCCCGTCGTCCTGCGGGAGGTTTGGACTAGGAAGTAAATTATCTTCAACTCTGAAGGATTATCCGAATGATGTAAAACATTTTACTTCGGGGGCCGTTTTTGAGTTTGTGTTTCCACACAAACTGTCTTTTGTAACCTTGTTTTAAAATAAAATATTTACTTTTTGGCCTATATATATATTTAGATCTAGAGTCTAGATACTATTATAATAGATGTAGATCCTAATGTATATTTATGTCTAATCATGATCTCTGATACTTATATTTCTGTATAGGTTATTATAAGAAGTAGATGGTTCACCAAAGCAAAGAATGATTTTGTATAGATTCCTTTCCATCAAAATTAGTTTAATTTTATATAGATCTAGAATATAAGAAATGGAAATATGAATGCCATAGTAGCCTTGTCAACTTGTAACCCTACCTTAACGAAAGGGACAGATTCATTTCATAGTGTATTTATTGTTAATCTTAGTTTATCATTTCTAATTAGAAGCCTTTGTTTAATTCATTGTTTCTTTCAAAATGTCAAATGTCAATGCCACCAGTTTCAAAGTTTTTATTTACTTGTTAGCATCATGTGTATTCTAGGCTTCCTTTGACAAACAGAATGCTGAATAAATTAAAACCGAAACGCTGACACCAGTGTTTTCTCTGGGTCTCGTTTCGTTGAGTTCTAGACTAGTGATGCACAAACTACGATCCGCGAGCAATATCCTGCCCAAAACGCGGTGCTCTGCGGCCCCAAGAAACACCACGTTGCATAATGGAGCCCTTCATGCTTGGTATCATTGGACTAGACACATTTTGATGTCAGGCGAAAGGCTTGTCGAAATTTTAATGGCATACATGCGGAGACTCTTTTAAGCACCACTGTTATAAAAATTGCTTGGAGGCACCATTGTTCAAGAAAGTAGTTAGGGGCACCATTTATCTAGACATTTCTTTGGGGTAACATTTATTTAGACATTTCCTAGGGGCATCATTTATCTAGACATTAATTTGGGGCACCACAGTTTTAGACATTACTTTGGGGAACCACTGTTCTAGACATTACTTTTGGGCAACACTGTTCTAAAAATCGCTTCGAAGCACCATTGTGCTAGCTGCTAGACAGTACTTTGGGGCACCAATATTCTAGACATTACTTTGGTGCAGCACTGTTCTAAATATTAGTTTGGGGCAACATTTATTTAGAAATTACTTTAGGGGATTTTTTTTTAGATATTTCTTAGGGGCATCATTTATCTAACATTTCTTTGGTGCAGCACTTATCTAGGCATTACTTTGGCATCGATAAATCATTCTCATGTGGGTTTTTTCCTCATCAATAATTTAAAATGCTTCCTGGCGTACCGGACAGCCGACACATGTCACGTGGTTTAATCTAAGCCGTATGAGTGCTGATGTTTTTAACACCTACGTACAACGTCATGGAATATTCATTGGAAAATGCGGAACATTCTTTCTGGTCCACAACAGAGAACGTTTTAGTTACGATGAATTTCGATGACTTGGTCAGCTACATACTAACAAACAAAATAGTCACTAAATCAATGGCCATTTTACAGTCAGAGGCGTCACGAGGGTCGGTGTCACCCACTGCGGTCAGCTCAGGGTGTCACCCCACCAAAAAAACAATAACCTTTCTACAAACATTTCCCAAAAAAACGCCACCGTTAGTTTGTTATTTTAATGACCTACATTCATTGACTATTACACAAATGTAAAATGAGTGTCAATTCTATTATAAAATCCCATTTCAACTATTTCAATAGTTATCTTCATGCCTATATGGAGTTGGTTCTTTGTTAGGTGTGTTTCTTTTGTGCACCATATTGGTTTATCCACTGTTTTCTAAGGACGCGCTCTGTAGGCGCCATTGTTTTTTGCTTGGGTAGCGGATTCTTGGCTGGAGCTTTCTGTTTGTTGTTTTTCCCCAGTATTGGGTAATTTATATTATATATGACCAAAATATGATGGGTACAGTGCAATACAACGGTGCCAGCTGTGAAAGTTTCAGTATAAACAGCGGAGTTAAACAAGGATGTGTCCTGGCCCCAACCCTCTTTGGAGTACTATTTTCACTGCTAATCCACAACGCGTTTGACAAATCCACTGAAGGCATCTATCCCCATTCCAGATTTGATGGCAAACTCCTAAATATTGCCAGACTGAGGGACAAAACTAAAATCAGAGCCACCCTCGTAAGAGATATGCTATTCGTGGATGACGCAGCGGTAGTGGCACACACGCAAGAGGAACTTCAGTCACTAATGTCCCGCTTCTCTCAGGCCTGTAAAGAATATGGCTTGACTATTATGTTATGGGACAACCTGCTACAGCACCACCCTCCATTCTCATAGTCGATAACAAGCTGGACGCCGTAAACGAATTCTGCTATCTGGGATCCACAATTACAGATGACCTGTCTCTAGAAGAGGAGTTGAAAAAACGCATAGGGAAGGCTGCCTCGACATTCGCTAGACCCAGACCAAGAGTTTGTCAAAACCATAAGCTAACTACGGTGACCAAAATGGAAGTTTACCAGGCATGCGTTATGAGTACACTGCTGTATGGCAGTGAATCATGGACCACCTACGCAAAGCAAGAGAGAAAACTGAACTCATTCCATTTGAGATGTCTCCGTAGGATCTTGAATGTCACATGGAAAGAAAAAAGTGTGCAATACTAAGATCCTTGCGCGATCAGGTATTCCCAGCATCTTTACAGCCCTCAGATAACGCCGTTTGTGCTGGCTTGGACATGTTCGCCGGATGGAGGACAAACGCATCGCGAAAGTCATCCTCTATGATCAACTTGCGACTGGCACAAGAAAAACTGGTCGCCCCCACCTTCGTTACATAGATGTAATAAAACGTGACCTCAAATCAGTGAACATCAATACTGACAATTGGGAAGACATAGCTCTAGACCGCAACAGGTGGAGAGAGACAGTGACCAAGAAAGCTATGGACAGTGAAAGTACATGGGTCTCAACCCAGGAAGAAAAACGCACAATCTGAAAAACGGCCAGCTCCTCTACCACCGAAGCAAAAGCCACCTTAACCTGCGCTATCTGTGGAGGGAGTGTCTCTCCAAAATAGGGCTCCACAGCCACATGAGGAAGTGTGCTCTGAGATGAATCATAGTCGTTCTACGACTGAAGGAGGCCAATGAGGTTATTATAACTGCTTCGTTATTTCGTAGCTCTATAGTCGTTGTTATTATAATCATGTGAATGACGGTCACAAGGAATGGATATTTCTCTTTTATAGGGATTGCATGACGCGTAGGACGTAATCATCTTCTTTTTTGAAGTAACGTCTGTATTATATAAGATAAGATTCAGGCTTTGGACTCTGCGGAGGTCAAGCCTAATCTGTATTTGTATGGACTCTAATTGGCATTGGCAACCTAATATCACATTGGGTTGTGGGCATCGCGAGCCCGGAGTGGACTGTTTGCACTGTGACTAAGGTGTGCTTGTATGTCAGCTATATTGGGTTTTTTTTGCACATAACTTAGGCACGCTCATCTACTATTAATTATTACGTAAAAACCATCATCTATGTCATGTCACATCCTATCATGGACTCATTAACATTTGTGATATAAACGCTTGTTGTTAACATATTGCCTTTACGTGGTCTCTTGTTAATAATTAATATATTTACCTATAAACTGTCAGGGGTACCAGGGCAGACGAGCCTAGGTCAAATTATACAACCCTGACAGTTATTGCCTATTTGGCAAAGCAAAAAATGTTTCCTTTGTTAAACTTTTAGACGAAACGAAACATTATGCAGAGTTATTCGGAGTTTTACTACCAGATAATATACTTTTGCCACCCCCGTAGTCAGCAATTGGTCTGGGGGAAATGCTATAAGCTGATACAGCAGAGTCCGGAGCAGAGCACCCGGGTGCAAAGTGCTTTTTGCACTTCTGACAGCCAGATCTGCGACAACCATAGAGGAATATCTCTTCTCTCTATTACTGGGAAAATTGCTCGCATCCTACTAAATCGGCTCATGCAACACATAGAATATGGTCTACTACCAGAAAGCCAGTGCGGCTTCAGAAAAGAGCGTGGAACCATTGACATGATCTTTGCAGCAAGGCAGCTCCAGGAAAAATGCCAAGAACAAAATGCTGACCTGGTCTCAATATATGTCGACTTAACAAAGGCATTCGACACTGTTAGCAGAGAAGGGCTCTGAAAGATCATGTCAAAGTATGGCTGTCCACAAAAATTCATAACCATGGTGAGACTATTTCATGATGGCATGAAGGCTCGTGTCCAAGAAAGTGGAGAACCATCAGAGCCCTTCGAAGTATCAAACGGGGTAAAACAAGGCTGTGTCCTAGCACCTACACTGTTCAGTATCATGTTCTCCGCTATGCTGACAGATGCATTCACAAATAGAGAAAACAACGGGATAAATATATCATACAGATTTGATGGTGGCCTATTCAACCCGAGGCGGCTTAAGGCAAAATCAAAAACAAATGCAGCAGTAATCAGAGACTTTCTATTAGTTGACGACTGTGCCCTAAATGCTTGCTCTGAAAACGATCTGCAGAGCATCGTCAGTGACTTCTCAAGAGCATGCTCAGACTTTGGCCTTACCATCAATACGAACAAGACTGAAGTCTTATATCTACCTGCTCTTGGGAAAGCCTACTCGGATCCAAGCATCACTATAAATGGACAGGATATAAACGCAGTGGACAAATTCACATATCTTGGCAGCACACTCTCCAGAAATGGAAAAATCGATAGTGAAATCAACCTGCGTATCGCCAAGGCCAGTGCATCCTATGGCAGACTGTCTACAAATGTCTGGAACAGACGTGATATCACCACATACACAAAGCTAGGGGTCTATAGAGCCGTCAAATACCCTCCCTACATTGCTCTATGCCTCAGAAACTTGGACAGTGTACAGTAAACATGCAAAGAAACTAAACCACTTCCACATGAGATGTCTGAGAATAATACTAAATGTCAAATGGCAAGACAAAATACCAGATACAGAAGTCCTTCGAAGAGCGTGTCTGCAAAGAATCCACACAATCCTGATGCAGTCCCAGCTGCGATGGGCAGGTCACGTCTACAGAATGGAAGACCACCGCATCCCTAAACGATTCTTGTATGGCCAACTAAGCGAAGGAAAGCGCTCGCAATGTGGTCAAAGAAAGCGCTTCAGGGACACCCTCAAAGCTTCTCAGAAGGCGTTCAGCATAGACCCAGGCACCTGGGAGACAGAGGCACATGACATAGCATCATGGCGTCGCGCTGTGAAAACTGGCGCACAGGTTGCTGAGAAAAAAAGAGCAACGCTGGCAGAAGAAAAACGCCAGAGAAGAAAAGCAAGGCAAACGACACTAGCTCCAACTGGAATAACCTGCCCAGTGTGCGGCCGAACATTCCGGGCTCACATAGGTCTCACCAGCCACATGAGGAGGCCTAAAACCCCAGTGCAAAGCCCTCAGCCCCCTGGATGACAAAGTGGTCATCATCGAACCACGATGGACGAACTATAGTGCACTGGACTATATGTGTCACGGCTTGAATACCTCTTGAGCCAGACTTGTTTTATATGATTTTCTCAATCTTTGGATTGAAACTAAAACATTGAGATTACAAACGATAAATAACTTTGATATTGGTCTTTATAATTCTAGGAAAGGAAATAAAATAGTTAAAACAATTTGTTTCTTGTATTAGTGCATTAGTGTTGAAGGGTTTACTTCATTTGAGCCCATTCGGGATACGAGTAGGGTTAAAATCATGTTAGCAAATACAGCAAACACCCAACAACACACTGGCTAATTAGTAAGCACTCAAGATACTACTTACTCAGTAAGCACTCAATATCACATTGGTCACTCAGTAAGCACTCAATATCACATTGGTTAATTAGTAAACACTTAATATCATATTGGTTAATCAGTAAGCACTCAATAAGACACTACTTACTCAGTAAGCACTTAATAGCACATTGGTTAATCAGTAAGCACTCAATAACACATACTTAATCAGTAAGCACTCAATATCACATTGGTTAATCAGTATGCAATCAACAAGACACTGGTTAATCAATAATCACTCAACATCATATTGGTTAATCAGTAAGCACTCAACATGAAATACTATTTAATCAGTAAGCACTCAATATGAAATACTATTTAATCAGTAAGCACTCAATATGAAATACTATTTAATCAGTAAGCACTCAATATGAAATACTATTTAATCAGTAAGCACTCAATATGAAATACTATTTAATCAGTAAGCACTCAATATGAAATACTATTTAATCAGTAAGCACTCAATATGAAATACTATTTTATCAGTAAGCACTCAATATGAAATACTATTTAATCAGTAAGCACTCAATAGCACACTGACATAAATCAGATATTTCCGTTTAAAAAAATCTCCCATTTCCTATTTGAATGTCAAGAAATGTAACCCCCCCCACACACACTCACACATCTTTTATCACCCCCCCCCCCCCCCAAACAAAAACAGGTAATACACTAAAAAAAAACAAATGAAAAAACTGAAGGTTATGAATGAGGCAACACACAGGTAAAGGTACCTACCCGTTTCAGACCTTGTGATCTATGGGGGCAGACGTCTGTTTCTATGGATGCGGTCAACGAGTATGTCATGTGTTATGACATGATTACAATTTAGTATTTGTTTCGGGAATAAGGGGAAAGTTTTACTTAGTGACAAGTGACGTGACAGATAGTTAAAAAACAAGAACTCTCTAGGCGACGCTTTGGAATGAAGACGTTTCTTATTTACACTAGGAATAAGAAGAATTATAGAGACGGCTTGTAATAGAGGACATCGGACGGTTTCCCGTAATAAGTATTAAAAGTGTTTGTTGTTTAACACCAGCGTCGACTCTATTTATCCATTGTTGGCCTTTCGTCGGTGTTCTCTGTTCCAGTATTGAGTTCAGTGTTACCCCTAGTTGGACTTAGTTACATTTTCAAGTACTAAACACCGCGGAAGAGCATAACACATGTAGCTAGCATAACCAACCGCCAGGTAGCCATTAGAGCTAGGTGGACTACATTAAAATCCCAGTCTTCTCCATGATTCGAACTTGAGACTTCTCTATTCGGAAGCCAAACGCTTTACCACTCAGCCACCAGACACCATACAGAACACACACAAACTGAATAAGCTCAAAGATAAAGGTTTAATTGTAAAACAAGCAAAATTATTAAAAAATCACGAAACACGAAACCTCCCTACATATACACCAAGAATCTTTTTCTATATAAAACAAAATTAATTGATGATCCTAAATTTTGTACACTAATTTGTTACTTTATTGTTATTGACACTTTTCTTGTCATTGACTCAGAAGAATGGTTTTAGAATTTCAACTTTCTCGAAAATGGGAAATGGCAGAAAAAAGTGTACAAAACGTATAAGGCAAACATCTCTAAATAATTATAATTTATTTTCCTTCTTCGATGCCAAACAAAATAATTTATTACCAATAATTAACTTGATAATTGGTTACTTTTGTAATTGATTAATGCTTTGTTAGGTACAACAAATAATTGTGTAATGTTTCAACTTGATCTGAGAATGGGTGTGTGAGAAATAACGTGTACAAAAGCTGTACCAGACGAAGAATAAGTTGACAGAAGCTTTTGTTTTAAAAAAAAATAGCGTAGCAACATACCAGGCTCATTGACTAGAAAGCCGAAACATTAAATTCACAGAGTTTTCTGAACACACATTTAGTTGATGAAGAAAAAAGAAGGAGGGGTGAGAGGTTTAGAGGCGCATGGATGTGACAGTAGAATGGTGGCCAGATGTGGGACAGATTCAAGATCAGAATGGAAGGATATTATTTGGAGAGAGGGGTAGGGGACGTGAGTTGGAATTGAAAAGAAGTCATTAGTTGGTCTAAGATTTTGTGTTGGTTTTCACGAGAGAGTCACAGAGCATTGCTAGACATCAGCGGAAAGATAAACAAGGCCAGATACCAAGAGAGCGAGTGGAATGGATGATCCAAGAAATGACACAGACACAGTCCAACAATGAGACAGACATTTAGTCCAACAATGAGGCAAATATTTAGTCCAACAATGAGCCAGACATTGAGTCCAACAATGAGCCAGACATTGAGTCCAACAATGAGCCAGACATTTAGTCTAACAATGAGCCAGACATTGAGTCCAACAATGAGCCAGACATTGAGTCCAACAATGAGCCAGACATTGAGTCCAACAATGAGCCAGACATTTAGTCCAACAATGAGGCAAATATTTAGTCTAACAATGAGCCAGACATTGAGTCCAACAATGAGCCAGACATTGAGTCCAACAATGAGCCCGATATTGAGTCCAACAATGAGCCAGACATTTAGTCCAACAATGAGCCAGACATTTAGTCCAACAATGAGCCAGACATTTAGTCTAACAATGAGAAAAAGGCATATTACAATTGAGAGGAAATAGAGAGAAAGAG
This sequence comes from Biomphalaria pfeifferi, assembly GCA_030265305.1. NCBI lineage: Eukaryota > Metazoa > Mollusca > Gastropoda > Planorbidae > Biomphalaria > Biomphalaria pfeifferi. Next base: position 1,386,703 of record JASAOG010000033.1, read on the forward strand.
AAAGAACGAGAGAGAAAGAAAAAAAGAAGAATAAGAGAGAGAAAGCGGAAAAATGAGGAAGAAAGAGAAGGAGCGAGAAAGTAAGAGAGAGAGGGACAGAGAATATGGAAGAGATTATACTCTGATTTTCTTGTCCAACCGGCCCTTACCTTTCCCCCAACTCATTCTTTTCTCTGCCCCCATTGGAAGGTCTGGTCAGTTTTGGGTCTTCATGTCTCAATGTCCAGTAATGGCGCTTGTGTCTTGAAAGTCCCCAGGCTCACACTTGGATGCAATCTCTGTGATTTGTGTAAAACATCCTAGCTGTATAGACATCTCTTTCATGGTCGACAAGCCGTGTCAACTGATCAACAAATGTTTCTTTAAGTTGTATTTTCTCTCCGAAGAAGAAACTTTAGGTATACACCAGGGCCCGACCATCCACGAAGAACCTAACCCTATGGGATTCACTAGATGAATGTGCCTTTCATAGATAGTTATTTGTTTTCTTTTTAGAGCCCTAGAGAAGATCAAATGCCACAATACGAGAACTATGCAATTTGAGATTGAAGACATTTTTTTTACATTTCACGCAGAACATCTGATTTAAGCTGATTTAAGATTTAAGCTGAAAGACAAATTAAGGGCCCTACAATAGAGGAACCTAAGGTAGCCCTCTCATTCCCCTCCTTCCCCTCCCCCCTTTGTTTCCCAGTAAACGCCGCCTCTGCAGTTCCGATTGTCAATACGATACGATACGATACACTAAGTTACTGTCTGATAAGATATTTAACCGCTAAAATGTCTGTTGTTTGATGTCTGCAGTCTCACATATATTAATAAGAAAGTTAAACAAAAAAAAAATCAAGTGAACCAATCAAGTTTGCCAAAAGATTATGTCACAGTTTTGACAGCATGTGAAGATGTTTAACAATGAAATGACACCTTGAAATACATCACAGCAGAGATAACAAAAAATAAACCAATGTCTTTACCACGGCAAAGGTGAAAGAGATTTTCTAACGGTAATAAAATGAACAAAGAGAGAGAACTAAAAGACTCAGGCGATAATTCAGTAATTCTTCCACTTGCTATGGACGATGAAATACGATACTCTAACTTTCAAGGTACATAGAACAACTAACGATCAAAACTGCAGCTGTTAAATTGACCAAAAACGATTCTTTAATTCGCAATTCCGACCCAATATGTTTTTTAAAGCCGACATTTTAAATGTCTAAAGTAAAGAACTTATTGACACTTTTTTTTGTGTGTGTGCGTTTTTTTCTTTCATTCCAGATTTTGTTTTTCATGTTATGGAGAAATGATGGTCAATAATAAAAATAATTTAGTGCTTCAAGTAAAAGAAATTACAAAAATACATTTTACAATGCTAAAAATATACCAAACAAAGTTTATTATATAGTTTATAAATACATAGCCTATTATTATTTCTTTAATAGCCAAAATAACTAGCTATTTATAGTTATCCGCCATTGCTGTAAATCTCCAATATGCTAGACTCTTAGAAAAGTAACCTCTGGATCTAGTAAACTTTTTAAGTGCAAGCTAAGGTTGGCACAGACGAGCGACAGAAGTGGCCCTACTTTTACCAGGATAAATATTACACAAGCTTTGAAGGCCGACTTCTTCTCCTCACTTGGCTGTGTGAACGAGTTTCACGGTCAGTGCTAGTCCACATTGGAATCAAATCAAGTTTGATCAGCTGTCATAAACATGCTAGCCCAAGAAGAAAAAGGCGATCTATCTACGTGTGAGAGCTATACGTAGCCTTACTCTAAGCTAGGGCTGTTTGTTTCACATGTTTCCAGATGATTTCTTTTAGATTCGAAGTTTATTACGACCTAGCTTGTTCAGCAGGATTGCAGGGGATGGCTGTGGGCAAGGCTCGAACCCGGGACCATCGAGAGGACAGTCCTGAGTGCATACAACATGATAATCACTACGCTATGTTGCTAGTATTGGGTGAAAAGGCGGGTTGAGTATACTGTGTTTGTTACACTAGGGATGTTATGAGATGTTTGCGTGTTCAGGAAATGTAATAATTAATGTAATAATTTGTAACCCAAGGGGCGGGGCCTAGAAACAGGAAGAACGTGTTGGAAGAATGGTAAAATTAGAAGATAAGCACGTGGTGTGAGATATAAATGCAGATATCAAAATGATAGTTCTATTAGTAAGTGTATTTTACAGAGTCTAGCATAATGCATCAAACATTTAACATCCAAAAGATGGTATACAGTTTTGTAGCCACAACACTTATGCCAGGGCCGACAGCAAGAGAAGAATATAGGATAAAAGGCAAAAGGTGCCCCCGTCAGACTTGGAGAGTCAGAGCTTAAAGAACATGGACAAGTTCACATACCTTGACAGCATCATAACAAAAGATGGGGATGCCTACCATGGCGTAGCGTGCCGAATAGGAAAGTCGTGGAGCATTTTCCAAAGGCTGCAGTCTATTTGGACAAGCCAAGCCATTGGACTTCAGTCAAAAATACAATTTCTTAACACAATCGTCATCCCAACAGCAACTTATGCATGTGAGACATGGAAGTCATCTGCCAAAATTGAAAAAGGACTAAATGTGGCTCAACAAGAATGGCTAAGACAGATTTTAGGAGTCAGATTGGGTCTCAAACAAGGAAATCCTATGCCGAACTGGGAGTCGACCACTAAGTGAGGTTGTGACAGAGCGTCGCATGAGGTTTGCGGAACATTTTCTTTCACAAAATGAACTACGCATTCCAAGAGTTGCAATGACATGGAAATCACTAACAGGGACGTCCTCGTATAATTTTCACGGAGGACATCAGAGCAGTGGGCACCAGGTGGGTAGAGGCTTAAGACTGCCAGTGACAGATCTTAGTGGACACAGCTTGCCACCCATTCTAAGTAGGTAAGAATAAAGAAAATAAAGCTTCTATTTCAACGGACTAGAGAGTAGACCATATTCGTTCTAGAAGGCCTTACCACTGACCTGTGACGTCGCAACCTGTCGGTTGTAGAGTCAATGGCTCGTTGCCACGCCGTATGGGCCTGTAACGTAGCTACACGCTATTGGTCTAAACTGCCCACAGGATGAGACGTTGCAGGTCAGTGTTCAGGCCTTCTGTGACGATTGGTCTCGGATATGGAGAGATATTGACTGTGTAAAACTCATTGACTCTTAAAATACACCAATCCTAGTTTTGGAGTAACAAGAAAGACAACTGATCCTGCACTAAGTGTGCATCAGTAGATTGAGTCCCATACACCCCCCTAGTTAATTCTTCTGACGGATAGTCTCGAGACATAAGAACAGGATCAAGTGATCTCCCAGCGAGACATCAAAGAATATAGTGGGCAAGAATTATAACAAGGTCGTTACTGACCAGCTGCTTCTTAAGCCATGTCACATGCGCAATTGGTGCAAGCTTGCATGATTTCATGACCTAGTTTTAATTCTTTCTTGTCTCCCTTTTCTTCTCTATTTCTGGTGGATTCCCAGGTCTCAACGCACAGATCTTCTGTTTAGGAAAGTTTTAGTATATCTAAATCTCTATATTATTATGGCTTCTGATCTTATAATTTATTGACATCCTGTTTATATCCGTGTATTTGTAACCTGTCGTGTTGATTCCATTGAATGATATTTTACAGATCAAACAAGAACAAAAAACTAAAATTGTATCTTTATTTTGGCCACTATCTCTATTTATAATTCACTGCATGGCTCAACCCTTCCTGAAAGCAGCAAGAAGTCATGGAAAGATCACGCTTTTGTTCCTGTAAGTGGGAAAAAAAAAGAAGGGGGGGGGGGAGAAGAACAAGTAGTATTCATTCACCCGTCACAAAATAGCGGGGCTAGACTTCACCATTGCGGGGCCTATGCAAAACGGATTGCGCAGGCCCCAGTTTGGGTAGGGATACGGATAATTAGTGAACATTAAGAGTATTAGAAAAATAAAAAATAAAATATTAGAAAAAAAATTCGTCTTTGCATTTTATTCATTCTTTACTACGTACAGAATTACTTGACGAGCCTTGCGTGTAGCGAAGTCATACAGTATATCATAATAATTCTGTTTCCTACATAGATCACGCTCAATAGCAAGAATTGCCAAATGTTTCAATCTATCTTTGAGAATTGTTGATCTCAAGTAATTCTTCATTAGTTTGAGGCGCGAGAAGCTTCTTTCACCAGATTCCACTATTTCGGGTATTGTATAATGCCGTTTTTTTTTAATCGCTAGTAGGTTGGCGTTTTTCATATTGAATGAAACCCCAAAATAACAATTTTGTCAATATTTCAGGAGATTTTTATGAGTTTTCAAAATATTTAAATAAATTCCGTAGATTTCCAGGAAATTTTCGTATATTTAGCAATTTCAGGAAATTTCCATGTGCTGCGTTATAAAATGGTTTAATTAAATTTTTTACACCTAGGATTAGCGTGGGGCCTATAAAAGTTCGAGGCCCACTACGGTTGCATTGCCCAAAAGGCCGGCCCTGCAAAATAGAGGCGTATGCTACGCCGTGGGTCGACTAGTTATATTATTTTCTCGGAAAAAAAGAATCAGACCTTCAGATGGGGCAAAGAAATGAATGAAATGGGGGAAAGGTAATAGGGCGGACAATCAGATTGTCATTTCTTATCTCTTCCTTATTCTTTCTCTTTCTTTCTCTCTCTCTCTCTCTATCTATCTTTCTTTCTTTCTTTCTCTCTTCCATTTATCGCTCGTTCTCTCTATCTCTTCTCTCTCTCTCTCGCTCTCTCTCTGTCTTTCTCCCTGTTAGGGACTCCGCAGCTCGGAGATACAAAAAGAAAGTAGAGCAGACGCAAAAAAGTAGCGTATTCACATTTCAATAGAGTAACACCCTTTAGTACATGAACTAAATAAGAAAGCCTTCAGGACAGAAAACTAACGTCAAGTAACTGTAAAATACATAAAAAACTGAAACATAATTTACAAATTTACAAAACCTAATATAATATTCAGAAAGAGACAAAAGATTTCTTATTCCATATGCTAGGACAAACTTACACAAATACTTTTTCTTCCTTATTGCTATTAGAGCACACAATGGGTTGCCTAAATCAGCCAGGAAAACAGACGGATTGGCAGATTTTATGTCATTGACTAACCTGCCTAGTTAGATTGACACACGGATACGTGTAGGACGTAATTATATTCTCTTTTGAAGTAACGTCTGTAATTTATAAGATAAGATAAGGGAAGAGCGACACAGAGAAATAAAACTATTTGTTACTAAGATGTTAAAGTCTCGCTACAGAAACGTAGTGATACCTGACATTGAAGTTTATATATGTCTGGGTTGCAGCTTAGGTTTTGTCTTGTTTAATAGGAAATTTGACCTTATTAATGCATGAGTTGTTTTGTTGTTAGTTCAATCAAAACTAGACAGAAGACCTGGAGAAATGTCGCGCAGAAAAACCAATTAAAAAGAAATTCTAAACGCTACTTATAGCATTGCTCTAAGGAAATGTGGATGAACAAAAGTCTAGGTATATGGAAGCTATTATACTTTCGTATTTTTTTTGTATCCCCAGATAAACCATGTACTTTTTATGCTAGAGTCACTTCTTTCAATTCCGGGTATTTTATCAATCGATTTTAATTTCCTATTGCTCGTAGTGTTCGAGAAACAAAGAGCACTGCCGCCGCTGAAACATTTCTCTTGAAATCTTTTGGATAGAGTAAAAAGAAAGAGCGGAAATGATTTCAACATTAGATGAATTTGAATTTCAATGGCAGACAACCGGCCTTCCTAGAATGGTGTCAGAAGTCCCTTGTGTGTCGAACGATCTCTTGAGTTATTGTCTTTAGACGAGACAGTGTGAAACTGGGTCAGCTTACAGTTATTGGTGGCACAATTTGCAGAAGCAAACTAAAACGAATTCTCTGAGCAGACAGTACATTAGAATGTAGAACACTCTGTTACTCAAAGCGATGTCTACATTTTAAACATATGACGCTTAACGTCGATTGCATTATTTGTATAGACATTCTAGGTTGAATATAAGTCCTGAAAAAGTGTTGAGGAAATATATAGCTGGGAAGTCATAGTCGTGTAGTATGCGCTCTAGATTGTTGTTTGATCGTCCCGAGTTCAACTTCTGCCGAAAATTCGAGGTTTGGATTCTGATAAAATTATTTTAATTCCGAAAAAAACATCCGAAACATTTCACACATTTTACAAAACAAAAAAATCCGTTTGGTTATGATAGACAATAATAGACATCTTTATAAAAGTAAGAAATATATTTGATATTATTTTGAATGAGCTTCTCTCAATCAAGTCCCTCCATCTCTTTGTTACACCTTACTTCTCCCACTTGCCCTGCTCTGCTATAGTTGACATCTTACACGGTTACTACCTCTGTAGTAGAGCTTGACACTTGTAATACAAATACATCAATCAAAATAAACAGTTCTAGTTGCAATATCTGTTCAACCACAATTCAATCACATATATCTACATACTTAAGAAACGTTTGTCTCACTCTCTCCCGCATGATTGAATATCAGAAACCAATAAGATAAAAACAAATGGATAGAAAAGTGACTAAGAGACTGTCCATAATGAAAGTACACAGTGTGGGCCATTTCTAATCTGGAGGGGAACGGGAGATGACTAAAAGGTAAAGTTGCAGGGGAAACAAAAACTAAAGTTTCTTTTCATATCAAAAATTATATTTATTTCTTTACCCGAGGTAACTCTAGCTTTTTGAGTAAATGCTGTGTACAAATAAGGTAGAAAATAGTTGTGCACCAACAAAGTGGAACAGTCATAAAATTATTTGTTTATAAAATGATACAGTAACATTTCATATTACATGATCACTGTAGATAATTTGCCCTTTCATGTATTCCGGTGCATAAATGAAAGAAAGTCTGAACAAGTTATTCTCTTTACATTTATATTATTTATTCTCGATTTAGCACAGCAGACTTACACTTTCGAAACTCTTCCAGTTGTAGTTGAATTTAATTTTTTAGTTAACGACCATTGATGTTCAATTGAGAGTCCTTGGCATTGTTACAAGTGCATGCACATTCTTTTCATATAGCTGTAATCCTATAGTTTAGTATATTAATATGCGAAAAAAGGTTACTGACTCCAGATAGATAGATAGATAGATAGATAGATAGAGATAGATAGATAGATAGATAGATAGATAGATAGACAGATAGACAGATAGACAGACAGATAGACAGATAGATAGACAGATAGACAGATAGATAGACAGATAGACAGATAGATAGATAGATAGACAGATAGATAGATAAATAGATAGATAGATAGATAGATAGATAGATAGATAGATAGATAGACAGACAGATAGATAGATAGATAGATAGATAGATAGATAGACAAATAGATAGATAGATAGATAGATAGATAGATAGATAGATAGATAGATAGATAGATAGATAGATAGATAGATAGATAGATAGTCATAGAAATGTTTATTTCCCCAATCGTCTGGTGTTTATTTGAATAAGGAAATCACTTGATGTCATCATCCTTCCTGTTTCCAGATTGACAATTTATGGGATGTGTGACACTTTATGAGATGTGCGACACTTTATGGGATGTGTGACACTTTATGAGATGTGCGACACTTTATGAGATGTGCGACACTTTACGAGATGTTTGACAGACTTCCTTTAACTTTCTTGTACACTTGCCTGATCGTATGCAACTATGTCCAGCTTGGTTTCGACTCTTCACTTCTACTGGATGTGCCCCAGTGACTACATTTTAAGTTTATGAAAGTTTGTACTTCTCCCAGACCTCACAAAGCAGCAGACCATCACGTGACACTTGTATAGATCAGTGATTGCCATTTGGTACAAGCAATGAAAGACATTTCCGCTCTTTTACTTCCGCGTGTTTTTATGTTCGATAATGCTCAACCAACACACACACACACACGCATGCGTATAACTGTCTAATTCAACAGAACAAAAAAAAAACGGCTGTATATAATAACGATTCAAAAAAAATTAGTAGTCATGTAATTATTGTATGTAAATAGTATTAAATAATCCGAGCTGAGAAATCTATAAGGAATTTTGAAAGTTCGATTTTTAAAAAAATACAATATATATAGATATATATAGATATAGATCAGATGTATGTAGTGCCAGATTTTAGTAGGTAGAGGCATTGATATCATCTGGAGGAATCTATCCTTTTCAAGATTTAATATAAAATTATAAATACACTCAAGAATATTAATATATATACACTGCTCTTTTTTTTATATTTGTTTGTAGGCCTACAAATGTGTGTGTTTCACTGTCTCTGTGTATAAGAACGATTCCATGCTAACGAGTTTCCTCACTAGTGCTGTGTCCAAAGTAGGAACAATGTTAATCTGCGCCCTGTGGTGTTCAACGTTTAAGTGGTCCCCGTAGGGGAAATAATGAGTCGTATCCTTCGTCTGTCTGCTTTGTTTAGATCCTAGAAACTATCTACGGTGCAATTACGTTTTGTAACCAATATTACAATGTATTCTTCTAGGTAAAGGTGTAACTATAATGGGACCCCTATAGCACTGCCGGATCCGGGGGAGGGCGGTACGGGCGATTGCCCTTAAAAAAATCACACAATTCGCATACGAATTTATTAGTTATGTTAATAATATATACTTATAATTTATATTTTCAACCTATTTTAAGATTATTTATCCCCCCCCCCCTTTTAGTATGTTGGCCGATTGGGTGGGGTCGGGAGGGAGCGATAGCATCAATCTCACCCCCCCCCTCCCCATAAACATTCAAGTGGGGGGCGGTCCAATTTATGTGTAGAAATCACAGCTTGTTAACGGAATCAATTAAATATCTATATAATTAAATCTTGTTATTGATATTTTAACCGATCTTTTTATTATGTCGTTTCACTATTAGCCGATTGGGTGGGGGAGGGCGAATACATCTAATGCCCTTCCCACCTAAACACTTTGAGTGGGGGGGGGCGGTACTATTTTTATTTAGAAATCATCGTTTGTGAACAAAATTAGTTTAATTACTGTATAATTATTTTATTATGTCGCTACACTTCTGGCATCTTAGCCGATTCGTTGAGGTGGGGGGGGGGGGCGATTGCTTTTACTCCCCTCCCCACTCTAGCCCTCTGAATAGGGTAGGAGGGGGTCCTATTTTCATGGATGAATCATAGTTTGTGAAGAAAATTAGTTGAATATCTATATAATATATTATATAATCATATTGAAGTTTTAATCCATTTGCATATTATGTCGCACACACACTCTGATCTCAAATTTTATCATTACTAAATATAAAATGAAAAAGGGTTGTACCGGGTGGGAGGGGCGATACATGCTATCGCCTTCCGACCATCGGACAAACCAAAACTTTTTCTTTTAGTTCAGAAATTACTAAATAAAAAATTGTCACTAATATAATTTGTATTTGCTATAAATTAAATTCTTTTATAGAGTCGCCCCACCCCCTAATCTTTAATGCCAAATGCAATCCGAAGCAGAAATTCTAAAAAAGGAGCGAGGATTACCGTGTTCACTCTAACGCCCCCCCCAACCCGCCCCTTTCCAGACGACAAGATAACGTTTTCAAAGAGACTAGTACAATATGGCGGCGCCACAGATTATATTTGTCATGGCACACATGGATCTCTGAGTTCTTTGATGTCAGACTTGGTTTTGGACAATTTAGACTTCATAGGAACTATTTCATTATAAGAGTAACAATTGAGATGAGTTCTGAACCCAAATATTATTTTCCTAGTCATCTTCTTCCAATCTTTACTCATACTGATATTTTTCTGTTGCATAAAAAAATTTGGGACTATAACCGAGATCTCGATAACCGATAACGAAGATGACGCTATAACTCACGATTTATGCTTCAATCCTAAAAATGCAAAAAATTTAAAGTAGAATCTAATTGGTTCTGAAAAAGTTCTGTAACAAAACAAAGTTACAAACATGCCTATTGAACAAAATGTATCACTTACAAATGAGCATTTTTTTAAAATATTATTTTTCTAATAATTTGGGGGGGTGGCGGCGATCATCAAAGACTTCTTCTAAATATGTGGGGTATCTTATCTTTTCTAGGAAAAAATCGGTTGTATTTGCAATTTAGTAAGGGCCTGTAAATTCATATTAGAATATTTTTCAAGCATAACATTATTCAAAAAGTCCTTTTTTTCATAGAATGAACTTGTACATGCCAGGAGAATGCGTTTCTGCAGTGAAGAATGCAAGAAAACGCCTTTGGCGTCCACAGGGGACGCTTACAGCGCTCACCCAGACCCCTAACTGTCAAGAGAAAGGACTCAACACGCCTGTTTTTGTTTAAAATAACCAATGAGAAAGTGCTACAAAGAGCAGGGTGCCAGGACATCCGCTCTGTTATCAGCAGCCGACGCCTTGGCTGGCTTGGCCACGTTCGTAGAATGCCAGAAGGTCGACTTCCACAGGTCATCCTGTATGGCGATCTAATAGAAGGCAGGAGAGCCGCTGGTCGCCCACTATTACGTTATACGGATGTATGCAAACGCGACATGAATCTCTTCAAAATCGACACTGGCAACTGGGAAGAGGTAGCACTGGACAGATCCTCATGGAGAGAGAGCATAAAGGAAGGGTCAAAGATTGCAGATGTCATACACAACAGAAGCAGAAAGAAGGGTGAAAATGTAACGGCGCCTGGTGATTATATATGCCCAACCTGCGATCGCAGCTGTGTATCAAGGATTGGCCTCTTTAGTCACGCAAGAAGTTGCAAAGGGAAAAGATCGTCTCTCGAGACGTAAAATGCGTTTATGCTTAGGGTTAGGGTTTACAGGGCGTTAGGGTTAGGGTTTGGAAAAAAATCCCCCCCCCCCCCACTCCAAAGTTGTGGATCCGCTAGTGCCCTTTAGTGTACATACTTAATAATTAATGTATTGTCTTAATTAATGTTCTGCCACAAGAGGGAATATTTGCTATAATAGATGACAAAATAATAGAGCTTATACGTGTACACATTTTTACAAAGCTTTTATCAACTCACCTTGTCTGTCTGTCTAGACAATCTGTATATAACTTTTGTGTACACCTTTTTTTTTTTTATCCCACTTCAATTTTCGATGAAGTTGAAATTTTTTACATTTAATCATCGTGAATGTTAATTTATTAATCTATAATATAGATGAATGAGGATAAACCTTGCAGTATTAAGATATATGACAGTGAATTTGTTTTTGTTTATTTTGTTACAAGTATATTTAAAGCCACATTGTCTCACTGGCCATCTTGACGTCCAGCAAAAGGTGTAACCACGTCTGATCCGTGAAGAACGCTCCATGTTCAAATTGATTTTTTTTTAAATTGTTCCCTCCGTCATTGTTTTAATTGATAATATCGTTCAGTAATTAGTAATTCAGTAATTTTAAAAAAATTCCTATGATACGTGAGATGTGTCTATATCATTTTATGCAACCACTCATTTTGGGATTGTTTTGTATTATTACTTAAAGTTCTGGCATTGAAGCTAATCAGAATTACATAGCGCATACTAGAAGTCAAACAGAAAGTTTTCTAGTTGATATGGAGTTCAAGCCACGCGAATCTATTTTATAGGTTTTCAGCCTTTTACTGGGATTCAGTGTTCCTCGATCCACTGAAATATCTCCCATGTCGTATCCCTAAGTCTACCAGCTCTGATGATCAGTGGATCTCAAAGATCAAATTTCATGTATGCAAAAAAAAATATTAAAAAACACAAAATTATGACAAGATCAGAAAGTCTGTTTTTTCACATGCACTCATTTATGCCTTCCATGAATCTGCTGTTTAGTGGACAACACAGATCAAAAAGTAGAATATTATCAGAAAGTGGGTATTTGAGAAATGTTTTGAAATCCTGGAAGGATATTAATAAGACTCTATGGCCGAGAAGTATACGCACTGCCCAGAAAGAGACAATACGAATTATTTATAACCACAACTTTATCTCGCTTAAAACTGTATATTTCAAGGGTGATAACTGATATTCGATGTATCGAGAGATCCCGCTTGGCTCTAGTAAAATGTCAGTGTGGATATGTTATGATTTGACTTCAGTAGAGTGGAACATAAGAGAAAGACAAGTCTAAATTGATAGTGGTAGAGACGTAGTGTAACATCATTGGGGTTATACATCTACATTTAGTACTATCTATTCAAGCCGGTTTGAAAAGTGTGTATTATAATGGGGGAAAACACTTTGCATTCTTTGGTTTCTCAAAACACTCGAAACAAAAATTATACGTTTGTGGTAAATAGTTTTTGTGTATATGATGACTAAGAAAATATTATTTTTTTTATGTAACAAAACATTTTTTAAAAAATCTATAATTTATTTTTAAGTTTCGACTAACGGAATAACTGACGTAATCATCATCTTTTTTGAGGTAACAACTGTGTTTTATAAGATAAGATATAAGATTGATCAAAAGATCTCTTTAACTGTCGTACGGATGCGCATGAAATTTCATACACAGTTTTCTGTTACTTCCTTTACTTCCTAGACGCTCACTAAGGACCTTTTTTAAGCAGATTCAAAAGCTGACCACCGGAATGCGCGAAAAACCACAAGCTTTACTATCAAACCTTTTGTATATTTTTCGGTATTTACCCAAAAGGCCAGGGGGCGCGGTGGCTGAAGGGGGGGGGGCTTGAGGTTAAAACCTGATTCCAAGATCAAATACTAAATCTAATTCTAGCTAGTGGCCAGTGGGTTCATTCAACCTCCTCTTTCTCTCTCACACACTAAAGCTAATGTAAAACTACAGTAACAGAATTCCATTCACGTACAAAGGGGTTTTTAAGATTCAGCACCCACCTTCCCACATTAAAAGTAAGTAGACTCCATTAATGAACAAAAACCTACAAGATTTCAAGAAACAGTCTAAGAAAACTAAAGCGAACCACCCAGATTACCCAATTCCAGTAACGTATCCTCAAGAAGTTTTAAGGCTCAACTACAGACACAGTCACTGAATTCTATGAGTCTCTCTCTCTCTGTGTCTTTTTGTCGTCTCTCTCTCTCTGTGTCTTTCTGTCGTCTCTCTCTCTGTCTTTCTGTCGTCTCTCTCTGTCTTTCTATCGTCTCTCTCTGTCTTTCTGTCGTCTCTCTCTCTCTCTGTCTTTCTGTCGTCTCTCTCTCTCTCTCTCTCTGTCTTTCTGTCGTCTCTCTCTCTCTCTCTCTCTCTGTCTTTCTGTCGTCTCTCTCTCTCTCTCTCTCTGTCTTTCTGTCGTCTCTCTCTCTCTCTCTCTCTCTCTGTCTTTCTGTCGTTTCTTTTGTCAAATCTTACTCATGCCAATGCTATTGTGTTAATAAAAAAGAATAAATACAATAAACACCAGTCCCCCATAAACTACTAACACCAGTCCCCCATAAACTGCTAACACCAGTCCCCCATAAACTACTAACACCAGTCCCCCATAAACTGCTAACACCAGTCCCCCATAAACTACTAACACCAGTCCCCATAAACTACTAACACCAGTCCCCATAAACTACTAACACCAGTCCCCCATAAACTACTAACACTAGTCCCCCATAAACTACTAACACCAGTCCCCATAAACTACTAACACCAGTCCCCATAAACTACTAACACCAGTCCCCCATAAACTACTAGCACCAGTCCCACATAATCTACTAACACCAGTCCCCCATAAACTACTAACACCAGTCCCCCATAAACTACTAACACCAGTCCACTATAAACTACTAGCACCAGTCCCCCATAATCTACTAACACCAGTCCCCCATAAACTACTAGCACCAGTCCCCCATAAACTACTAACACCAGTCCCCCATAAACTACTAGCACCAGTCCCCCATAATCTACTAACACCAGTCCCCCATAAACTACTAACACCAGTCCCCTATAAACTACTAACACCAGTCCCCTATAAACTACTAACACCAGTCCCCCATAATCTACTAACACTAGTCCCCCATAAACTACTAACACCAGTCCCCCATAAACTACTAACACCAGTCCCCCATAATCTACTAACACCAGTCCCCCATAAACTACTAACACCAGTCCCCCATAAACTACTAACACCAGTCCCCCATAAACTACTAACACCAGTCCACCATAAACTACTAGCACCAGTCCCTCATAATCTACTAACACCAGTCCCCCATAAACTACTAGCACCAGTCCCCCATAAACTGCTAACACCAGTCCCCCATAAACTACTAGCACCAGTCCCCCATAATCTACTAACACCAGTCCCCCATAAAATACTAACACCAGTCCCCCATAAACTACTAACACCAGTCCCCCATAAACTACTAACACCAGTCCCCTATAAACTACTAACACCAGTCCCCAATAATCTACTAACACCAGTCCCCCATAAACTGCTAACACCAGTCCCCCATAAACTACTAGCACCAGTCCCCCATAATCTACTAACACCAGTCCCCCATAAACTACTAACACCAGTCCCCCATAAACTACTAACACCAGTCCCCCATAAACTACTAACACCAGTCCCCCATAAACTACTAACACTCGTCCCCTATAAACTACTAACACCAGTCCCCAATAATCTACTAACACCAGTCCCCCATAAACTACTAACACCAGTCCCCCATAAACTACTAACACCAGTCCCCTATAAACTACTAACACCAGTCCCCAATAATCTACTAACACCAGTCCCCCATAAACTACTAGTACCAGCCCCCTATAAACTACTAACACCAGTCCCCCATAAACTACTAACACCAGTCCCATATAAACTATTAACACCAGTCCCCAATAATCTACTAACACCAGTCTCCCATAATCTACTAACACCAGTCCCCCATAAACTACTAACACCAGTCCCCCATAAACTACTAACACCAGTCCCCCATAAACTACTAACACCAGTCCCATATAAACTATTAACACCAGTCCCCAATAATCTACTAACACCAGTCCCCCATAAACTACTAACACCAGTCCCCCATAAACTACTAACACCAGTCCCATATAAACTATTAACACCAGTCCCCAATAATCTACTAACACCAGTCCCCCATAAACTACTAACACCAGTCCCATATAAACTATTAACACCAGTCCCCAATAATCTACTAACACCAGTCTCCCATAATCTACTAACACCAGTCCCCCATAAACTACTAACACCAGTCCCCCATAAACTACTAACACCAGTCCCCTATAAACTATTAACACCAGTCCCCAATAATCTACTAACACCAGTCCCCCATAAACTACTAACACCAGTCCCCCATAAACTACTAACACCAGTCCCCTATAAACTACTAACACCAGTCCCCAATAATCTACTAACACCAGTCCCCCATAAACTACTAGCACCAGCCCCCTATAAACTACTAACACCAGTCCCCCATAAACTACTAACACCAGTCCTCCATAATCTACTAACACCAGTCCCCCATAATCTACTAACACCAGTCCCCCATAAACTACTAACACCAGTCCCCCATAAACTACTAACACCAGTCCCCCATAAACTACTAACACTCGTCCCCTATAAACTACTAACACCAGTCCCCAATAATCTACTAACACCAGTCCCCCATAAACTACTAACACCAGTCCCCCATAAACTACTAACACCAGTCCCCTATAAACTACTAACACCAGTCCCCAATAATCTACTAACACCAGTCCCCCATAAACTACTAGCACCAGCCCCCTATAAACTACTAACACCAGTCCCCCATAAACTACTAACACCAGTCCCATATAAACTATTAACACCAGTCCCCAATAATCTACTAACACCAGTCTCCCATAATCTACTAACACCAGTCCCCCATAAACTACTAACACCAGTCCCCCCTAAACTACTAACACCAGTCCCCCATAAACTACTAACACCAGTCCCATATAAACTATTAACACCAGTCCCCAATAATCTACTAACACCAGTCCCCCATAAACTACTAACACCAGTCCCCCATAAACTACTAACACCAGTCCCATATAAACTATTAACACCAGTCCCCAATAATCTACTAACACCAGTCCCCCATAAACTACTAACACCAGTCCCATATAAACTATTAACACCAGTCCCCAATAATCTACTAACACCAGTCTCCCATAATCTACTAACACCAGTCCCTCATAAACTACTAACACCAGTCCCCCATAAACTACTAACACCAGTCCCCTATAAACTACTAACACCAGTCCCCAATAATCTACTAACACCAGTCCCCCATAAACTACTAACACCAGTCCCCCATAAACTACTAACACCAGTCCCCTATAAACTACTAACACCAGTCCCCAATAATCTACTAACACCAGTCCCCCATAAACTACTAGCACCAGCCCCCTATAAACTACTAACACCAGTCCCCCATAAACTACTAACACCAGTCCTCCATAATCTACTAACACCAGTCCCCCATAATCTACTAACACCAGTCCCCCATAAACTACTAACACCAGTCCCCCATAAACTACTAACACCAGTCCCCCATAAACTACTAACACTCGTCCCCCATAAACTACTAACACCAGTCCCCCATAAACTACTAACACCAGTCCCCCATAAACTACTAGCACCAGTCCCCCATAAACTACTAACACCAGTCCTCCATAAACTACTAACACCAGTCCCCTATAAACAAATTGAAAACATAACTTACAATGAACCAGATTTCACGAGTGTGCTAATGGAGATAAAGGCTCAACGACATTTTAAAAAAGTCTGTTTGCTCCATTGATAGAGTATATCTACGAGAATTCAAGCAAGAGTCTGAGATAAACTAAAGCAAGATCTAGTCATCAAAATTACCCATTCCTATATTAAAACTTAACCGAAATCTACAGTAACTCAAATCCATGCGTAACACTTGGGGGCTTTGATGTTCAATCCTTTATAAATAAAACATTTTTTTTGTATCAGTCCCTGGGCGCTATTAATAAAATGCATTGCAAGGAAGAATACCAGACTATTGCTTTGCAGACACCTCAGAAAATGCATTGTTTAAGTTCTACATACTAGAAAAAAAAAAGGCTTGGCACCCTACCAACACCCTTTCCGAAAAAAAATCCTGGCCATGTGTGAGAGCATATATGTCGGTGTATTCACAGATATGTAAATGTGTGTGTGTGTTTATAAATATGTGTGTGTTTGAGTTTGTTTGTAACTTGAGAGACCTTTTCAAATTGACTGCTGTCAATCTTGTGAGCTCCAGGTTTTAAATAGAACTTTTATTAACACTCGAAGATCAAGTTCTGGCTTATAAAAAAAAGACCACTCAGAAGATATATTGATTTCAGGTCGTCTTTAAGTGGACTCATTACGAGACTATAGGTCAGTATCTGTTCTTAAAAAGATCCCACGTTCCCTTAGTCAACTTCAACCTTAAAGTTCCTATTGTCTTTGTCAAATTTAAATTTAGAAAGTATTTACACAAGTAAAAATACAGGAATAGTAAAAATAAATGAATAAATTTTAAAAAGCTGATATTAATGTTTCAATTAGTTTAGATCAGCCATGTAATTTAATTTGTAATAGATCTAGACTAACAATTATTACTTTTGCGATTAGAAATATTTTTAACCATTGTTTTTTTGTTTAGCGCAATTTCATGCTTTTAGCGTCCTTAATACGCTATGATTCTACCAATTTTCTGGACCAGTTGGAAAGGGGGTATCTGGGTGATAGCTTTTTAAATGTATTTTAAAAAATGAGAATGACCTGAACTCGAACTTGTGGGTTAAAGCCATCTCAGGCTTCTCAAGCCAACGCGGTAACCACTCCGATAGCGAAGAGTCTCTGAACATGGAAGATTGTATAGTTATCTATTGTTTCTATCTCATGTTTGTGTTTACTAAGCCTCAGACGGCAGCCTAATACCTAATATAAAGGGGACTGGTGCAGTTTATACCACCACTTCAGCCAAGTACTATTTCTTTTCCTCGTTTGAGATACCAGGCAAATTAATTTATTTCAATAGTTAATTAACTAATAGGGTAAATATTTTTATTGATTCTTGTGTTTGTCGGGTAAAAGAAATAATTGTGCCAAATTTGCTGCTTAATCAGAGATTGTGTGTCGGAGAAATAAGGTGTACGAGCTTTTAGCCAGACGGACAGAAACACTGACACACAGACCGAGTGAGATAATATAAGCTTTGTAAAAAAAATTTTAGTTACAGAAAAAGTAAAATATATCTTTTTTACACTCTCACAGATACTTTGATTGAATTGTTCATAACATACTGGTAAGAGCTGCTGATTGAAACTGCAACACGCCGTTTTAAATTAAAGGGCTAATAACTCAACCATTAGTCAAATCCCAGATCTGCTATCATGACCTTCCGGTACTTTTCAGTATAACGATAATTAGGTTGTTTTTTTTTTAAATAGGACATTAGCTGGTACCAATTAGGTCTACTTCATTTTGTTTTCAAAGAGAGACATAGAGATAACGCTTTCTATCTTCCCGTCTCTTAATAGCTCCAAATATATTGGGTTACAGTAAACGATTTAGCCCCAGGCGCGATACATTGACAGACAGAATCCATTGAACACGAGTAAAGTAACGAGGGAGGATGGGATAGGGAAATGTCCGCCCTGAGCTTTTCAAGAATCACTAGAATTTATCTTCGTTAATATTTGTTTTTATTGGAAAACTTTAGTGTTAGTGTTATAGTGCTTTGAATATATGACAGCTTCTAGAATCAGGCAATATCAGTCTCTACATGTAGGTTTTGAACGTGACAATATCAGTCTCTATTAGTAGGCTTTAGACCTGACAATATCAGTCTCTATGTGTAGACTTTAGACGTGATAGTATTAACTATTTTTAGTGATGGGAACTAAACTAAATTTTTTTAGTTAAACTAAAACTAAGTTTGAACTAAAAAAAAGTAATTAAACTTTTAGTTAATCACAAATTGAAAATAAAATAGTTAAACTAAACTAAGAAACTTTAGTTAAACATTTACTATTTTTACCTTTTTTAAGGACGAAACAGCCAAACATGAAAAATATAAAGCACAACCAATCTCTTTACCAAAATGTAATAAACATTTATTTGTGCACATGAAAAAAGATTTAAATGTCTTTATGGGATAGATGTAGATCTTAATAGAATCACTAGATTGATACTATTATAGAAAGAAATTAGAATTAATTGTCCAAGTTCTAATATAAGTTACCTTTAGAAGTAATGATAAAACTGCATGTTGACTCTCTAACTAACTCTATATTCTAAAATATTCTGGATCTAATATCTTCTACAAACGAAATGATCAGAAATATAATCTGGATCTGGAATTAGATCTAGCTACTATACCTAGATCAAATAATTAATATTTTAATCTAAAAATAATCTAAGAAATACTAGTTACTACTACTACTACTAGATCTAGAGTCTCGTAGATACCTTAGTAACTCTAGATCTAGAGATTTTAGATTATCATAATTATGATTATAACTAGATATGGGTATTTAGATCTATATACTCTAGTAGATAATACTAGATCTAGATAGTAGATATAAGTATAATTAGAATAGAACTAGATGTAGATCTAGTCTAGATTTAGTTAATTTAGTATTAGATCTAGTATAGTGACTTATCTTATATAATACAGACGTTACTTAAAAACAGAAGATGATTACGTCCTTCGCGTCATGCATTTAGTCATGCATATTAACCAATGACTTAAATTCTGCCAAGTCACTGGTTTTTCTGGCTAGCTCAGGCAACCCATTCCATGCTCTAATAGCACTAGGGAAGAAGGAGTATTTGTACAAATTTGTCCTAGCATATGGGACGAGGAATGTGCCTTTATCTTTGTGTCTTTCAGAGTATTTTATTAAATTTTGTTTTTGTATTTGAAGATTATGGGTCAGTGTTTCATGTATAATTGCTACTTTAATTTTGAGTCTTCTGTCCTGAAGGCTTTCTAAATTTAGTGATTTTACTAAGGGTGTTACTCGAGTCAAATGTAAATATTCATTTGTTATCTTATCTTTCTTATATAATACAGACGTTACTTCAAAAAAGAAGATGATTACGTCCTACGCGTCATGCATTTAGTCATGCATATTAACCAATGACTTAAATTCTGCCAAGTCACTGGTTTTTCTGGCTAGCTCAGGCAACCCATTCCATGCTCTAATAGCACTAGGGAAGAAGGAGTATTTGTACAAATTTGTCCTAGCATATGGGACGAGGAATGTGCCTTTATCTTTGTGTCTTTCAGAGTATTTTATTAAATTTTGTTTTTGTATTTGAAGATTATGGGTCAGTGTTTCATGTATAATTGCTACTTTAATTTTGAGTCTTCTGTCCTGAAGGCTTTCTAAATTTAGTGATTTTACTAAGGGTGTTACTCGAGTCAAATGTAAATATTCATTTGTTATCTTATCTTACTTATCTTATATAATACAGACGTTACTTCAAAAAAGAAGATGATTACGTCTTACGCGTCATGCATTTAGTCATGCATATTAACCAATGACTTAAATTCTGCCAAGTCACTGGTTTTTCTGGCTAGCTCAGGCAACCCATTTCATGCTCTAATAGCACTAGGGAAGAAGGAGTATTTGTACAAATTTGTCCTAGCATAGGGGACAATGAATGTGCCTTTATTTTTGTGTCTTTCAGAGTATTTTATTAAGTTTTGTTTTTGTATTTGAAGATTATGGTTCAGTGTTTTATGTATAATTGCTACTTTACTTTTGAGTCTTCTGTCCTGAAGGCTTTCTAAATTTAGTGATTTTACTAATGGTGTTACTCTAGTCAAATGTGAATATTCGTTTGTTATGAATCTCACTGCTCTATTTTGTGTATGTTCCAGTTTCTTAATGTTTTCTTGAGTTGAGGGGTCCCAAACGGTGGATGCATATTCTATTATTGGCCTAACAAAGGTTAAATAACATTTTAGTTTTATGTTCTTATTTGATTTAAAGAAATTTCTTTTAATAAACCCAAATGCTTTGTTGGATTTTTTTGTAGTTTCATCAATATGTGGATTCCATGACAGTTTTTCATTTATTATAACACCTAGGTATTTTGCGTTTTTAGTCTGTGTTACTGGTTTGCCATGAATAAGATAAGTGGAATTAATTTGTTTTAGTTTTTTTGTTTCTCTTAACAACTGACATTTTTCTGGGTGGAAAGACGTGCTCCAATTTGATTCCCATTTCTGTAATTCCTCTAATTCTCTTTGTAAAATATCTGAGTCTTATATTGTTTTTATTGTTCTATATATTATACAAACGTCTGCAAATAATCTGACTTTTGTTCCTGAAGTAATGCAATTTGGTAAATCATTTATGTAAATTAAAAATAGTAATGGACCTAAGACTGTTCCTTGAGGTACACCAGAGTTTACTATTATCGGTGTTGATTTAGAGCAATTTATTATTACAATTTGTTCTCTCCCTATCAGAAAATCTCTAATCCACTGATGCAATGGACCACTAATGCCGAAATATTTTAATTTTTAAGCAAGCTATGGTGGTGAACTTTGTCAAAAGCCTTGGAAAAAGCTAGTAAGATAGCATCTATTTGTTCACTATTATCTAAATCTTTTGAAAAATCATCAATTAGTCCTATTAGTTGTGTTTCACATGATCTATATTTCCTAAAGCCATGTTGGTATGGGGTGAGGACATTATGTTTGTCTAAGTGGTTTATGATGTTGCTACATATTATGTGTTCTAAGATTTTACATGTGATGCTGGTAAGTGATACTGGTCTGTTTTTTCCTGGGTGACGACTATTATTAGTTAGTATTATAGTCATTATAGATCTATCATCTATGCAATCTAAGGTCTTAGTATAATATGTAATCTAGATATATCTAGATTTAATCTAGACTCTAATTCTAGATTAGTAGAATTTCTAAACTAATAGATCTAGTCTAATAAAGTTTTAATAAAATTGTAAATTTACATCTAGATCTAAGACTACTAAGAAGCAAGGAATTATCAGGATTTATCAAGCAGCGAAACTTGCTAGAAATATAATGAATACGTTTATTTTTCTCGCCTTTCAAATACCTTGAATTTGCGGGAATAGTGACCATTAAAGGGTAAAGGTCAAAAGGCTTTCTAGTGACCTGTGCACCCTCTAGTTTATTCTCATCTCTATTATCCATTATATATACTCGCCAAATTACATAGATATAAATATTTATTGGTATGTGATACGATCATTAATAGTGCTAGATGTTACGATCAAACTTGATACCAAGATGTCACGTTGAAGCACAATCAATGATCGTAATTGCCGAGGATTCAGAAATCGTCAGTTGATAAGATGATCATCTAGAATTGCTAGTTGATAAGAGGATCATCTAGAAGTCGCCAGTTGACAATACGATCTAAGTATGTTATTATATATTCAATGAAGTAACTTCTCTTCGTCTAAAACAATTACTTTAATTCAAAACTTGAAAAAGCTATTCACAAATAATTACAATGGTTAAATGTACTTAAATAAAATAACTGATCTACACAATAATATAATTGAGTTCTAACACTAGACTCTCATACATGTTATCTCTAACACGTTCCGCACAAAACTGCCGCAATCTAGATCCTTCCCGGGCTCTAGAGCGTTATCACGTGACCAACATCTCTCCGCTGCAAGGCCAACCAATAAATGCAGCTCAAAGTGCAATAATTAATACTTTAAACCAATCATATTTATTTCAAAACATAATCCTGCTGCGTGATGGAAAATCCCGAGGTAGCTAAAATTCTGCCGACAAGCTAAATATAAACTATGGCTAAATATAGATACAGTGTACGTGACAGTATGTATGTTAAAAAATTTTGTAAAATTTGTAATTAATCTTTTTAGTTTGTAAGGGTTTGTAACTAAAAAGAATAATTAAACTAGGATTTTAACTAAACTTTCTTTTTAATTAAACATTGGCCTTAACAAAATTTTTTTAGTTAAACTAAAAGTTAGCACCTTTTTAGTTAACTTTTACCCATCACTAACTATTTTGTGTAGCTTTTAGACCTGACTGTATTAGCTACTACAAGAAAAACATGAAATGAATACTTTGAAAGAAAAAAAAACAACTCATATTAAGTGTAATTGTATCAATAAGTTTGGATGAGTCATGTAATTATGCTCATGACCTACTTTTACATATTAAATCTGAGCGATTACAAAAATGTTTACCAATTGTTTTTGTTTATCTTTTAGCTTTCTCACTGCACTATGATCCTGTCACGTGTCTCACTGCACTATGATTCTGTCACGTGTCTCACTGCACTATGATTCTGTTACGTGTCTCACTGCACTATGATCCTGTCACGTGTCTCACTGCACTATGATCCTGTCACGTCTCTCACTGCACTATGATCCTGTCACGTCTCTAACTGCACTATGATCCTGTCACGTGTCTCACTGCACTATGACCCTGTCACGTGTCTAACTGCACTATGATTCTGTCACGTGTCTCACTGCACTATGATCATGTCATGTGACCCACTGCACTATGATTCTGTCACGTGTCTCACTGCACTATGATTCTGTCACGTGTCTCACTGCACTATGATTCTGTCACGTGTCTCACTGCACTATGATTCTGTCACGTGTCTCACTGCACTATGATCCTGTCACGTGTCTCACTGCACTATGATCCTGTCACGTGTCTCACTGCACTATGATCCTGTCACGTGTCTCACTGCACTATGATTCTGTCACGTGTCTCACTGCACTATGATCCTGTCACGTGTCTCACTGCGCTATGATCCTGTCACGTGTCTCACTGCGCTATGATCCTGTCACGTGTCTCACTGCACTATGATCCTGTCACGTGTCTCACTGCACTATGATCCTGTCACGTGTCTCACTGCACTATGATCCTGTCACGTGTCTCACTCAAGGGGACTAATTCACCACTCTGTCATGTACAATTTATTTCCATATTTTCAAGATAACAAAGCAAATAATTATTTACCAACAGTTAATTAACTAATTGGTTAATTTCTTTTATCGATTCTTGTGTTGTCAGGAAAAAGAAATAATTGTGCGAAATTCCCGTTCCCTAGCCGGGACCATACGGGTGGTGATGGTTCCTTGATGGAAAGCGATGGTACATTCTAGGAATATGGAGTTTTTCCTTCGTGGACTAAGCCTCTAGCCTCGCACTAGATGGGTGAACCCAAGGAGGTTATATTTAGATGGAGATGGCGGTTGCTATCAAATGTTCATTATCGGTTGAAGCCAGTGGGCGGAGCCTATTCACCATATTGGTTTACTCAAAACATTCCATCCGTTTTCATTGCGATACCAGTTTTCTAATTCTCGTAACGACTCAAATTAGCCTCGTATTTTGTCATCATGTTTTTTTCTAAACTCCTCTAAGGCCCAAGCTCATATCTGGTGGTCTAGATATTCCAATGGATCAATTACAAAGCGCTGTAGAGCATGTAAAGTGATTTATACTATCACCTGATCGAGGCCTACAAAACCGAAATATAATGATTACATCGAAATTAAGCACTATTGTGGGCTGAAAAAAGCACAAAAATGATTTGCAAGAGGTTTGTTATATTTTTGATACTTTTTACCGCACTGAAATCACCACAAAATTGATAAAATTGAAGTGAAAAGAGTACTTATCACCTAAAACAAAAAATATCTAATCTTATTAGTTAATTTAATATAAATATTTACATGCCCTTATTTTATGACTTATGTTTATGTGCAACTAAAACAACAGCGGCAGATAGGTAAATACACACAAAAATATGCCTAAAACAAAATTTAGGTAAAAGTGCATTTTAGCGGCGTCTAATAATTTCGTAATGTAAGGGTTAGGATCAGGGTTAGGGTTAAGGTTAATATTAGGGTTAGGATTAGGGTTAGGCTAATCCTTACCCTAACCTTACTTACATAAATACGTTACAAAAATAATAGACGCCGCTTTAATGCACTTTTACCAAAATTTATATAAATAATTAAATGGCACTAACAACATTAACTAAACTCTAACTCACTAAAGTTTAGTCTTTACTCTCAAACAAACCGATGAAGCGATATCCCGTTTTCTGGTCGTCGTTGCGTACAACCGTATGCCGAACAAGAAGGCATTTGTAATGTTTATTTTATTCTATACACTGTGTTTTTAACGTTTTATAAGATATTGTACAATGTACAGATAGTTAAATAATGTCGTGAAATATTGTCGAACAAATTTCTCAAAAAAACAAAACAGACTACACGTTTTAATTTGAGTAGACCAAGATGGCTGCGATTTGGCTTCAACCTAGTGACGTCACGTCCTTCTAAATATAACCTCCTTGGGTGAACCCATTGAAATGGCTCAAGGGACCGTGACGCATGAAGTAACGAGTGTGATTAAATGATCATCTAGTTGACGGGGGCCTTTAGACAGAAGGATCGGTGAAGAGCCAATCCTTCATCCTGGCCACGGGATAAAAGCCTTTCCCGTGACAAAGGCTCATAAAAGGAATTCCTCTCGTACATATATGGACACGTCAACTACACGTGATTGAGAAATAGTTAGACAGTATAAGAATCGATACTATTTAGTTAAACTGCGATCGATACCACAATTAAATGCTAATAATTTTACCAATTATAACAACATGTTGAAACGAGGCGACACCAAGACCATATTTCACGATATAGCGAAAGAAATGAACTTACAAACGGACAAAAATGAATTACATTAGAAACATATGTATAATTCAAGTATAAGCACAAAACGTGATCCTGTGCTTTGACTCCATCATTCATTCAAGTTAGTTCCAATCAAAGACAAATCCATGAGTTGTGTCCGGTGTTACAAATTTCTTCATGTCAAATTTGTCACCATATTTTTTTATCCGTGCATCTTTTTCTTTGATTATGTTATTCCTTTTCCTCTTCGAGTTCTCGACGTATCCCAGCTTAGCGTGACGCGTTTTCCGGTCGGAATTCTAATCTCTTCTTTAGCATTAGGAATCTTTTTTTTTTCCTCAAGTATGTGAGTGTGTGAGAGTGTTTGAACGCTTCTTGCGAGAGTCTCTGTTTTATTCATACGATGGCTGGTTGGTCGTGTGGTGTGTGGCTTATGCCCCCTGCCCTGCCCCCATGTATGATATACAGCCATTTCTAAAAGGAAGGTCTGAAACTTGTTTTACAATATGTCCAATCTGGTCAAATCCAGTCTTGTATTTATCAATAGTGTCTGTCTGTTTGTTTGTCTTATTACGACTGGGATTTCACATTTCACTTTTACGGAAAAAAATTTTTGGCACAAGAGAGTTTGGTACATTTTTAATAACAGTACTGCAGAATTTCTTAAGTCAAACTTGATAATACACTAGCATCTCTCTTTTGCAATAAATGCTATACAGTCGAATTTTTAATGTTAACTTATACAGTAGAATTTTTCTAGTCAACTTTTAGTAAGTAATACAATAGAATTTTTGTTGTTAACTTATAGTAACACAGTAGAATTTTTCTAGTCAACTTATAGTAATACAATCGAATTTTTCTAGTAAACTTTTAGTAAATACAGTAAAATTTTTGTTGTCAACTTATAGTAAATACAGTAGAATGTTTGTTGTCATCTTATATTAAATACAGTAGAATTTTTCTAGTCAACTTTTAGTAAATACAGTAGAATTTTTGTTGTCAAATTCTAGTAAATACAGTAGAATTTTTGTTGTCAACTTATAGTAAATACAGTAGAATTTTTGTTGTCAACTTATAGTAAATACAGTAGAATTTTTGTTGTCAACTTATAGTAAATACAGTAGAATTTTTGTTGTCAACTTATAGTAAATACAGTAGAATTTTTGTTGTCAACTTATAGTAAATACAGTAGAATTTTTGTTGTCAACTTATAGTAAATACAGTAGAATTTTTTGTTGTCAACTTATAGTAAATACAGTAGAATTTTTCATATCAAATTATAAGAATACAAAAAAGCTCTCTTTTGTCAAACTGAGGTAGAACAGTCAAATCTCTTTGAGATTGTTGAGAAGTCATGGTAATAACTTAGAGGGTCAAGTCAAACTTTGGACTACAATGGAGGTTCTTCTATAAAATTTCGGAAGTAACTAGTTTCTCTACTGTCAAACTGTCCAGCATCACTTTTTTATTAATTTATTTTGTTTTCTTCTGAACAGACTTGCTGATCTCCGTCTCGACAGATCTGGGAAACCAGAAATTCTCGACCTGTATGGTGGCGTGTATGCACTACGCAAGACAGCAGGGTTTCTGTCCAGGGCTTTTGCACAAGATGATTTGAACCTCTCAAGCCCGCACTCAAACGGAGTTGGATGATGATGATTTTATGTTCTTCAACGTTGCAATCCTAATCTTCTGAATTCTTAAGTCTTTGTGATTCATTCACTTTTTTAAAAAACTCTTCGCGTGCTGTGAGATGAGAGAAAGTTAATTCTTCCTATAATTATTTCTATGTTCATATCTCTCCTTAGTACCAACTAATTTCCGGGTCCTAAATGCTTGCTTCAAGTCCGACCCTCCTATTGTTCTAGTTCTCTGTCATTGTAGGAACAATATTGCTGAGTCGGCAAAACCATCTACATGTTTTTTGAAACATCATTTTTGTGTTAAATATTTCCATGAATATTCTAGGACACTGCCATTTCAAATTTACGAACGTTCGTAAGATTCTAGGACACTGCCATTTCAAATTCACGAACGTTCGTAAGATGACATCGTTATTTCTCAATATCAAAATACAAGTTTGTATGAAGTTTGTATAAAGTTTGTATAAAGTTTGTATGAAGTAAAATGTAATCTGCTTTCAATTTCAATGTGAGCTCTATGACCTTTGTAACGTGACGTTGAGTTGAGATTCTGTCGTCTAGCATTAAAAAAAAGGAAGAAAATGGCTGTGTATTTTTATTGCCATATTAAATGGAAAGATTACAAGCCGTTGAGTGTCCAATACAAGCTAATGACCCGTGGGTTATCGCCATGGACATGGCCACTTTTTCTCCAGCAGATCTGGTCAGTGTCCAGTAATGGCGTGATAATGTATTGGAAGACAAATCGCAAGAGTAGCTTCCCCCTTTCTCCTCCATCACAAAGTGTTTAGGATTCGTGGAACTGGAAGCTGATCAGATAAGTAGAGAACAATGACTTTTAGTTGACACGAGAAAACCATGTGAAGTAGATATTTGTTATAAACATAGATAAATAGATAGATAGATAGATAGATAGATAGATAGATAGATAGATATTTGGTCATTTTTATAGCCTCCTTATAGTTTGATAGACTGGTCTTAACGACAGGGTTCTTCTAGTGTCACCGCCTCAGTCCAACCACGTTCAAAGGTACATCATGATCGATTCCCTTTCTGCATGCTCATCACCAGCTGACCTGTGGTTAGTGGTAAATATTCTATAGGCTCTCCAGACACAAGGGAAGGCTGTATCAGAGAGACAGGGAGGAGAGAGAGGGAAACACAATGAAAGAGACAGTGAGAGAGTAAGAGAGAGAAATGGAGGGAGAGTGAAAAAGAGGTAAATATCATAGAAAAGTGAACGCGAGAGAGAGAAAGAGAGAGAGAAAGAACTATAAGATATAGCTAAACATTATACACTATATCTTTAGATAGCTTTTATGTTTGTTGTTGTTTAATGTCCCTTGTTCTCTCGGTAAAACTTATTCTCATGAGTGAAGATAGAAAAGACTTCTCACATTTAAACAATATTTAAGGTACAAATCGTGTGACCCAGTAGCCAAATTTCTTATCTTATATAATACAGACGTTACTTCAAAAAAGAAGTAGATATACTTTCCCCTTCCGGTCCATAAAGCGCAGCACCTTAAGAAATGTTGGCTGCACTGGACTAGATAAAATACTTTTTGTTTACATGTCGGAGAGAAGTCTCCCAATGGAAGCTCTCAAGATTAAGATCCCGAATTCATTGATGAAATCTAGGTGCCTAATAGAAGGAACAGGAATGGGTGTCTGAATGCTATAGTGAAGTGTAGAAAGGATAGGTCCAAAGATAAAGTGCCAAAACGCGGGGAGGCGCTGTAGGCTCCCAATTGGAGATCACAAGACTTGAGTGCCTGATTGCGATCTTGAAGTCTTCCCTCCAAATAGAAGTTCCAAAAGTTGGATGCATGAATGATGGGTGAGGTTTAGGGTGAGATTTAGGGTGAGGTTTAGGGTGAGATTTAGGGTGAGATTTAGGTTGAGGTTTAGGGTGAGGTTTAGGGTGAGGTTTAGGGTGAGATTTAGGGTGAGGTTTAGGGTGAGGTTTAGAGTGAAGTTTAGGATGAGGTTTAGAGTGAGGTTTAGGATAAGGTTTATAGTGAGGTTTAGGGTAAGGTTAAGGCCTATACGAGGAGGGTGTTTGTGGGATATATCACTATGTTATACCGAGAGGAAAAACTATTGAGGTGGAAAATCATTTTGAAATTCACATCCTCAGTACGAATTGAGACCTTTGGATAAGACACTGTAGTATTTCTTGGTTCTGTTTAATTATCAAGAATAGTGTTTCCACTCATTGGAGACTGCCTTTCCCCCATCTTTATTCTCAACTATTTCATACGCGAGATGTCATTGCCATCCTTGGGTAAGGAGAGGGAAGTCACTCAGTGTGTAAAACTTCTCCTAACTTTTATGAATGTCTTGACTTCCGAATTCCAAGGCACACTTCCGATGTTGAACATATTTTATTTCAAGACACACTTCCGATGTTGAACACATTTCATTCCAAGACACACTTCCGATGTTGAACACATTTCATTCCAAGACACACTTCCGATGTTGAACACATTTCATTCCAAGACACACTTCCGATGTTGAACACATTTCATTCCAAGACACACTTCCGATGTTGAACACATTTCATTCCAAGACACACTTCCGATGTTGAACACATTTCATTCCAAGACACACTTCCGATGTTGAACACATTTCATTCCAAGATATTGAAATAACTTAAGTGAAGCAACTGAAAGAGGCACATATATCTTTATTTACACGACATCACAAGTTCATAAAACATCATCTTTCTTAGGCACAGTCTTTTCACTTCGGCTCTCAACTTGGGCGGAAATCGTTCTCTCCTCTCTTCCTCATGTTGACATCCTTTTCAGTCTAGTTGATCACAGTGCGCACCTTCTAGCTGAGATGTCATTCCAAGATATACTTTCGATGTAAAACACATTTCATTCTAAACACACACACACACACAGAGCGCCAAGTATAAGAAACAACAACAAGAAGAAGAAGAATGTTCTCGATCGATCGAAGATGTTTCAAGTTCCCAGCTCTGTGAGGCTTTAAAATTAATGTGCATGTCAAAAAAGAGAGAAATGGAAGGAAGGAAAGACACAGAAAAATGAAAGGTTGAAACACAAAGTGTGTGTGTGTGTGATAGGAAGAAAGCAAAGAGAATCTGTATCGTGTCAGAGGTGAAGGGAGGAAGAAAAGGGAGATAAATCCAAACAGATTGAGAGAGAACAATGGAGACGTCAGCACAGTGTTTGAATGAAGAGAGACATAGTGAAAGAGAACAAAGAAAGAAATAGTGAATCAAATGAGATGAAAGAGAAATGGTGAGAACAAGAAAGAAGGAAAGACTTCTAGTAAGTGAATAAAAAAAACGACACAGTTTGTAAGAAACACAAAGAATCATCCAAGGAACAAAGGATTTTAAAAAAAAAATTAGTCTGAAAGAAATGAGCAGGGGCGGACTGGCTATATGCCCATTGGGCAGGTTCCTATCGGGCCGGCAGGGTCACCGATAGTCAGTATGCCAGTCGATTGTTTCAAGATTGTATACTATTCTCTTTTAAAGCAACACTTGAAGTGTCGTGATGTAAAACAACATCGTATAAGTCTAAAGCATTGTCGTAAATACCCTACATTCATTGATAGTGCTTCTAGAAGACTTCAATTCTTGATACATTCTAAACGATAGACAAGAAACTAAAGGTTTTTATTTCTTACATTCAAATTTAGGATGACATCATTTATGACTGAACAGGCTCGACGCCTAAAGAAACACTAATACCAAGACGGCAAAGATATAGACTTAAGCTGAAATACAAAAAGACTGTTGAAATTTGAAACAATCTTGACAGCATTAGTTTTACTGAAACGTAAGGATATTAAATTACCTTCTAACAAGTGGACATGTTCTGTTATGTGTGTAGTTAGCTCTAAGCTGCAGACAGTCAAACTAGGTTTCCAGTTATTTAGAAAGCAGTGCATGACCTTGTGAGTAAAGTTAATTTTCCGGCCTTGCATTCTACAGGGCAGATGATGTTTCTTTGGCCAACAGTAAACAAGCAGAATGTCCTGTAACCCCTCTTGGATACGCTCATGGAATTTGGTGACTGTAGTTTGCTTAACATTTTATATCGAAAAGGGAAGTTTTATTGTCAAAACCATCTGTTGGGGAGGGGGTGCTAAATTAAAAAATTTCTAGAGTTTTTTTTAAACAAACTCAAATCTCCCTTAGCTTATTGGATCATCTAATCCTCTAATCAATTATTCATATAAGTAACAACTTACGTTACATTTATTTATTGAACTTTACACTATGTTCTTGACGACTAGTAGAATTGGACGCCCATCATGTGGCATACAATTTGTGAACCGGATTATATCGAAAAGCCTGGGGCCGATTTGGACACCCAGTCTGCCTCTGGAAATGAGATTAACACCAAACAAAATAAGACAAAATAAATACGAAGAATAAAGAAAATAAGTGTCATTGAAAATAACGAGAGAAAACTTGTTCAAGCGAGAGAGATGGAAGAGGTCTAGAACATTCTCTCTACAGGAAGAAACATGCAAATCAGACGTAAATGTTTCTTTTTCTAATTGGCACCCAGTGTTTAACTAGACACCAACTCGCAGGTCTGCAAACAAAAAAAAACAACTGCCCAGTCGAATATTACTGTCGCCCTGACTGTCCTACATTTGAGTTTATATATACACAATAAAAGGTGTTGAACTAATTCATTTAGATCCAAGAGAGTTTCCCTTGCAAATGTATCTTGTGAATTGAAAATAATGTGTGTGTGTTTGTGAATGAGAATATTTCTCCACATCAGAACGATACAAAAAAATCTCGCTGACACAGACCTAGCATTGTATACTTGCAGAAGTATTCGTTAGCCAGGGGCGACAATCTTCGTCTCTGTATTATTCTCATGAGTGCAAACATGATTGAGTTTTTGAAATTCAAAAATAGCTAAGTTATTATTACCGGAAGTGGTGATGATTATAAATAAAATCTACCTATATAACGGAGATACTAATGATGTATCCTTAATAATGTCTGGCAACTAGTCCAATCCCTTGCCTTTTCGTGTGTTTCAGATGCTGACATGGGAAAAGGCCTGGACGAGTAACTGGCGCCAAAACCAGTAAGATTCGGGCAGTAAACCTCAAACCTCAGCTTCCTTGCAGCTAAACTAAAGCACGGACAAACCCCAACCCTGAGGGAAAATAAGAAGCCGATGACCCTAGGCAGTTCTGCATCATCTCAAAACCTGATATGGTCAACATGTTTAATTCAGTGTCTGCTAAGAAGATTCCCTGTGGCATGTAGCACTAAAATATTACGTTATAGACTTCTAGTGATTTTCTTCTGCAATAAAAAAAGTAATGAGCCATTTCTTCTCAATCCGACATTTATAAATTTCTATAAAACGCAGATCTTTTGGAGAATCAGTCAAGCTCTCATGAGTAAATATTGCATTGAATTTCAGTAAAAATTACATTAATATTTAACCAGTGAACTAAAACAATAAGTCAACATTAGTAACTAACCTGTTGACTTTAGTAAATCCCACATCAGTAATTAAGTAACTAAATCTTTCATTAGTTAAACTGTGAACTTTAATACAGCCAACATTACCAACTGACCAGTAAACGTCAATAAAACCAACTGACCAGTGCAGAAAACAAAAGCAACCAATTTCCTTGATTTACTTTCTTGTGTGAACATTTTGTTCAATCAAGTACCTAAACTCGAAGACTACATGTACCAAATAAAGTTGATTGGCTAGAAATGATCGCATGTTGTCCACCCTAGTTGGTTAAGGAAATGATGTGCATAATTTGATTCTTCTGATATTTAAATTAAGTATTTAAAAAAAAAGACATAAGAATAAACAAAAACATAAAAAATACTTTTTAAAAATTAGATTAGATTAGATAGATAGATAGATAGATAGATTAGATAGATAGATAGATAGATAGATAGATAGATAGATAGATAGATAGATAGATAGATAGATAGATAGATAGATTAGATTAGATAGATAGATAGATAGATAGATAGATAGATACATAGATACATAGATACATAGATAGATAGATTAGATAGATTAGATAGATTAGATTAGATAGATAGATAGATAGATAGATAGATAGATAGATAGATAGATAGATAGATAGATAGATAGATACATAGATACATAGATAGATAGACAAACTTTTTAAATTAATGGCGAATTGTAACTATGAAATCTAACCCTAACCCTGACCCATAAATAAAACCACGTTAATGGTTTGATATGCTGAATGGCACATAAAACTGTCCGCTCAGAATCCACAAGGCCATGTGCTCCTAAAAAAATCTAGAACAAGTTCAGAGCGTAGAGAGAGACAGATGTAGAGTCTATCATCTGATGCTACTTCGTACTGGCTCCATTGGTATTCAATCCTACCACCCACGGTCTTTCCTTTTCAATGCAAATGTAAAAAAAGGAAACTCGAGTGGCCATAGGAAGTTATGAATGATTTATCAGTGACACCAAGCGTCGTGATCAGCCAGAATGACGCGCATGCGCATTGTTCATTCATTCCGTTTCTTCCAGTTCTAATGAACGCTTTAAAAAATAATATTTTTTTTTTTACAACAAATAAAACAAAACAAAAACATTCAAATAATTTTTATGAATTGTCGATATCATCGTTCAATTACCTTCTTTTTTTTTTCTTTAGACCTTTTTATTTAACCTATTTATGTTCGGAAAAAAAAAGCTATTTTGCAGGAAAAATAATTGATTTTCATAATAGAATGAATGTGGGTTTATCAGCTCTTTGAATTCTGTTAGAATGTATTGTTTCTCGAGACTGTACTTCAAAGACTTGGCTGATTCTATCTATCTATCTATCTATCTATCTATCTATCTATCTATCTATCTATCTATCTATCTATCTATCTATCAATCTATCAATCTATCAATCTATCTATCTATCTATCTGTCTGTCTGTCAATCTATCTATCTATCTATCTATCTATCTGTCTGTCCGTCTGTCTGTCTATCAATCTATCTATCTATCTATCTATCTGTCTGTCTGTTTGTCTGTCTATCTATCTTTCTATCTATCTATGTACCTATCTATCTATCCATCTATTTCGAAACAATAGCTAGCTATGTCCGTGGTGGTGAAGCACGCAGAACGTCTAAGTGCAGTGGTTATTTGAACACAAACACTTTTAGTCAGATTTTATAGGATCACTTGATTATGTATTGAAAAATGAATGAAACATATCAATGTTGTATATGTGTAATTATTTTCTAACGAATTATTTATGTAGGAAAAGATATATATTAAGTCACTTTATATCAAGTTACTATATATTAAGTCACTTTATATCTAGTCACTATATATTAAGTCACTTTATATCTAGTCACTATATATCTAGTCACTATATATTAAGTCACTTTATATCTAGTCACTTTATATCTAGTCACTATATATTAAGTCACTTTATATCTAGTCACTATATATTAAGTCACTTTATATCATATCACTCCGTCTGTCTTGTCAAAATTTTGTTTTTCCTCCACTTCCCATTCTCGGATCAAGTTGAAACTTTGCACACAATTATTCCCTGTCAATGACAATACATGAATCAATCCAAAAAATGTTTTCAATTAATTAATGAATTCATTATTTTTTTAAATATGGAAAATGTACTAAATAGGCGGATGCAGAAAGATCCGTGACAATAATCACCTACAGTTGCACCCTGATAAAATAGTTAAAATATCTTAAACCAACACTAGATGAATAAATCTATTTTCTAAAAGCACTTCACTAGAGGTACAAGTCCGATTTCAAACTCGATCAACTTTTTTTTGGTTTAAATTATATTGAAAAGGGAGCACGGAAACCTTCTCACAGACCCCTCTTCCCTCCCCTGCCACTGGTCCGCCAATATGTCTGGTCTAGAGCGTACTTAATACAATTAGTTCCAATTTGTATGAAATGATTGTTATAGCTCTAATTTTATGTAATGATTATTATGGCACTAAGTTTATGGAATGATTGTTATGTCACTAAGTGTATGCAATGATTGTTATGTTACTAATGTTATGTAATGATTGTTATGGCACTAATGTTATGTAATGATTGTTATGGCACTAATGTTATGCAATGATTGTTATTTCACTAATGTTATGCAATGATTGTTGTGGCACTAAGTGTATGCAATGATTGTTATGTCACTAATGTTATGTAATGATTGTTATGGCACTAATGTTCTGTAATGATTGTTATGGCACTAATGTTATGTAATGATTGTTATGGCACTAATGTTATGTAATGATTGTTATGGCATTAATGTTATGCAATGATTGTTATGTCACTTATGTTATGTAATGATTGTTATGGCATTAATGTTATGTAATGATTGTTATGTCACTTATGTTATGTAATGATTGTTATGGCACTAATGTTATGTAATGATTGTTATGGCACTAATGTTATGCAATGATTGTTATGTCACTAATGTTATGCAATGATTGTTATGGCACTAAGTATATGCAATGATTGTTATAGCACTAAGTATATGCAATGATTGTTATGGCACTAATGTTATGTAATGATTGTTATGTCACTAATGTTATGCAATGATTGTTGTGGCACTAAGTTTATGCAATAATTGTTATGTCACTAATGTTATGCAATGATTGTTGTGGCACTAAGTTTATGCAATAATTGTTATGTCACTAATGTTATGCAATAATTGTTGTGGCACTAATGTTTCTTCTTCTCATTTTGTCAAAAAAAACAACCAAAAAAAAACAACACGGAAATGATTTATTTTATTGATGGTATCGCAAACTAAAAAAGGAAAATTAATGAATGTCATTATGTGTGTTCCGCATCTACAAAATAGTTATAATAGTTGTGTGGGGGGAGGGCATATCTCGGTTTAAGGTAAGAGTATAACGTTTCATAGTTTGTTTGACGTTCCGGGATGTTCCTGGACACTTTGACGTACGTTTTACGTTCCGGGATGTTTCTGGACACTATGACATGTAAGTTTTATGTTCTGGGATGTTCCTGGACACCATGACATGTATGTTTCACGTTTCGGGATGTTCTTTATCTCTTCATAATTTATCTCCCTATCTGTCTATCTCTCCACCTATCTTTATCTCTTCCTATGTTATCCCCCTATCCGTCTATCTCTCCACCTATGTTTTATCTTCTTCCTCTTTTATTCTCGCATCGAATTTAACCCTTTTATTGTTTGATTTCATTTTATCTTTCTATCCATCTGTCTATCTTTTTTGTCAATCAATACATCACTCTTTCGTTCTCCACAACCCTCTCTATATCTCTCTATCTCTATTTCTCTCGGTTTCTCTTCGCTTCTCTTTCTACATGTGTCTACCTCTCTGTCTATGTTTCTATTTCTCTGTTAATCTGTCTTTGTCTACCTTGTTTCTCTCTCTCTCTCTCTCTCACTATCTTTTTCTCTTATTCTTTCTCCCCCCCTCTCTCTTTCTTTCCCTATCTGTCTGTGTTGTCTCTCTCTCTCTCTTCTCTCTCTCTCATAATAATAAAACTAACGACAAAATAACAAGCCATCCAATAAAACTCAGAAAATAAAACGAAATAAACTATGAAGAACTTTTAAACTGTAATTAACTAATTCTGACTTTACCTTTAACTGGAATTTAAAGAAGAACAAAAAATCCAACTTTCTGTTTTATCTGTTCCTAATTGTTTAGTAAACAAAATAAAACCTTGAGAGATGTCTCCAAATGTCTTGATGACATTCGATTAATACAAACTAGGTTCCGAGAAAAAAAAAACCCACAGATTAACCAAGTCAAGCAGCCGAGGAGAAAATGAAAAAAAAAAAAAAAAAAAAAACTTATTATAACCCAGTTGATAATGCAAGATGCCTTCTAGCGCCCTCGCTGGAAATCAAACTAATGCGAATCTCGCTCACACATCGACCAAGAAATATTGGCGGGAACCACAGCCTCACGTGTTCTCGCTCTGGGACGATTTCTTTTGCTGCTTATGAATCTGTATTCTCTGAAGGCTAATGTGTTTTTAATCAACTCCAGAAGCTTTAGAGCAGGTTACTTGTCACCCTGTCAGCCTGACGATCAAATTCTTGAGTGACACTGTGGAAACAAAAAGGCAGGGGGCAATGGGGTGGGGTGATGGGCAATGTGAATACAGTTTTCTCTGGCACATGTGCGCGATCAGCGTGCGCGTGCGGGTCGTCTGCGGTGACGGTACTGTTGACGCAGGAGAGAACGAGGAAATATTGATAGGAGGAAGACCAAACAAGTCACATGACAGACGACGTCGCCGCGAGGTGAGCACGAGGTGTTTCATACTGCGGAAATTCCCGAAGCCTGGGCGTCATTAGAAACTAGTACGTTTCGTCATATAGAATTATGTTGACTTGTACATCCAAGCTATTTTATATTTATATCCCACATGGAAAATAAATAAGAAAATAAAGCAGTTAATATTGAAAGAGTCGATTTTGTTATAAAACTGTTTCTAGGAATCGGCGATCTGAAACTCTGTCTCTCTGTCTGTGTGGTAAAAAGATTGAACACGTTTTTTCTCCCACACCCATTGTCAGATCAAGTTGAAACTTTGCACAATTATTTTTTAGGAAAGACAATAGATGAATCCATTGAAAAACAACAACAATTAATTGA
Organism: Biomphalaria pfeifferi; assembly: GCA_030265305.1. NCBI lineage: Eukaryota > Metazoa > Mollusca > Gastropoda > Planorbidae > Biomphalaria > Biomphalaria pfeifferi. The sequence continues at coordinate 1,424,673 of JASAOG010000033.1, forward strand.
TTACTGGTAAATATTTATTTTTATACTGACATGGGAAAAAATTCTTCAATATTGAAACATATGGTTAAATATTTATGGCTTTGTCGACTTAAATAATTGAACACGTTATTTCTCCAACATTCTTTCTCAGATCAAGTTGAAACTTTAAATAATTATTTATTGTACCTATGGAAACATGAATCAATAAAAAAAAAACAATTAGTCAATTAATAAATGGTAAATAATTATTTTGTTGATATTGAAGAAGGGAAATACATTACACATTATTGAAAGATATAGTTGTAAACATGGAGCTCTTTTATTCTTTCTTGACCCAAATTTTAGAAGCTGATAAAATGGTGATATAAATGAATTAGATACACCGAGCGTGACCCCCAGTGGCATGAATCTTCTATTCATGGTCACGTGAACTTCCAGAATGGAAACACCTCAGGTTCTGTATGTTTCTGCAATATCCAAGAAGGTTCTAAGGGAACTTATATCAACCAGAGATAGTTGAGCTGATATATATATATATATATAGTTTGAAGGTAGATATGTACGCCTCGCTATAGTTGACAGGCGGTAGAAAGCAGTATGACTCTGAGCAGTTGAGTAGAGTGAAATACATTACTCATATCCGTTGAGAAGAGTTGAGTACAGAGAAGAACAATGTAGTGCAGTTTAAGAACATCGGAGTGAAGAGAAGTAGAGTGAAGTGATTGATTGATTCTGTGACATACAATGGACATTGTGTCATCAAATTAAACTTTTGCGCCATACAATGGACATTGTGTCATCAAATTAAACTTTTGCGGCATACAATGAACATTGGTCATCAAATTAAACTTTTGCGGCATACAATGGACATTGGTCATCAAATTAAACTTTTGCGGCATACAATGGACATTGTGTCATCAAATTAAACTTTTGCGGCATACAATGGACATTGTGTCATCAAATTAAACTTTTGCGGCATACAATGGACATTGTGTCATCAAATTAAACTTTTGCGGCATACAATGGACATTGAGTCATCAAATTAAACTTTTGCGGCATACAATAAACATTGTGTCATCAAATTAAACTTTTGCGCCATACAACGGACATTGTGTCATCAAACTAAACTTTTGCGCCTTATAATGGACATTGTGTCATCAAATTTAACTTTTGCGCCATACAACAGACATTGTGTCATCAAATTAAACTTTTGCGGCATACAATGGACATTGTGTCATCAAATTAAACTTTTGCGGCATACAATGGACATTGTGTTATCAAATTAAACTTTTGCGTCATACAACGGACATTGTGTCATCAAATTAAACTTTTGCGCCATACAACGTACATTATGTCATCAAATTAAACTTTTGCGCCATACAATGGACATTGTGTCATCAAATTAAACTTTTGCGGCATACAATGGACATTATGTCATCAAACTAAACTTTTGCGGCATACAATGGACATTGTGTCATCAAATTTAACTTTTGCGCCATACAACGGACATTGTGTCATCAAATTAAACCTTTGCGGCATACAATAAACATTGTGTTATCAAATTAAACTTTTGCGGCATACAATGGACATTGTGTCATCAAATTAAACTATTGCGGCATACAATGGACATTGTGTCATCAAATTAACTTTTGCGCCATACAACGGACATTGTGTCATCAAATTAAAATTTTGCGGCATACAATGGACATTGTGTCATCAAATTAAACTTTTGCGGCATACAATGGACATTGTGTCATCAAATTAACGTTTGCGCCATACAATGGACATTGTGTCATCAAATTTCACTTTTGCGGCATACAATAAACATTGTGTCATCAAATTAAACTTTTGCGCCATACAACGTACATTATGTCATCAAATTAAACTTTTTCGGCATACAATGGACATTGTGTCATCAAATTAAACTTTTGCGGCATACAATGGACATTGTGTCATTAAATTGAACTTTTGCGCCATACAATGGACATTGTGTCATCAAATTAAACTTTTGCGGCATACAATGGACATTGTGTCATCAAATTAAACTTTTGCGCCATACAACGGACATTGTGTCATCAAATTAAACTTTTGCGGCATACAATGGACATTGTGTCATCAGGTTTAACTTCTGCGGCATACAATGGACATTGTGTCATTAGATTTAACTTCTGCGGAATACAATGGATATTGTGTCATCAGATTTAACTTCTGCGGAATACAATGGATATTGTGTCATCAGATTTAACTTCTGCGGAATACAATGGATATTGTGTCATCAGATTTAATGTCTGAAAATATCATCACATTTTAAAAACCTTGCCATTGCAAGATACATTTTAACTTGTGCCTCTATTATTTCGTCAAGTGGACTGTAAAACATTTGCTAATTTCTCTTTTGCCTGGCTATGTTTTCATTAACACACAAAACGTCTCGTGCTTAAGCAAGTCAATAAAGCGTGCATCATTCTCATTGCAACTTTATTAAATCTCGCTCTGTGATTGCATTTCTTCTGCTTGTACTTGCTCCAACATGGCAGTGGAAGAGCTGTGATACGTTAATGTCACAACTTAGTGGAAGTTATTGAGATGATCTCAAAGTGTGAATTTTAAATGTATTTTCTTGGTTAAACTATAACCCAAAGTTATCTAGGTAAAGAGCTCTTAAAAATTATATCGGCTATGAAATCCTTTAAATAATGACAAATGACACACAATGCTTGAGACTTGAACTTACGGACATTTTCAAAGGATTTAAATGTGACGATGTGTGACTGAGCTTGGCTGCCAATTTATCGGGCTCAGCTCAAATCTCGAATCAAGCTGAATTGTGTTTACTGAGCGTCTAAAGAACTGACACCTTCTCCCAGATACCCCTTCCACCCCCCCCCCGATAGGCCCACAAAAGTGATTGGACAATAGCTCAATGAGCATACTATAGCTGCAATACAAAAACAATTTTAACAAGCAAAATAGCAAGGTACCTTAACTTATCTAAGGGAAAGGACTCCACATTTACACACAAAACAAAAATAGAATTTATTTCCTTTTTTCGATTTCAAACAAAATATTTTTTTAAAAATTGACTAATTGTTTAATGTTTTAAATTGATTCATGTTTTGTTAAGTACAATAGATAATTGTATCAAGTTTGAATTTTATCAGAGAATAGGTGTGTGAGAAATAGCGTGTACAATTAATGTAATAAAGATTATGTACACACACACACATACATACATATAAATATATATTTTTTACGCCCATGAAAATTATCAAAGGGGACATCTCCCCATATCTGTGAATAATGAATGAATATATTCCCTCGTTTATATCAAAAAGAATTAATTACCAGTAATCATTTGACTAATTGGTTCATATTTTTTTATTGATTCATGTTTGTCAGGTACAATGAATGTGTAAACAGAATGGGTGTAAAAAAAAATACCTTGTTCAAAATTTTTACTAGACAGACAAAGTGAGTTGATATGAACTTTGTAAAAATCATTGCAAGCCTCTCCTCACAAAATCACGTGACTTTATAAATGTAATATTTCGTTTCATACTATATAAGAATATTGTCAACAGTGTTTCAGAATCGAAGAACGCGCGACCATTGACATTATAATAAAGTTATTTAAATCTATTTATAGCTCAACCTCAATTTCTGTAAAGTTTCTAAAGTATCTCTCTCTCTCTCTCTTTATATATATATATATCTGCTATGCTATTTTGACATAGAGAAGACTATGTTTGCTCAGATATGTCATCAGCATCATGCATGCAATGCTGAACTTGCGGATGGATACAGACCCAATGTCCGCCCAAGACCTACAGAAATGTCTGCAAGCGAGATCTGAGAACTGCAGGCATCAATGGATTTGGTGGAAATAGCACAAGATCGGAGTGCATGGAGACATACCGTGCGTGCTGGTCGCTGAGAAAAAGAAAGAAACGAAGCGTCAAGAGAATCAGAACGATGCTGCTCTATCAGGTTGTCCTAAAACAAATGTATTGTGTAGCTCCAGAATCGGCTTGATTAGTCACACTCCCAATCACGACTCAAGAAAAAAAAGTTTCATCTGGGCGCATCCGTTGTCTTTCCAGACCAAATGAGCCCTATATCAATGTGTATGTATCTATGTATATGTGTAATAATGTGTATAGTTTTATATTTATTGAAGTATACTAAGTGTATGTCAGTATGTGTGTCAGAGTATGTTTGTATGTCCCCATTGTTACGTATCTAGGCATTGTTACCTAGATACTATTTTTTTTTCTTGACCTGTAGGTTGTCTGCCCCTTTGTGTAATAAGTTTTTTTATTTTATTTTTCACGGTGAGTCAAGCCACAGACAGTGACCGGTCCTTGACCTATGTGTGTACCTCTGGTTGAAAGGAGGGTGGTTTTTTTTTCTTCTGTCTCTTTGAAGAGCGTTCTAGATCTGGGTGTTGATGACTTATTCTGTTCTAGAAATTACTAGATTTGTCTTGAGCTCGACGCGCGGTATATTATATAAAGACCGCCCGTGTAACGTTGACGGACAGACATACGGAGACAGCCGTGAGACAGAATAGCGGAGACATTGCGTGACCCGTGCGTGGTATACCAATTGATCGTGTAAGTTAAGATTTTTCTTTTTTCAAGGCCTTGCTTGTATTTGTAATTATATTTTCAAACTCTGGTATTGTAATATTTTTACATGCCATTTTTGTAAAAGGGTTTTGGTCAACCCTTCCATTTTGTATTGAGTAAATGTTTGTTTTTTCTTGCTTTATGTGAATCAGTTAAAAGTACTATTCGAGTTATATTTTATTAAACCTTAAGTTGATATTTTACCTTCCGATTTCTTGTGTCATTTTGTTTTGTTATTCATTGTAAGTCTCTGATTAAATTCAGACTTAAGATAAGTGACACAACTACCTTTTTCTATTGTCACGTTCCCCTAGGCAAGCCATTTAAAAGTAGAATTCAATTTGTAATACGTGACACCATGTATGCGAGTACATGAATTTGTTTGTAAATAGAAATGTTTGCGGTTGTATGTGTTCAGATCTGTGTAAATGGACAATATTTATAAAAACTGATTTGACATTGAATAATTGAAAAGACCATTGCCGAAAATTTCTAAAGGGTAGTGTTACTTAACGAAGGAATTGCTTCTAATAAGCATACATGTTATGAGGGGTGAGATCTATTAATGTTACCCAGTAGCGAGTATAGCTAAAAATTGTCAATGAGATGTAACGTCATATTTTAGGTCACACATTGACACATGTAGCCATTCTAAGGTCTAGGCTTTAGGGCAATACATGGGCACTTTTAGCCGAAATAAGGTCTTGATGCGCTATTAGCTTTAGAAAAAGCCTCTCAGATGATTCAAAATTAGACGAGCTCATCACAAACACAAGGCTAGAAAATACGTCACGTTTGGGAATTCCTAAGGGCGAATATCATCAAAGGTAAAATATACTGCCTGAGAAGCATTTGAGGCTATATATATATATATATATATATAGTTCGTCCATCGTGGTTCGATGATGACCACTTTTGTCATCCAGGGGGCTGAGGGCTTTGGACTTGGGTTTTGTGCCTCCTCATGTGGCTGGTGAGACCTATGTTCGACTGCACACTGGGCAGGTTATTCCAGCTGAAGCCTTGCTTTTCGTCTCTGGCCTTTTTTCTTCTGCCAGCGTTGTTCTCTTTTCCCCAGCAACATCTGCGCCAGTTTTCACAACTCGACTCCATGTTTCTCTGTCATGTGCCTCTGTCTCCAGGTGACTATATATATATATATAATTAATATATATATACATAAAATAACCACCGCCTGGTAGACATTGATTTATAATTGCTATATAATTGAAATATATATACATAAAATAATGAATAGATAAACTTAGCCCAAAGGTCTCCAGAACACGGCAAACCACTCCTGATGACCCAAAGATACAAGACCAGTAAATAACTGAAAAAAGTATCTACAGTTCACACAACACACAGCAAGGCCCAGTGGTCAATCTGGTAACTCAGGAGCAAGTGGCAATTTACATGGCTTTTTGAGCTGAGAAAGTATCTAAACAGTAAGCAGAGATGTCATCTGACTAAAGAGGAAAGAAAATATTTAAACTGAAAGTAGGAATCATAGGTGCCAGAAAGTGTTTTTTGTTTTGTTTTGTCAACATATAAAAATAAAATCATGCATCCGTATATACATGGAGGTCCACTTATGTCAAGAACCCAATAAAATTAGTAGGTTGCCTCTCCATCAGCACGCTCCTGTAGATGACCTCCCTGTGATGAGTCTGACCAGAGAAGTGCTGAGACCTAGATGTACGTATGATCTCCTCACCACCATGACACAAGTCAAGAGTTAAGATTGAGTGACAGCATAATGAAGCTGAAATCTACCAGCCCTCAACAGAATGTTAAGGGAACAGAAATGGATTGCTCTCATGCATATGGAGGTGAAGGCAAGGTCTTCGCGTGAATGTGTGTTATATGACGTAATCTAGTACTTGATATTCTCATAACTGGCTTTAAGATATCGCAGGAAGTGACGTCATATGGCGTGGTGGAGAAGGGAGGGGAGATGAAGATGGTTATCACTGCCTGCAATTTTTGGAATCCATAGGTACAGTTATATTATACAGAGACATCGACTTTTGACAAATCCTTCTTGCTTTCGACATTTTATTACAATGCCTCAACTCAACTCAGAACTTTGTGGAGGGCAGAACCTGAACGGTGATCTCAATAAGCGGCTCTGACGATTTTTCTAGAACTTCAAACGTTAATGTATATCTCTGAGAAAAGAATTACTAGCTCGTTGGCCACAAGGGGAGAACTCTAGTTTGGCAGTTATCATTTTTCTAGTAAAAAAAATGAGATAAATTCAAAGTTGGCTAGAGATCTAGATCTAGGTCTATATCCAACATCGGTTTTGAATTACGTTCTTGAAATGACTATCACTTTCTTGAATTTTCGAATGTAAGGCTTTTCTGACTGAAGAGTTTGATATGTTATAAGATTCATAAATCTGCGCATCGCCTTCTAAGTCTAGATCTAAATGTTTACCAATGGACTATTATAAGGTGTACTAGACCTATACATCTGCTTTACAATTTAATTTGTCGAGGAGTAGAGGTCGGGATAAATAAGTTCCAATGTTTTTTTAAATGTAACATTCATAATTTGTTAAGAGAGAAACAATAAACGGTACAACGAAGTCATAGTCTTTTTTTTTAAAAGTATTTTTTAATGTTTTTCTTGTTTTATTAATTTTTCTTTTTTTTTTTCACAAACACTATTTCATTTCCTCTTATATCTAGTCACTCTGTCTGTCTGTCTGTCTGTCTGGTACAAAGCTTATATCTAGTCACTCTGTCTGTCTGTCTGGTACAAAGCTTATATCTAGTCACTCTGTCTGTCTGTCTGGTACAAAGCTTATATCTAGTCACTCTGTCTGTCTGTCTGGTACAAAGCTTATATCTAGTCGCTCTGTCTGTCTGTCTGGTACAAAGCTTATATCTAGTCACTCTGTCTGTCTGTCTGGTACAAAGCTTATATCTAGTCACTCTGTCTGTCTGTCTGGTACAAAGCTTATATCTAGTCACTCTGTCTGTCTGTCTGGTACAAAGCTTATATCTAGTCACTCTGTCTGTCTGTCTGGTACAAAGCTTATATCTAGTCACTCTGTCTGTCTGTCTGGTACAAAGCTTATATCTAGTCACTCTGTCTGTCTGTCTGGTACAAAGCTTATATCTAGTCACTCTGTCTGTCTGTCTGGTACAAAGCTTATATCTAGTCACTCTGTCTGTCTGTCTGGTACAAAGCTTATATCTAGTCACTCTGTCTGTCTGTCTGGTACAAAGCTTATATCTAGTCACTCTGTCTGTCTGTCTGGTACAAAGCTTATATCTAGTCACTCTGTCTGTCTGTCTGGTACAAAGCTTATATCTAGTCACTCTGTCTGTCTGTCTGGTACAAAGCTTATATCTAGTCACTCTGTCTGTCTGTCTGGTACAAAGCTTATATCTAGTCACTCTGTCTGTCTGTCTGGTACAAAGCTTATATCTAGTCACTCTGTCTGTCTGTCTGGTACAAAGCTTATATCTAGTCACTCTGTCTGTCTGTCTGGTACAAAGCTTATATCTAGTCACTCTGTCTGTCTGTCTGGTACAAAGCTTATATCTAGTCACTCTGTCTGTCTGTCTGGTACAAAGCTTACATCTAGTCACTCTGTCTGTCTGTCTGGTACAAAGCTTACATCAAGTCACTCTGCCTGTTCTGTCTGGTACAAAGCTTATATCTAGTCACTCTGTCTGTCTTTCTGTCTGTCTGGTACAAAGCATAAATCAAGTCAATCTGTCTGTAGTTCTGTCTGTCTGGTACAAGGCTTATATCAAGTCACTCTGTCTGTCTTTCTGTCTATCTGGTACAAAGCTTACATCAAGTCACTCTGTCTGTCTGGTACAAAGCTTATATCAAGTCAATCTGTCTGTAGTTCTGTCTGTCTGGTACAAAGCTTATATCAAGTCAATCTGTCTGTCTGTCTGTCTGGCGCAAAGCTTATATCTAGTCACTCTGTCTGTCTGTCTGGTACAAAGCTTATATCTAGTCACTCTGTCTGTCTGTCTGGTACAAAACTTATATCTAGTCACTCTGTCTGTCTGTCTGGTACAAAGCTTACATCAAGTCACTCTGCCTGTTCTGTCTGGTACAAAGCTTATATCTAGTCACTCTGTCTGTCTTTCTGTCTGTCTGGTACAAAGCATAAATCAAGTCAATCTGTCTGTAGTTCTGTCTGTCTGCTACAAGGCTTATATCAAGTCATAAATAATTATAAATTATAATAAATGAAAAACTGTCATGGAATCCACATATTGATGAAACTATAAAAAAATCCAACAAAGCATTAGGGTTTATTAAAAGAAATTTCTATAAATCAAATAAGAACATAAAACTAAAATGTTATTTAACCTTGGTTAGGCCAATAATAGAATATGCATCCACCGTGTGGGACCCCTCAACTCAAGAAAACATTAAGAAACTGGAACAAACACAAAATAGAGCAGTGAGATTCATAACAAACGAATATTCACATTTGACTAGGGTAACACCATTAGTAAAATCACTAAATTTAGAAAGCCTTCAGGACAGAAGACTCAAAAGTAAAGTAGCAATTATACATAAAACACTGAACCATAATCTTCAAATACAAAAACAAAATTTAATAAAATACTCTGAAAGACACAAAAATAAAGGCACATTCCTCGTCCCATATGCTAGGACAAATTTGTACAAATACTCCTTCTTCCCTAGTGCTATTAGAGCATGGAATGGGTTGCCTGAGCTAGCCAGAAAAACCAGTGACTTGGCAGAATTTAAGTCATTGGTTAATATGCATGACTAAATGCATGACGCGTAGGACGTAATCATCTTCTTTTTTGAAGTAACGTCTGTATTATATAAGATAAGAAACAATAGATGTCTATACAAATAGAAACAATAAATGTCTATACAAATAGGAAAAATAGATGTCTATACAAATAGAAACAATAGATGTCTATACAAATAGAAACAATAGATGTCTATACAAATAGAAACAATAGATGTCTATACAAATAGAAACAATAGATGTCTATACAAATAGAAACAATAGATGTCTATACAAATAGAAACAATAGATGTCTATACAAATAGAAACAATAAATGTCTATACAATCTCCCATGTTCATAGACACTTCGCTAGCAGAGTGGTTACCGTGTTGGCTTGAGAAGCATGAGAAGTCTTCAGCCCACGAGTTCCAATAGGGGTCGTTGACCTTTTTTTTATATTTATAAATACATTTAAAAAAAACGATCTTTCTTCCCCACCCCTTTTCAACTGGTCCAGACAAGTGATAGGAACAGAGTGGATTGAGAACCCTTTCCAACTGGTCCAGACAAGTGATAGGATCAGAGTGGATTGAGAACCCTTTTAAACTGGTATAGACAAGTGATAGGATCAGAGTGGATTGAGAACCCTTTCCAACTGGTCCAGACAAGTGATAGTGTTATAACTCTATAATGCGCACCGCCATCGAGACTAGTGCGCACTGTGATAGACTAGACCTAAAAGGATGTCAACATTAGAAAGAGAACGATTTCCGCCCAAGGAGAAAGCCAATATGGAGATGCTGTACTCAAGGCAGATGCCCTTTGTGTTTGTCATGTCTCGGTGTAAATAAACGTCTATGTCTCGTTGAGTTGCCTCACTTAAGTTATTACAATAGGATCAGAGTATATTGAGAACACTTTCCAACTGGTCCAGACAAGAGATACAATCAGAGTGGACTGAGAACCCTTTCCAACTGGTCCAGACAAGTGATAGGATCAGAGTGGATTGAGAACCCTTTCTAACTGGTCCAGACAAGTGATAGGATCAGAGTGGATTGAGAACCCTTTCCAACTGGTCCAGACAAGTGATAGGATCAGATTGGATTGAGAACCCTTTCCAACTGGTCCAGCCAAGTTTTTTAGCGGCCCCCGTAAGGGGAAAAAGCCGCTATTAGGTTTGTGCAAAATGTCCGTCTGTCTGTCTGTCCGTCTGTCACACTCAGATCTCAAAAACTAGATGAGAAATGAAAAATATTATTTCACCATGCGATACAGCTTTAAAGTTTAGGTGCAACGGCTACTTTTGGTTTTCTAAAAGCAAACCGTTTAATTTATAAAATTAATTATGCAAGAGATTTTTTCATAAAAATACACCAATTCTAAAACAATTACGTAAATGTAAGGGAGGCAATGTTACAATCTGCTAATAAAGATGAATAATTTTTTTGTATTTTCAGTATCACCAAGTCAAATATATTTATAAAATGTACAGGAAATGTTTACAACAAATATAAATAATACTTAAAGATGTTTTTTCTGGTTAACTAGCTTCTAAAATTAAAAGAAAGCATTTCTGTTTGTTTATAAAGGCTAATAATGCACTTTGTATGTAATTATTATGCACATTTTTTAAAATGGACTTTTTAAGCATCGACTTTCGTGCAGTAGCGTAATGTTGCAACATGGCCAGATACCGGAGCAATTCCTTAAACTTTTTTAAAAAATCAGATTTTATTTATTTTTTGTTTAGTGCCCCCATCCGAATAAAAGAATCTTATTTTTGTGCGTTTTGTCTGTTGGTCGGTCTGTCCGTCACGATTAGATTAACAAATAACACTAGAGGCTATTGTAAATCTGATTTAACCTTTAATTTTTCATTCATAAATATTGCAATAGTTTAAAGTATCTATAATAGATTGTTCCGGATGTTTTGTGAAAAACAAATCAATGCCAATGAATATTTGTTTGCTCTTGTAAGTTATATTAGATTTTATTTCCATGCTTAAACGTTGCAAGAAACACGTGATCTTTAATATATTGTTCCGGTTTTTTAATGTAAATAGCATATAAATGCTAAATAAAAATATCTATACTGATTTATATTTCATTAACTATAAAGTTGTTCCGGATATTGTTTTATAAAAAACAAATTTACGTCAAATAATTATATTTTTTTCAAAAATATAGACAATATGTTATTCAGGATTTTAAAATAAGAAAGTAATTTACTAGAAAAGATTATTGAAAATAAATTTTTAGACTTATTTTACAGTTAATTTTCTTGCCGAAACATAATAAAAGTTGTTTAACCGTTAAAGAATGTTCCAGATTTTGTTTCAAAAAAAGAAATCGACTTACATTACCTTAATTTTCTTACAAATCGTCGCCAAAAATTATCAGAATTTTATATAAAAAATCTAATAACGCTAATAAATGTTGGAAATCCCTCTTCTAATAAATAAAACAAATAATTTTTTCATTTACGAAAATTGGTTGTTCCGGATTTTTTATGAAAAATAGTTTAACTCTGTATATGTAAAATCGAACTTCTCTCTTACACTACATTTAAATGTCTGTCTAAAACGTTAAAAAATCTAATTAACGTTATTATTATGCTCTGATTTTTAAGGAAAACAACTTCCTAACACTAAAGTATGGTTTGATAAAATCTCCATAAGGGTATGGTACATCTAATTTTCATAACAGACCATCCCAGAAATTTAATTAACGGCATTTAATTAATCTGGAATTTTTATTTTTTTCTCACTATAAATATATAAACATCCGGAACAATCTATAATAGAAACTTAAAACTAATGCGATGTTTCGGAAGGGAAATTAATTTTAATCAGATTTTCAATAGCTTTTAGTCTATTTTTTTCTCGCTATTAACATAACGGGCAGACAAACTGACAGACAAAACAAAATAAAAGCGTCTTTAATCCTTTTATATATATATTAATATTAAGTCTAACTAGCGGATTAAATGAAATGCTAAAAGAACAAACTCAATCACCAATGCACCAATGTCTATGATCCCTCGAGAAGCTGCTCGTATAGATGACATTTTTTAGTCTAACTAGGGCGCGTGATTTAATGGAATTTTTTTCCTTTGACGTCATATGGAGTTGATTCTTTTAATGAAATGCTAAAAGAACTCACTCGGTGCACCAATGTCTATGAACCCTCGAGAAGCTGCTCGTATAGAATACATTTTTTAGTCTAACTAGGACGTGTGACGTAATGGAATCTTTTTCCTTTGACGTCATATGGAGTTAATTCTTTAAATGCTAAAACAACTCGGTATAGTAATGTTTATTAAACCTCGTAATGTGACTCGCATTTTAAAAAGACATATAATAGATTTAGATCTAATCTAGATTTTTTACACTAGACCTAGATTTTTTTTTACACTAGAGCTAGATTTTTTACACTAGATCTAGATTTTTTTTCTTACACGAGCTAGATTTTTAAAACTAGATTTAGATTTAAGTTCTAATTAAAATCATTATAGAATTTAGATCTAGAATTTTTTGGTCTAGTTTAGAATGTTTGTTGTTTTACATGTTTCGGATGTTCCTTCAGAGTTGTAGTCCAAACCTCCCGTAGGACGATGGAGGATGGGAGCGGGGAGTGTTTGAACCTGGGACCATCGATGAATCCTAACAACAGTCCAGCGCGCAAACCGCACTACCAGACAGCCATGATTTAGACTACATCAAGATCTATAATTTTAATTTCTAGGCTTAAAGTGTAGATTTTTTTCTAAAGTCTAGATTGTCAATATGTCATTATTGCAATGTTATAAAATACTAAAACTAATTTACTATTTTAATATTTAGATTTTGCAATTAGTCTATTAATTGATTATCTAGTGTTTTTTTTTTTATTATAAATCTTATCTAAATTACATCTACATTATCCCAAATATATATTTTAGATCTAGATCTAGTAAATATAGCTATTGAGAGTGCTAAATTAGTAGTTTAATTTAGGTAGATCTACATCCTCATTCTAGTTCCATTTAGGCCTAAATGAAAATGCTCAATACCAAAAGATTATCTAAAATCGCTCTTCTGACATATTGTACATATCCGGTAGTTGTCATTCCGTAACTATTATCAATAGTAGGCTATTAGTTTGTAACCAGTTTGTCATTAGATTAAGAGCAATGCCTGGTCGTGCGGTTAGCGCGCAGAACTGATTATCTCTACGATCTCGGTTTCATACCCTGTTCGATGCCATCCTTAGTCGACCAGCGAATATGCGGATCCGACAGTGATCCGTCTCCCACGGGGGCCGCCTCTGAGTTTGTGTGGCAACACAAACTCTCTTTGCAATCTTGTTTTTTTTTAATTTATTTTGCATACGTACACAATCTCAATTCCTATTTATTTGTCGTGAGTGTACATTTATTCTTGTGAATTTTCCCCAAAAATCTTCGCCGTCTTTCTATCAAACAGTTATCTTTTGTTTCCAATCTTGATATTTACTACAGTAAGAAATTCACTAAAGAATCATAGTCAATTTAAAATGCTTTTTTTTTATTTTACATACATTTAAAATTTCTACATTCTGTGGCATTTTACGTCTCGAGAGACGATCTTTTCCCTTTGCAACTTGTTGTGCGACTAAAGAGGCCAATCCTTGATACACAGCTGCGATCGCAGGTTGGGCATATATAATCACCAGGCGTCGTTACATTTTCACCCTTCTTTCTGCTTCTGTTGTGTATGACATCTGCAATCTTTGACCCTTCCTTTATGCTCTCTCTCCATGAGGATCTGTCCAGTGCTACCTCTTCCCAGTTCTACATTAAACAACATAATATTAGGTGTTAAATACCAACGTAATGAATCATCAAGACCTCACCTCATTAGATTCCAGTTTCAAAAACAATTTTTTAAGACTCGTTCTAACACTTTTATTTCTTTTTTTTATGAAACATCAGAATTTGGGCTATTCAATTTCAGCTTTATCATCATAGGATTCCTTGAGACTTAAGCCGCTTTTCTATGCCTCTTTTGTGGGCTTTGAGGAACAGTAAATACTGATGCAACTAGAGCGAATGCTGGGACAATTAAGGGAAGTAAACTAATGACTGAGAAATACAACACAAAGACATAAAACAGGTGACAAAAAAGTGATTTTTGTTTATACGACAAGTTCTCTCTTATGAAGCTGGTGATTTTTCGTTAGAGCGACTATTTTACTCGTACTAATTTAATAATTAATGCATTATATGTTATTTTAGACAATTGAATTTTTTTCTCCGCCCCATTTCGTCTTTCCCACGACAAAAACAACCCTGGTCAACTTAATTAAGCAAATGTATAAATTGACTATAAATCTACTCAGATTATGTTCTATTCTAATAATCGGCTCGACCCACAGATCCAGACATACAAGACATGTCACAAAATATTTCTAAACGTCTATGTCTTTATTTAACTCTTTATTGACTAGGGCCTACATGTGGGCCTACATGCGGGCCTACATGCAGGCCAAGATAAAGATTGTATAGAGAAAATTTATAATTTGAAGTTAATATTTCGAAAAATTTAAACAGTCAAACTAGAGTTTTCCCATTGTGGCCAATAAGCTGGTAATTATTTTCCAAAGATATACATCAAAATGTCAAATATCTAGGAAAATCGTTACAGCCGTTTTCAATATGTGTCCATGAAGTTTCGATGAAGATGTTGAAAGCTGAGTAGAGGAATTGTACGAACAGGGAGAAAACACAGGATGGTAGAAACGATCTGTAAGACATGTATACAAACAGCAAGGTCCAACACTAAAATTGTAGGTCTATAGTAAGACATGTATACAAACAGCAAGGTCCAACACTACAAATGTAGATCTATAGTAAGACATGTATACAAACAGCAAGGTCCAACACTAAAATTGTAGGTCTATAGTAAGACATGTATACAAACAGCAAGGTCCAACACTACAATTGTAGGTCTATAGTAAGACATGTATACAAACATTAAAGTCCAACAGTACAAATGTAGATCTATAGTAAGACATGTATACAAACAGCAAGGGTCCAACACTACAAATGGAGATCTATAGTAAGACATGTATACAAACAGCAAGGTCCAACACTTCAAATAGAGATCTAAGTGCAAGGACAAAATTAGGATAAAGATATGAACTGAAACGAGAGAAGAAAAGAGAGAAACAGAAAGAAAGAAAGAGAGAGAAAGTAAGAGAGAAAGATATTTAAGTTAAAATGGGAAAAGAGAACAGAGCTTAAAAAAACGAATTTGAAATGAGTTGCTTGGTTCAACTAAAAAAAAAATAGAGCCAAATGCAAAATAAAAGAAGAGACTTGTGAATTAGACTAGCCTACGTAAAATTCGATCTCTTGTTCTATTTCTAATGTTGTAGCTAGCGACATCTACCGTGTCCCACCAGAGCTACAATGTTGTCGAGAACAAAGCCAGTTTCTGTCTCGCTCCAGACGAGAGACATGAAGACGCACGAAAACCTGGCCACATCGAAGCTTAATTATCTCAATCTAGAATGTTCTGGGCACCTTTTTCTTTCTGCTTGTCACAGCCACCCACTGTTACCTGCTCATCAAAGGCGCCCCATCTTACACGCCACATCGTCTTAGAATTGGTGCCCCTTCCCCTCGAGTGTTGAATCAATAAGCGGCTAATTCTGGCCCTAACACTTTATTTGATTGGCTAACTGTTCTTTTGTCCTTGTGACTTTCTTTCCTTCATTGTCGTTGAAGAGAATTTAGTTCGTCCTTTTTGTCTTCCCACTCCATTTCTTTGTATGTTCTATGTCACTTCATCGTCATCTTTGTCATCACAAACATGAGTGTCATTCAATGTCTTTCACAACAAGTTTTATTTGAAGGTTCTGTTGTCTTTTTATACCTTCAATCGTTCTCTCTTTTTCTCTCAGTCTCTCTTTCTCAATCTCTCCATCTTTCTCTCTCGCTCAATTTCTCTCTTTTTCTCTCTTTCTTTCTATCTCTTTCTCTCTTTTTCTCTCATTCTCTTTCCATTTCTCTCTCAATCTCTCCTTCTTTCTCTCTCTCGCTCTCTTTCTTTTATCTACTTCTTTCTCTCTTCCTCACTCTTTTTCCCTATCTCGTTCTCTCTTTTTCTCTCCCGCTCTCTCTTTTTTTCTGTCTATTTCTCTCTCTCTCTCTCTCTCATTTTTTCTTTTTTACCTTCTCTTGTAATCGTTTCCCTCCTCTCCAACAAAACATTCGAGTTAAATAAGAGAATGTGTTTCCTAATTAAACAAGAACTAACATTGTATTGAACCTTAGCTAGGCCAATAGTAGAATATGCATCTCACTCTTTATTATCTCTCAATTCAACTTAAAATTAGGAAACTAGAACATATAGCTTTAAACAAAACCTATCAACACTAGCTTCATTTAGTACGCCGGATACACCAAAAATGACTTTAATATCTATGGATGAAAATCTAACGTGTGAACCTGGAGGGGGATGAGAAGGTTTCCGTGCTGCCTTTAGGGCTCAAAAAACAACTCAGCTCGCTTTGGGTCTCCATCTCTTTTGTTTCTCTCTGACTCTCTTTCACGCTGTCTCCATCTCTTTTGTTTCTCTCTGACTCTCTTTCACGCTGTCTCCATCTCTTTTGTTTCTTTCTGACTCTCTTTCACGCTGTCTCCATCTCTTTTGTTTCTTTCCGACTCTCTTTCACGCTGTCTCCATCTCTTTTGTTTCTTTCTGACTCTCTTTCACGCTGTCTCCATCTCTTTTGTTTCTTTCCGACTCTCTTTCACGCTGTCTCCATCTCTTTTGTTTCTTTCCGACTCTCTTTCACGCTGTCTCCATCTCTTTTGTTTCTTTCCGACTCTCTTTCACGCTGTCTCCATCTCTTTTGTTTCTTTCCGACTCTCTTTCACGCTGTCTCCATCTCTTTTGTTTCTTTCCGACTCTCTTTCACGCTGTCTCCATCTCTTTTGTTTCTTTCTGACTCTCTTTCACGCTGTCTCCATCTTTTGTTTCTTTCTGACTCTCTTTCACGCTGTTTCTACCTTTTTTGTTTCTTTTCTTGCTCTTTCTCGCTATTTTTTTTTATCTTGTTTTTTTTTTCTCTCTGATTCTGTTCACAATTTTACACTAGAGAATCAAACCCTCCTAAAGCACACACACAACCACACATGCAACCACACTACACATTCACACACACTTCTTCACACACACACTTTTTAAAATGTCTTTTCCCTCGCTTTTAATTTCCTGATGTGAATCTTCCAATTTTTTTTTTTAACCTTTTTTCCCCCTCCCTGAATGTTTACTTTCACGCAGGATATTTTTTATGTTTAGATTTCAAAACGAGATGTTTTGTCCCTATGTAAATATTTAGGTTCGTGTTTTATTTCTAATCAACATTAGAGAATCAGATACAAATCGCTCTTTGATTTAGAACTCCTTAGTGCACAGAGGAGCCGCTAAAATGCTAGGCAAGATTATTTTTAGAGTGATTCAAACGACTGTGTAAAAGTTGTATGTTTAAGTAACGATCTAAATCGTTCAGGGACTACACCAAAGGAACTTTGTGTTAATTCAACTAGAGATAATGAAATGGAGAAAGAGAGAGAGAAATAGAAAAAAATTGAAATAAAATGAAAGAAAAAGGTAGAAATATATTTTTAAAATAGAAAACAATGGAGTCCAGAAAATTCGAAATTCGGTAATCCAAAAGTCCGATTAATCCGAAGCCGAAATAAGGATATTAGAAATTTAAAAAAAAAAATAAATAACAGTGACTAGGTGAATTATGTGCTAAAAAATGAATACCCCATCAATTTGACTATGTGTTGCCTAGTACATTAACTGGTTGGCTCAGATACACATTTATGCCCCACCAATTTGACTGTGTGTTGCCTAGTACATTAACTGTTCTGCTCAGATACACATTTATGCCCAATGAATTTGACTGTGTTTTGCCTAGTACATTCACTCTTTGGCTCAGACACACATTTATGCCCCATCAATTTGACTGTGTGTTGCCTAGGTGACCGTGTTAGCACCAAACTCATCCAATTATCTGCTGAAAACTGTTTGAAAGGTAACACAACTCTGTCGTAGAAATTGTCTGAGCACTGGTAGCAGGCTATCCCCTCCAAGGGTCTAATTTAACCACCGTGCCTTAAGGCAAGGGAAGCTACTGTGTGCTCCCACCAATATGTCGGAGTGTTGGAAGGAACTGTTCGCTCGGCGGAAGGGACTCATGGGAGGGGCATGGTAGACCAAGCGGAAGAATATTTGTGGCATTTACAGAAATAGATGACCAAATTTGTCATTATGGTTACTTGGACAGCGCGTGACATTTAGAGAATCTTTGGTTTACTGTCCATCTTTCTCTTTGTCACTCTGAATACTAATCTTTTTTTTACTATCTATCTATCTATCTATCTATCTATCTATCTATCTATCTATCTATCTATCTATCTATCTAATTCTTCCTCTCTATGTAAATATTTATGTATTTCTCTCTCTCTCTCTCTCTCTTGCTTTATCTAAACACACTTCTAGTCACACAAAGACACAGACCATTTATAGATAGATTGCTCGCCCAAGTTAATGTAAGGTTGAAACAAACAATAGATAACTATAAACTCTTCTATTTTCATAAACCTCACTAGCAGAGTGGTTAGTATGTCGGTTTGAGTACGCTTGAGTCATGAGTTCGAATTCAGTTTGTCTTCTTTTTGTTTTTATAAATGCCTCTAAAAAACGATTACGTAAAATTCACCTAGATATACCTTTCTTTCTCCCCAACCCTTTCATTTTCCAAACTGGTCCAGATTAGTGATAGGATCAAAGTGCATTGAGAAACCTAAAAGAATGAAATGGCGCTAAACAAAAACTTTCGAAAGAAATATTTCTAATTGCACAGATGTATTGAAGTTGGTCTAGATCTATTACAAACCTGATTATATGACTGATTTTTGCTTATAATGAATTGTATATTTATAATTTTCCATTTTCATATTTCATAATATCAGAAATGTTTAATGCAAAAATTAAAAAAAAATATCCTCACTATTTTAGCGCGCTATGCTGTCGGCACTGTTTGGTCGCGTTATTTTGTAGGCACTATTTTGTCGGCACTATTTATCGGCACTATTTATCGGCACTATTATGTCGGTACTATTTTGTCGGCACTATTTTGTCGGTACTATTTTGTCGGCACTATTTTGTCGGCACTATTTTGTCGGTACTATTTTGTCCGCGCTATTATGTCGGGTCACCGTTTCCGTGTGTATGTGTATGTTAATGTAATTATTTCAATGAATAACAATGTATAACAAAACTAAATGTATTGTTGTTTCTTCTCTTGTTGATACAATGATCACTTCCAGACGAGAAATTTAGTAGAAGCAGACGTGCATTAGGTCCCTTTAATTGGAAGAAGTATCCCAAGATTCACACGATTTACCCAGTAATAAATATTCCAGACATCGATTAGAAAAGGGTAACTCGGGGGTGTAAAATTTCCGCAGATCTTCCATTAATTCTGTATTATAGCCTCAAGGAGGCTCGTCCTTGCTGACGACGAATTATCAAAGCTGCAAATTAGATTTGGTTAACAAAATTGTGAAATCTGCCCAGTTTCGGCTACCAAATTGGGCAGACGATAAGAGACAATGTGTTGGTCAAAGCATGCTTGAAACATTATTTCGTGACTGGTATTTGTTCTTAAACTGTACGCGTTCACCTTGTTTTACGTGTAGACCTATGAGCAGGGGCGGATTGAGAGGGGGCAAGATGGGGGAGGGTGTGCATCAAGCCCCGGATGCCACACTCAGACAGACAAGCACAATTTTGGACATTTTAAAGTTTAAAAAATATGTTTTTAACTAAGAAACATTTTTACATGCATATATTACTTATTTTGTTTCTGATATGTCTTATAACTTACCGTTATCCTGCTATTCCAATTCTACAAGAGGCTTCCACTCGCGTTATACCTGAAGCAATCCCCACGCAGGATACAATTCACTTCATTTAACACAATTTGTCAATGTGTAACTTATTAATATCATCAGATTTTCAGTGTACATATTGTGAACAAATCTGATTCTAGATTTCGTGAACAGTTTAGGAGTAAAACAACGTTCAACAAAAGAATAAAATAGATAATTTTTAAAAAAACTTTTTATCATGATCATATTTAGTTCAGTTTAGAATAAAGTAAGTTTAGAATAAAGTAAGTTTAGAATAAAGTAAGTTTAGAATAAAGTAAGTTTAGAATAAAGTAAGTTTAGAATAAAGTAAGTTTAGAATAAAGTAAGTTTAGAATAAAGTAAGTTTAGAATAAAGTAAGTTTAGAATAAAGTAAGTTTAGAATAAAGTAAGTTTAGAATAAAGTAAGTTCTTCATTTTTCTGTGTTCTTCAAATTTTGAAGTCATGGTTTCTCAAACCATGCCCCCCCCCCCCCATGGAGTGGTGACAATGTGGGGGCAATGGTGTCTATATTTTTTTTTCAAAGGACAAAAATGGTTGCAATTGCATTGTAGTTATAATCCAAACTTTCTCTAGCGATACTTCTCGACTTAAATCTGTTGGACTTTGACTTATGTTTTGTTAACCCACAGGTTCCTGTCTCTTTGATGTCTAGTGGCCGAAAAAACAAACTCTAACAGCTTCTTGGGTAGACATCACTTGGCTCTGTGGCTTTAAACAAAATAGATTAAATTACACAAAGGGCCCTCATCTTTAAACTGTATAAGATATAATAGGGCAGTACATTTCTATACAGACTTAAGAAAATAAAAATTCTGGAAAACTTTGGATAAAAAAAAGGTGGCCGGGTGTTGGGTTTAGAACCCCCCCCCCCCCCTCCTACGAAATAAAATATTTAAATATCTATCAGAAACATGTTCCTTCTAGTCGCCATTACTATAGTCATTTGCAAGCCTTAGAAAAACTAAAGCAAACTACAGTTATCGGATTCCATGGGCGTAACAGAGAAGTTAATGTTCCGCTTCCTATTTTGTCCCCCCCCCCCACCCCCCAAAAAAAATTGATTTGTTTTCTTACCAACATTTGGGCTCCATTAATTTCATAGCAGGATATTGCCCTGTAGACTCCTCAGAAAATGCTTTTTATCTCTACGTTTACAAGGCTCTCTCAGACCTCTTAGCTGTCAAGAGAAGAGTCACCAAAGAAACTGTTTTGTTTGTTTGTTTTTCTTGCCGAAAGTTAAGAAACACTGCTCTTATTGTCATATGAATAACGTTCTGTTTTCTCTGATCTATCTATCTATCTATCTATCTATCTATCTATCTATCTATCTATCTATCTATCTATCTATCTATCTATCTATCTGTCTATCTATCTATATCTATATCTATATCTATATCTATCTATCTATCTATCTATCTATCTATATATATATATATATATGTGTGGCTCAGGCTTTCTTCAAACTGCACCACACGACACCACCAACAGAAGTGTAGCGATATAATATAAAAATTATATTTTAATTCAACTAATTTTGTTCACAAACTATGATTTCTAAATAAAAGTAGGACCCCCCCTACACACTCAAAGGGTTTAGGTTGGAAGGGCAGTAGATGTATTCACCCCCACATAATATAAAGATGGGCTAAAATATTAATAACCAGTTTTAATTATATATCTATTTTATTGATACTGTTAACATGTTGTGATTTCTTCAAATAAATTGGAGAGCCCCCACCTCGAAAGTTTATGGTGTGTGTGTGTGGGTGGGGTGATGCCATCGCCACCTACCCATCCCACCAATTCGGCCAACATATTAGAGAGGGGGGCAAAATAATCTAAAAATAGGTTGAAATATAAATAATTAGTATATATTATTAACATAACTAGTAAATTTATTATAGAATTCACACAATTTGTATACGAATTTATTACTTATGTTAAAAATATATACTAGTTATTTATATTTGAACCTATTTTTATATTATTTCGCCCCCCCCCCCCCCAGTATGTTGGCCGATTTGGTGGTGTCTGGAGGGGGCGATGGTATCAATCCCACCCACCCCCATATACTTTCGAGTGGGGGGGGGGGGCGGTCCAATTTATTTGTAGAAATCACAGCTTGCTAACAGAATCAATTAAATATCTATATAATTAAAACTTGTTATTGATATTTGAACCGACCTTTATATTATGTCGTTCTCCTGGTGGCCGACTGGGTTGGGGAGAGAATACATCAATTGCCCTTCCCACCTAAACCCTTTGAGTGGGCGGGGCGGTCCGTTTTTATGGAGAAATCATAGTTTGTGAACAAAATTAGTTGAATTAATATATAATTTTTATATTATGTCGCTCCCTTTCTGGTATTTTGGCCGATTCGGTGGGGGGGGGGGGGGCGATTGCATGTACTGCCCTCCCCACTCTAGCCCTCTGAGTTCTGGGGGGGGGGGGGGCGGTCCTATTTTTGTGGAGAATCATAGTTTGTGAACAAAATTAATTACATATCTATATAATATAAACTACGTATTGATAATGACCCATTGTATATTATGTCGTACCACACTCTAGTCTCAAATTGTATCCTTAGTAAATTTAAATGAAAAAGGGTTGTACCAGATGGGAGGGGCGATACATGCAATCTCATTTCCCCCCATCGGACAAACAAATACTTTTTCTTTTTGTATTATAGTTAAGAAATTAAAAATATTAAAACATGTGTCATTAATACAATTTATATATACTATAAATTAAATTCTTATATCGAGTCGCCCCACCCCTATTCTTTAATGCCTAATGCAATCTTTAGCAGAAATTATTAAAGGAGCGAGGATTAATCGTTTTCACTCTACAGCCCCTCCCATTTCCAGACAGAGATTATGTAATTTCACATTTCAAATTTTTCAGCATAAGAGTCACGATTGAGATGAGTTCTAATTCCAAATAATGTTTTTATTGTCACCTTTTCTCAACCTTTACTCAATCTGATATTTTTCTAGTTAAATAAATTTGGGACTATAACAATTTATAATTATTTTTCTTGAATACTATTTATCGAATTTTTTGTTTCGGCGGCGATCCTCAAAGCCAAAATCTAAATATGTGAGATATCTTATCTTTTCAAGGAACAAATCGGTTTTATTTGCAATGTATTAAAGGGCCTATAAATTCATATTAGAATATTTTTCAAGTACAACATTATTCAAAAGGTCCTTTTTTAATAGTATGAATAATGAGCTTTAGGTCAGGAGAATGCGTTTCTGCGGTGAAGAATGCAAGAAAACGATTTTGGCGTCGGGGCTTCGCCCCGAACCCCACAAGAGTACTTTATAGCGATGCCCAAGTTGTCTTGTTTTTGCTGAAGGTTGAGAAATGCTGCTATTTTTATTCTCATATATATGTGTGTGTGTGTGCTGTACGCACGTTCATGCATAGGGTTAGGGTTTACTGGGCGTTAGGGTTAGGGTTTGGAAAAAAATCGCCCCCCCCCCCCACTCCAAAGTTCTGGATCCGCTAGCGATGTACGAATGAGGATACGGTTAATGGGCGTTAGGGTTAACGTTTGGAAAAAAGTCGCTACTCAAAAGTTCCGCTAGTTGTCTATGGCCATATTGAACTATAGACCTTAACGTGCTAAAGAAGACATTCAACTATAGAGAAGAGAAGCTTACTGTGGTTGTAATGCTATGCTGGCGGCAATACGTAACTACAAAGTCGCCAGGCTGCAACAAATTCAGAACAAGACTACATTAAGAAGTTCTAAACAAATTAGGAAGTACTTCTACTACTCTCTAGTCAATATAACAGGGGTTCTAACTCGTAAATGCTTTAATGAGCCATGATATTATTTTATTATCTCCCCTAGATAATAAAGCGTAATTTCAAGGCAAAAGCCTTTTGCTTGGGTATTGCTAATGTAAAACGGACATATAACGATTTTAAAAAAATATACTACTATATTTTATTTCATCAAACGCTCAACAGTCCTTTGAACCATTACATTTAGAATGACGCACATACATTACCCATTAAAAGGCTTGGCGTCAAAAAGTGTTATGGGATCTTTGTTACTAAATTGTTACACAATATGGCTGAATGGTGAAATGTCACATTTGTAGACGCACAGCAGAGAAGAAATGCAAAAAAAAATTTTAAGAAATGATCACTTCAACTGCTTACATTCAGAACAGCAGTTATATATTTTGTTGTTTTGTTTGCCAGTCTGTACGAATGTCTGTCACGTTTATATCTTTAAAAAAATAAAGCATGTTATGAATTTTGTTTAAACAGATTTTATTTTACAACAAAAACTTAGAAAAACATGAAAGTTAGTAACACATACAGGTAGACTAATAGAGTTCGCTCTACTAAATTCATCTAGATGGTTTACAGTACAACTTTCTCTAAAGCCTGGTCGAAATCTTTGATTAGATCGCCTGCGTCTTCAATACCGATGCTGTCAGAAACAAAACAAAAGATCATTTAGGTTGCAGGACAAGATGTACTTAATAAAATATACAATTTATTCAAATTACCAAAACCACAAAAGATGTGTTTCTTTAAAGTGCACTAGCCGGATATGACCCGATACCTGCGGAGTGCCATCACACACCACGTACCTACTGGTTAGAAATTAGATGTATATCAAACTTGGAGAATGTTCCTTTCACATTTATTTTTTATTTTGCACGAAAAGAAAAGTAGATTGTGTAAATAGGTTAACCCGTTCAATAGATATCTTCATATCAAAGATACATACTGTGAAAACGGGTTTACCCGAGCAGTTAAGTTTCTTTCTTTAATAGAGATACAATTAGGTACTTTTTTCTATTTTTAGGGCCCTCCGACTGTAGTTTTTTATTGAAACGGCGTCTTAGGTATTTCTGTAAAGGGAAACAACGAAGTCATGTACCTGATCCTCAGCATGCCTGGAGTTATTCCACTTTCATCTGTCTCCTCGCTGGTCAGTAAGTACTTGCCGTGGGTCATGCTGTAGGGGTGTTCCACCAGACTCTCCACGCCACCGAGTGACACGGCCAACCTTATTACCCTGACATTCTGGGAACCAGAAACTTTAAATATATTTATTTACATGAAATAAAAAGCTATTACTTTAAACGCTCTATTTACCTTTTAATGGGTATTGCTTATAACTAGCCCAGTTGGGCACATAACACATGAATGGTGTTAAGACTCCTTGTTAACAATTTATGGCAATTTAATTGCAATCTCTTCGGTTTCAAAGATTAAGAATGAGTGCAGTGTTTCAGATCAACACGAAAACCCTGTTGCAACCTGTATATTTTTCAACATCTCGTACAGAGAAAGCCGTTGTCCACCAGCGGTCTATTTACGTTTTCTTTCCATCTTCCAAATAGACAGCCATTAATTATCGGCAGCACTTGTGTATGACGTAACTTCCGGGACATGACAAGGAGCTTCAATGTAAATAAAAATTTCACCCAAAGTGCTTAGGGTAGAAACCGGAGAAAAAAAACAAACTATGGAATGACTGCATAGTCGCGTGCGCTCCGACCTTTCGTCTCCATAGTCCCTGATTCGAGCCCTTCCGTCCTACAGGACGTTTGGCTAAGAAGTAATAATCTTCAATAATAAAAAGAACTCTTAAATATGTAAAACAAAACAATGATACCATGTCACTAAGATTGCAAGCTATATAACAAAAAAGAGACTATATATAGCGAACTTATTAAAATTCTAAAACGGACCTCCGCCACTGTTCTGCCTCCTTGTTCTCCTCCTTTGATCTCTGCCATGATCATCCCGCTGTATGCAGACATCTGCTTCTTGGCGATCTCGTGCTGTGGGTGAGACTTGAGGCCAGGGTAGTGGACACGCTGGACCTGATGACGTCATACAGACATCGTACCGACAGAATATAATAGATACAAAATAAAAATGTTAATAAAATTAGAAATGTGACGCTGAAACACTGAAAGACATATTACACATAGAAAGGCAGCACATGGGCCTTTTTTTTTTTTGGTACTGAATCTATATGCATTGTATTTATGTTGTCTGCTTGTTCTTTTGAGAGATATACAGCTGAAATGGAGGCATTGTTCTTCTAATATGGTCTATGACTAACAACTGTCAGCGTCGGCTCTGTTAATAGCTGTTGGTGAAGGCAGGTGTGGAGAGGTTGGGGTGGCATTAGATAGGGGCTTATGACCGCTAACTTTTGGAGGGCAAAGGCAAGCTAGCGAAGGTCTTCAGATTAGAACAATGTTTTTGGACATCTCTGTGGTCTAGAGGTTCATGCGCTGAGCAATTTGATGCTTTGATGCTAGGCAGCGCTAGAGTTGTATCGGTGCAGACCCTGATTTCTTTATATTTAATCCATAGTTTTCTATCGTTAAAAGGTTGGTCCCTAGTGCTGCCTTTATGAATTGAATTTATATGCAAGAATTTGAAATGTCCAGTTTTAGTTTTCTTGCTGGATCAAATAGTGACAAACATTTTCTGACTGTTGTTGTTGTTTGATCACATTGTTCTTGTAGTTTTTTCATATTGTTGATGATGATGATGTTGTGGTTGAAGCTTTATTTGATTTGTTAATATTGTTGTTGTTGTGATCATTGTTGTTTTTATTCAGAAATTATGTATGTTTATTAATTGGCTGCGTGGAGGGGGGGGGGGACTCCTGTGTGGTGGACATCGTTCTGACCATAACTAATATCCAGGCTTGCATCTCGTTACGTCTACTAGTTGACCCCTACTTGGTGTACGACTGAATGAGGTCAACTAAGTTGTGAATAACTTCAACGAAGTGGCTTTTACTTTTAGATCTACTACAACGTTCTGCAATCTTTTGAGCATTAATATCTACAGACCACACAGTCTCGAGAGTAGGAGAGGGAGGACAAAGACAAAGTGATACTAGGTTGTCACATATTATTTGAAACGAATAATTTTCCGCTTGTTAGAAATCTAATTCTAAACCCTTTATTTTTTGGATATTTTATAACAGTAAGTTCTATGTTGGGATCAGACTCTTACTCTACGGCCAGGCCACTGGGTTAAAGTTAAACAAATAAGTATTAAAGTATGTCTGTGTTTCTATTTGTTTTGTCATTGAAATGCAAGTCATAGCCTGGTAGCATGATTTACCCACACTTCGCTGTGAATGACCTTCTTGACCTAAACTTGGAGATGATTGACCTTCTTAACACACACTTTATGAGAAATGAGATGCTTAACCCACACCAGGACGGCCTTAGATATTCGAGGCCCTAAGCGAAGTGAATACGGTTGCCCCAAAGGAAACAACGAAAAAACCAAGATGTTATTAAAAACCTAGAGTACTCAAACAATAACATTGAGGACAAACTACGCTAAGTTTCTTCTCTTAAACATTTTTGTTTTAGTCCTGTTCGAAACCCTACCAATCGCGGGCCCTAGGCGGATGATAGTTAGCCTCTGCATAAGGCCGACCCTGCCCGCACTTCGCTGTAAACGACCATACTTCGCTTTAAGTGATCTTAAACCACACTTTGAGACAAATGACCCGCTTGACCTAAACTTGCGATAAGTGACATTTTTACCCAGAGTTTGGTATCAATAAAAAAAAAAAGAGCAATACTTATTGACCAGGTCTCCATCATGTGTACTCCCATCAACACTGTTCGCTACTCACCTTAGGGTGCTGCTCCAGAAACGTAGCCACCCTCAAGGCGTTGGCACTGATTTTCTCCATCCTTAGAATTAAAGTTTTTAGCCCTCTTATGACCAGACTTGCGTCGTGCGGGGACTGTTAAGAGAGAGACGCACACACAATATATTTACACTATATAAACACATACACGCAGGCCCGCCTACACAACCTCTCACTTGTATTGTCTTTTTAAAACCGCCAGAAATCAATGGAGCGTAGTACACAATGAATGTACAGTTAAAACATTAATCATTAAAAATGGAGCAAATAATTGTTTCGATTAGTTCCTTTAATAGGCTATCGTTTAGAAATAAATTCAGGGGTTATTCAGTTCTGTTTCATTCAATGACCGAGATCTACAATTTCTAGAATTATGTTAATTTAGTAGGACCAAGATTTTAACAATTCGAATAAGTTGTTAGACGTCCATAATTTAGGACATACATGCGAGTGCGTAATGCATATCACAAGGTCGTTTTAACCTTTGAATTTTTTAAAATACAGTTAGAAGATTTTAACCTGTGTAAGACTTAATTTATTTAATATTTCATTTAAAAAGAACAAAACTCTTGAATTGAATTAACTAAAGGCTTAAAAACAGATCTAAAATGTGACTAAGAAAGTTCTACCGATAAATTGAACACTTTGTTTCTTTATTTGATTGACACATTTTTTTGTACTAAATAACAATGAATCATTCAAGCTAAAAAAAAAAAGTGTACAGATTTGTCATCTATTTAGAAAACAATAATTTGAACACTCGATAATAAAAAACAAAATGTAGTCAAATAAGGTAAGAAAATGTGAAATATACCGAATAATGCAGGGAAAAAATTTAATGAATTAATCTTTATTGTAGCCGAATTATAAAATGCCTTGCTATGGGAGAGCTTATTTTTAAAGAAATTTGCTAATTTAATTTAAAAACAAAGAGGTTTTTTATGTTTATTTATGTGTGTGCCTTTTTAACAATAATCATGGGCGGCCCTTAGTTATCACTGAGACGTATCCACTTACCAGCATGTTACCGTATGTTCCTTGAATATGTTTGAGGACACGCCACTGATGCACAGTTTTGGTGGTCACCACTCCTCCAATCAGATCCGAGTGTCCGCCTATGTACTTGGTGCTGTCAACAAAACATAAACATTGAGAACAAAAAAAAACGTTAACCTTATGTAGCTGTGTGCTACAGCCAATAGAGGTACTACTTTACTATTCAACAGCTACGCAGGGCAGGAAAGATATCCCATATCTTTTTTTTTGTGAGATGAAAAGTGGTTGGCGTAACAGAGGTGCCACCCCCTTCCCCAGAAAAAGCATTAAAGACCAGATTAGGCGCCAACTTTGACATAGATAGCTGGAGTTTTTTTTTCTTTCCCAAAGGCCGCGGGATATACATCTGAGACCAAAAGAAAATCCACTGTCGAGGACAGACGTAGAGGGTGAAACGAGAAGCTTCTACCATCGCCGGACAACGGATGTCTACGCTGGGTGTGGCTAAATATGTAGTGCTGTGTAGAAACGTGAAATACTGTACTCCTAAATTATCTTCGGACTCGAAGACAACCCTTAATATTATTATGATTATTATGTACTTGCGTGTAAAAAAAAAAGGAAAAAAAAGGGGGCGGGGTAATATATGACGTATTAAAAGTTCTCTAGCAACTCACCAGCTGTGGACAGAAAAGTCAATGCCGTATGGTATAAAGTGCTGCAAAGCCGGACTCCCAAATGTGCCATCCACAGCTATCAGGATGTTCTTGGCTTTGGCCAGCGCTGCGAGTATCTCAACATCTACAACTGTAGCATCAGGATTGCAAGGCGTCTCAAACCACAGAAGCTGCAAGTGAAAGAAATCATTTGCAATCTCGAAATCATTCCAGGGGCGTTCTAGTGAAAGTTTTTCAGGCTACTACAAACCTTGAGCTTAACTATAAAGTTCACTCAATAGACAAAATAACATTAATGCAAAACTTAAATGTGATTCTAGATGATACTGAATCTAACCTAATCAATCAGATTTATTTTTATAACAAAAGCAGTCATAGAGCGATTGGTTTCCCAGCCGAGGGTTCTCGAGTACGGATAAGGGTGTAAGACTTGGAGTTTCAATTTCTTATGGCGCCCCTGAGTCTACCCAACTTTAATGGATGCTTAACATAAGTTAGGAAACAAAATAAAGGCAATAGGTCGTTGTGCTGGCCACATGACACCCTCATTAACCATGGGCTACAGAAAAGATGACCTTTGTGTCATCTGCTCAATAAACCACAAGGTCTGAAATGGGTACTTTAGAGAATACCCATATTTTGGTACATTGGCAAATTAATAGGAAGATCCTTGCCACCATCTTGCTGGGAACACACATTGCTCATCCAAGTTGATGTTTTGAAAACAAATTATGCAAATAATCTATGTGTCAAATGTTATTCCGTGCACACTATATGACATGAGCTAATCTTCTGGATCGACTATATTCCTATATCTATGAGGGTGGAGTTTGTGCTTTATTTGTGTGTGTGCTTGTACCTTAGTGTTGGGCTTGATGAGCTGCTCAACTTTCTCCACAGTGACGTCCTTTAGAGAAGTCAGCTCCACTCCGAAGGCGCTCTTCATGTGCTTGAGAGCAGTCGCTGTGCCGGGATACACCGGAAGTTGATAAATCTGTTCAGTAGAGTGTAAACATTTACCAACATACTTGTACAAGGGTGACAAACGTGTACACCAAAAGGGTGTGAATCACACTCCCCGTGAGATGAGCCTTACTCCCAGTCCTACACACCCGACTTCCAGTCCTACATACAATCCTCACTTCCCGTGGAATAATAATTATTTTTAAAGCGCGTTAATCGACTCTACACCAAAACCCATTTTAAAAGTGTAGTTATTTAAAGAACTAATATGAAATAAAAAGACTTGCACTTCTCCTTAGTCTGGGCCGCGTATGAAGTCACAGCCACAGGAACACTAAACTACTATCTACGTAAGAAGGCAAAGAAAGAGAGAAACAAAACAAAACCGAAAAAAGGAAGAAAACAATAGAGAGAAAGAAAGACATTAGAATATAACCAGGGGGCATGTTCCAGCTCAAGACGTCTCAAAACAATACCCAGAGTTACATTGATACTTAGAATCGATTCATTTTGATTAGCCTGCAACAGGAAATGCTTTGTCGATTTATTCACCCCCACCCATTACTTTCGCAACAAAAAATAAAGAGAGGGGGGGTATTTCTTGCTAATATTCCTGCCCTCCCTCCTCCTCCCCTTTTCCTTCTAGCTCTCCTTCCCATTTTCGGACCCTCTCTCTGCTACTTTATATTCTGTTTCACTCACCACGTGATCTCCGCTCCTCAGAAAACCCAACATCACTGACGTCACTGCCGCCATGCCGCTGCTGAAGGTAATGGAGCCAGCGCCCCTCTCCAGGGAGTTGATAATGGCCTCTGCAGCCTCCGTGGTTGGGTTGGACAGCCGGGAGTAGATGGGCGCACCCTGAAATCAGGCCAAAAAAAAATATGACAAATAAAAATTAGTCCACAATTTACATTTGTTTCGTTTTGCATGATTTGGATGTTCCTGCAGAATTGAAGACGATTACATCGTCCCACAGGACAGATAGGGAATGACAGGGTTCGAACCGGGATTACCAAGACAACAATGCCGAGACCAGGCGCCAATGTACGCAAATGTATCTTCTTTCTAAGTGTCTTTAGTTGACTTATTTATGTTGTGTGTGTGTGTTTTGTATTTGGTATGTGTGTGGAGGGGTGTATCTGATTAAAGAAGAGTATCTCTGATTAAAGAAGTGTATCTCTGATTTAAAAAGGGTATCTCTGATTTAAAATGAGTATCTCTGATTAAAGAAGCGTATCTCTGATTTAAAAAGAGTATCTCTGATTAAAGAAGTGTATCTCTGATTTAAAAAGAGTATCTCTGATTAAAGAAGTGTATCACAGTATTCGGGAGTGTTTCTCTGATTTAAGAAGTGTATCTTTGTTTTGAGAAAATATATTCCTCTATTATGTTGCTTCTCACATTCACCGTATTAGTTACATTTCAAAGGTGATTCAAAGAAATATCCAGATGCATAATATGTAGAATAAAAGAAAAAAAACAAACGTATCATTTATTTTTACATGCTTAACGAACTGGAGCAAATGTTCTCCTGGGCATTCCATGATACAACTGTCTTCAGTAGTCCCCCCCCCCCCCGAACCTCCTCTCCCCTTCGCCTTCTCAGAGGCAGCTGTGAAGTTGGTAAGTGCCTTCTTCAGGCATTGGAACAACAAAGAAGAAAGTATGTGTCGACCAACATTCACATCAGAAGTCAGTTTAAGTCTACACTGCAGTTAGTCTTATATTTACCTAACTGTAGACCTCACGGTGACTGAAAGAGGTTTGAAGAGATAAGTCTAGAACAGAGATGGTGAGGACAGAGAAAGAGAGAGAGAGAGAGAGAGAAGGAGGGATGGAAAGTGATGAGAGTGGGAGGTGGGGCGAGAGAGGGACAGAGGGTAAAAGCAAGTGAGAGAGATGGAGGGAGGGAGGATGTAAGAAAGAGGGGGGAAGAGATGGAGAGAGGAAGAGAAGTGAGTAAGGTGAGTTGAGAGATTAAGGAAGGTAGAAAGAGGTAGAGAGTGAGAGACGAAAATAAATTGTCTAAATAAAAAGATACACATGGAATAGGAAACTTTTTAATTTGTGAATGAACAAAGAGGGAAAAAAAACTCCGTTGTCCATTGAGGTCATTTGACTAAAATGACTAATGAGGTTTCAAAGTACTATTTTAAGATCTGTATTTACTAACTTAAACTCATCAACCTGTAAAGAAGAGCAAGTAAGGGACATAACATTTCACTGTGAAGAAAAATCCTTTTTTTCTCCAGACAACTTTATAGTTTATAGTCACGAGGCAGTGTTTCTGCAATTTTTATTTGTGATGCCACCCCAGAAAACAAAAATAACGACTGGGTCCCCCTACAATAATCTTGGAGGATTGGGTGGAGCGCTGTTAGCTGCCCTAGGAAAGTTAGAGGCACCAAGCTATTTCCTACATTCAGAGATGCAGAAGCTTTTTCCCCTGACATCTAAAGTGCACAGTGTATATATATGTAAGAATTATGTAGGTCTGGTAAAGTAAAACAAGAACAATCTTTTTAAAATATTTTAAAATTTTAAAAAAAGTCAATACCTTGTGTTTACATCTTATAGAGCGATTAGTATGCTCCTAACAGCTAATAAATGCTAGATTTAGAAAAAAATCTACCATTTAAACGTGAAAAAAAAACAACAATCGTATTGAAAAAACAATGTTAAAATTTCTTCTGTGAGATAACTGCCTTATATACCGCCTTGTTGAATTGATTTCAAAGAAAGATCTCGTAAATATGTGTTTGTGTAGGGCAATGTGTTTGTGTATGTGTATATCAATGTGTCTGTCTATGTCAGTGTGTGTAAGTAAGAATGTTTTATGATTCTTTCATAATATGGCCGTCTTTGTATCAGAACTCCATGTTACCATGTAATTAGGCATTGTATTAACGCAAAATTGAATTGAAATGCTGGTAAGTCCGTTAACTATGAAAGAAATTGAAGGATGGATGTTTTTTTTTTTAATTTATTTCTTATAGTTTTTATCCACACGTGTAAAAACACTTTTCTTCAAATACTCTTGCGCTACGCTTTTTTGTTACAGTTCATAGTACATGTCAAAGTTTAAATTAAATCAGTAGCCAACAACAACAAAAAAAGAAAAAAAAATTATTTCATTCTCAAACTTTTCACCTCCAGTTATAACAGGGCGGCTGTTCATCTTTTGTCGATGTTCATTGAACGATCTCCTATTATGTCGTCTGCAACTAATTCAATCTTCTCGACCCGAGACTGTCTCAATAGACTGTTCACTTTATGTGTAAAGGACGCAAAGTTCTCACTGAACATTCTGAATTTATTTTTGTTCAATATTTGTCATGGTATTTAAATTGAAGACTTGAGACAGTCTTAGAAGTGTCTCAAAGTTTTGTTTACCTTACGGAGAGCAGTGACAAAGTCTCAAATCGAAAGTTCGTGGCGATAAAATACGTTAGAAGCGTGCTGAAGGTGTGACCTGGTGATTGTAGCTTCACAAAAGAGTTAAGTCACACACTTGAAAGAGAGGCCCATAGTGGGGAAAGAGAAGGAGCGAGAGAGATGAAGCGCGAGTATTAGAGAAAGAAAGGAAAGGATGACAGAACACGAGAGAAAAAAGAGGAATAGAACGATATAGAAGGGAGGGAGAAAGACAGAGAGATTGAGAGAGCAAGATAGAGAGAGAGAGAGGAGAAATCTTAAGAAATGAAGAAGAGGGGCGTAAATTTAAGAGTAGAGAGAGAAAAAGAGAGAGTAAATGAGAGGGAGGCACACGAGGAAGAGAGAGCGAAACAGAACAAGACAGAGGTTGTTTCGAGAAAGAGAGAGTAAAACAGAACAAGACAGAGACATGGGCGACCCCTAAAAAGGGAAAGACGCTATTAGTTTTGAGTGGAATGTCTGTCTGTCCGTCCGTCCATCCAGTTTAGATCTCAGAAGCTAGAAAAGAAAATGAAAATCGGACAGCATAATATTTTAGATCATTCAAAGTTCTGATGCAACGGTTACTTTTTTTTTCTTTTCCGAAAGTGAACCATATAAATTTTCTAATTATATGTGCAAGCAGATTGTTCAAAAAATTACACCACTTTTCAATGAAAAACTTTAGGGGAGGTAAGTTTTTTTTTAAGGATTACAGACTTCTTCATTAATAACTCAAGCTTCATTCATAGATTCGCGTATTGGTTGCAAAAAAAAAATGCATCTAACGTCACAATGGAAAAAGTATCAATGTATTATTATAAAATATATTTTTCATTTATTGACTAGCTCATTGAATGAAATACTGATTGAAATGTTGTCTTTAAAAAGAATTTTGATACGAACTTCGTTTCAATTGTAAGTTAAAAAAAAAACGAACTACTTTTATAGCGCGCAGTTTGTCACACATCGTCATTAGGCTATACACTTGACAACAATCTAAATAAGGCTAGTTCTGGATCTTAATCTAGAGTCTATTTAGTCTAGACCTAAACCTGAGATTTAGATCTAGTTTAGGTCAAGAGTCTAGATCTAGATCAAGAACCAGTCTAGAAATCTAGAATCTAGATCAAGAACCAGTATGGAAAACTAGAATCTAGATCTAGACTATATCTAGAACTAGTCAAGAAATCTACATCTTGTGTAGATCTAGATTCTATATATATTCTATATTCTGGATCTAGTCTAGACCTATCAAGTAAATAGAGCGATTATGATCAGGGTTAGTAGGCCTACTAGTGGCTAATAGTGTATAAGCCTATGCTGTTCGCATGGGAAACCTGTTAAGTTGTGCAGGGTCATTTTTTTAAAATTTCTTACTACGTCTACTCCACTATATTAATCAAAATTGTTGGTAAGAAGCAGGTATCTTGGAGCAGTGACGTCATGAGGGGAGGCGAGGATGCGGTCCGCACCGATCGACACCAATATATATCTTAGAGCAGTGGCGTCACTAGGGGGAGGGGGTGTGAGGGGTGATGTCCGCAACACTCGACACCATTTTGGGGGTGACAACCAAGTTGGAAAAATTATAACTTGGTAAAAGCAGACACATGGGAAAAAATAATAATAAAATCTCTAGATATATGCCCAAATACATCTAGATGGTGGTTTAAGTGTCAATGATACAGCGAAATGTTATACCATTTCTGTCTTAAAATATAACAAAAGAAACCTTTTCATATGATGTTAAGTCTGTTTATAATTTTAATTAAATATTATTGTAAAATGTGCAATAAATGTAATAAATATTTGAGTAAAAATCAATAAAAGTAGGTCATCAGCTCACTGTATTGGTTCATCCAAAAAAAACAAACAACTAGCGATAGTGTTCGTTGGAACATATTTCAAGAAACTTGATGAAAAGGGTTGGCAACCTGAGCTACCGCACTAGGTGCCACCGACACTGTATCAGGAGGTTTCTGTCAAGAGCAGGGGTGTGTAAGATGTGAGATTGTGTGTATGTGTGTTTGTTTATTTTATTAGTTGTGAGTGGTGAACTGTTTTAGCGCGGGGTTTTCAAGGGGGGACAATAAGGTTTCCTGTGGTCAGTCTAGTCAGTTGGAGAGCTGATCTGGTCTGAGTAGGGTGTTGGTGATTGTTGACAGTTGTATTGTCTAGATTAAGGAGACATTATTTCTGCTATGTGTGTGTACCGTGTATTTGGGGTAATGTTATTTGTGTCATGAATACCTTTTAGTAGTTTATTATTGAATCTAGTCTAGGCGCCCTGGAATATTTAAGTTGGGCACATTTTAATACTCTTACTATTGATGATTATGTATTCTATATTATGTATGTAACCAGTTGAAATGCTGTAAATAAATGATGAGTGTACTTTATAATACGTGTACGCTTTAATGATCTACAGTCGGGGCATTAACTTACGCTCCTCAAAGAATCATACCCTTAGTACATCGAGCCATTTGTCTATAGAAAGAACAACCAAAAGTCCTTTACAGTTTCCATGCTGATCTTAGGTGATCACTTAACGCTAGTTGACTTATTCCATAAAAGCTAGCATAGTCTTATCAAAGACGACGTGTTGCATTGTTTGCTTTTATGTGAAAAATAACGCCACATTGTTTAAATTTCTTTAAACAATCAAAACAAGAATATTGCTGGAATATATTTCTCGTCCATTGGTGAATTTGATGGGGGCCGTCTCTGAGTTTATGTGATAACACAAATTCTCTTTGTAATCTTGTTATTTATAGTTCGTAGCAAATCAAGCGTTTTCATTCTGAAAAAACATGGAAATAATTTTGAATTATGATCCAGACAACTGACCTCTGCTGTTGCCGTCAAGCAATCCTCTGCCTTCTCTAACACGTACGTGCTGGAGTGATAGATGGGCATTATCAGGGGGTCTGTGACCGGACCTTTTCTTTGCAGCCTGGCAGAGACCGCAGCGGTGGTCGGGGTGACGTCTTCAAGGCTCAGACCCGCCACGGCTTCTTCATAGTTGGACTTGGCTGGCACATACCTGATAGACTGTCTCCTGCACGTGTGTGTGTGGGGGGGGGAGAAGGATGGGTGCACAAACAATATATTGGATGAGCGTAAAATAACAAAAAATAATTATACAGTACACTTAAAAACTGACTAACGTGAACTATTCTATTAGGGAAACGCTTATGGCCATCTCGTGTTAGGAAGTCACGTGTCTGGGAAATGGTGCTCTTGGGTATACGACTGGGTATTGTTGCTCAAGATAATCTATGACATAGTGCAGATATAGTGCTCATGAACATGGCTAGGAAATGGTGCTAATGAACACAGCTAGAAAATGGTGCTAATGAACACAGCTAGAAAAAGTGCTAATGGGCACAGCTAGGAAATGGTGCTAATGGGCACAGCTAGGAAATGGTGCTAATGGGCACAGCTAGGAAATGGTGCTAATTGGCACAGCTGGGAAATGGTGCTAATGGGCACAGCTAGGAAATGATGCAAATGGGCACAGGTAGGAAATGGTGCTAATGGGCACAGCTAGGAAATGGTGCTAATTGGCACAGCTAGGAAATGGTGCTAATTGGCACAGCTAGGAAATGGTGCTAATGGGCACAGCTAGGAAATGGTGCTAATTGGCACAGCTAGGAAATGGTGCTAATGGACACAGCTAGGAAATGGTGCTAATGGGCACAGCTAGGAAATGGTGCTAATGGGCACAGCTAAGAAATGGTGCTAATGGGCACAGCTAGGAAATGGTGCTAATGGGCACAGCTAAGAAATGGTGCTAATGGGCACAGCTAGGAAATGGTGCTAATGGGCACCAATCAATCAGAGAAAAATAGAGTGCCCTTAGCTCTAACGTAGGTATATACATTTTTATACCTATTAATTTTATTTATTTTTTTTGGAAAAAGGGGGAATTTTCTACCCTAAGTGCCGACATTTAGGTGGGCCGGATGGAAACACGTGGCGGGCCGAATATGGCCCACGGGCCGTATGTTGGGCATCCCTGCTTTAGGTCATCTTAGACATATTAAACAGTAATGATGGGCTGGTTTATTACTATTCAAATAATGCGATCAGATTGACATCTTTTAGCAAAGAAGTTATTTCAATTGTTTACAAGTTTCATCTTTCTCTGCATCCGTACGTCATCTGGCGAACCCCTAGGGGGGTAACGTACCACAGTTTGAGAACCACTGCATTAACCTATATAAAAGTAACTGCATTCTCCTTGACCTACTAGATATACAATAGGAAAAAATCTCAAGAAACAATCTCAAGAAACACACACAAAAAAAAGGGCAATTCATACTTTATGGAGATTACGACTTTCTGTAAAAGTGATTTTTTTGCTCTTAATTAATAACTAATGAATGATAGTTTTTATTTGAAAAAATGAGCATTTTTTTAAACCCGACACAATTCCCCCTTCCCACCTTAATGAAATAAATCCTGGTGAAGCGAATGTATAAATCTATTTTCTTAAATTCTATTATTTATTAGTTATTAACAGCAAAATAAGCGAAATGCTAGTACAAAAGTTATCGAGTAAAGAAAAACTCCAGACTTCCACAAACGGTCACCATCGACTGTGGGTAATTAGGTGGCACGAACAGATAGTTACTGTCAACAAAGAAAAAACCAATACCCCGGGATATTACAAAGTGAAAGTGGAGCTGAGTAGGACACACCCTGCGAAAATCTACTACCAATGTTGCAGGCATTTCATTAGAATCCTGAAGGAAGGAGTTAACTGGGAAGGCCTCAGCAAACCTGGAAGAGGTCGATACTGGAATGACAGATGGAAAAAAGTTGCCCAGATCCGATTTCGTTGGAGATGTATGGTCAAGTAAGTTAAGTCATAAGTCATCTGTCATTATCTAAGTCAGAAGTCATCTGTCATTATATGGCTAGTTTGTATTTGTACCCGATGAAGAATTTGCAAGCTGAGAAGAGGATTGAAACAATTTGCTTCACAGCTCGGAGTATACTAGCAAGAGGCAGTGGTAACGATATCTTTTTTTTTTAGATACCAACATCGAAAAGTACTTTCATTTTTTTTAATTGGTTACCGTTAGATTTTTTAATGGAGCCTCTAGAAGACTCGTTGTTGTGTTTATGTTGTCTGTCACGTACATATATCCAGAAAGAAAATCCCCATTGAAAATCCGATTTCAAAGTCGGTTTTCATTATGCTTCAAATATACCGCTGCCTAGTGTCTTTAAATTCCAGTCATTTTTTTTTTTCAGTAAGCCTTCACATTTGATCTCCTCCAGTCGAGTAGGGATTATGGATCAACTCATAAAAACAAGATGAATGACTGAGTGCTAGCTATGTTCATGTCAGAACGATGTCACCCAAGCAGCAGTTCCCCCTTCTTCACGCGGATGATTTGTCCAAAGGAACGCCAAGTGCCGATACACTTTGGGATCAGCGGCGTCGCAAGATCAGCAAGGGTGAGGCACTGTGTGATACAAGCTGCCTAAGGATCACTGACTCCAGATGTTCATCAGGGTTGACTCTCGAAGCCTTTCTCATGTTTGGGCATAGCCGCAAGGCAGCAGAGATTACAATTCTGCTTCACCTGAGTGAGTAGCCAGCCGCTTCTGTCAGCAGATTACAATATCTGAGCCGTTCGAGCCGCTTCTGACTGAAGATTACAATATCTGAGCCGTTCGAGCCGCTTCTGACTGAAGATTACAATATCTGAGCCTTACGAGCCGCTTCTGTCGGAAGATTACAATTTCTGAGCCATACGAGCCTCTTCTGTCTGAAGATGACAATATCTGAGCTATACGAGCCTTAGCTCTAACGTAGGTATATACATTTTTATACCTATTAATTTTATTTATTTTTTGGAAAAAGGGGGAATTTTCTACCCTATGTGCCGACATTTAGGTGGGCCGGATGGAAACACGTGGCGGGCCGAATATGGCCCACGGGCCGTATGTTGGGCATCCCTGCTTTAGGTCATCTTAGACATATTAAACAGTAATGATGGGCTGGTTTATTACTATTCAAATAATGCGATCAGATTGACATCTTTTAGCAAAGAAGTTATTTCAATTGTTTACAAGTTTCATCTTTCTCTGCATCCGTACGTCATCTGGCGAACCCCTAGGGGGGTAACGTACCACAGTTTGAGAACCACTGCATTAACCTATATAAAAGTAACTGCATTCTCCTTGACCTACTAGATATACAATAGGAAAAAATCTCAAGAAACAATCTCAAGAAACACACACAAAAAAAAGGGCAATTCATACTTTATGGAGATTACGACTTTCTGTAAAAGTGATTTTTTTGCTCTTAATTAATAACTAATGAATGATAGTTTTTATTTGAAAAAATGAGCATTTTTTTAAACCCGACACAATTCCCCCTTCCCACCTTAATGAAATAAATCCTGGTGAAGCGAATGTATAAATCTATTTTCTTAAATTCTATTATTTATTAGTTATTAACAGCAAAATAAGCGAAATGCTAGTACAAAAGTTATCGAGTAAAGAAAAACTCCAGACTTCCACAAACGGTCACCATCGACTGTGGGTAATTAGGTGGCACGAACAGATAGTTACTGTCAACAAAGAAAAAACCAATACCCCGGGATATTACAAAGTGAAAGTGGAGCTGAGTAGGACACACCCTGCGAAAATCTACTACCAATGTTGCAGGCATTTCATTAGAATCCTGAAGGAAGGAGTTAACTGGGAAGGCCTCAGCAAACCTGGAAGAGGTCGATACTGGAATGACAGATGGAAAAAAGTTGCCCAGATCCGATTTCGTTGGAGATGTATGGTCAAGTAAGTTAAGTCATAAGTCATCTGTCATTATCTAAGTCAGAAGTCATCTGTCATTATATGGCTAGTTTGTATTTGTACCCGATGAAGAATTTGCAAGCTGAGAAGAGGATTGAAACAATTTGCTTCACAGCTCGGAGTATACTAGCAAGAGGCAGTGGTAACGATATCTTTTTTTTTTAGATACCAACATCGAAAAGTACTTTCATTTTTTTTAATTGGTTACCGTTAGATTTTTTAATGGAGCCTCTAGAAGACTCGTTGTTGTGTTTATGTTGTCTGTCACGTACATATATCCAGAAAGAAAATCCCCATTGAAAATCCGATTTCAAAGTCGGTTTTCATTATGCTTCAAATATACCGCTGCCTAGTGTCTTTAAATTCCAGTCATTTTTTTTTTTCAGTAAGCCTTCACATTTGATCTCCTCCAGTCGAGTAGGGATTATGGATCAACTCATAAAAACAAGATGAATGACTGAGTGCTAGCTATGTTCATGTCAGAACGATGTCACCCAAGCAGCAGTTCCCCCTTCTTCACGCGGATGATTTGTCCAAAGGAACGCCAAGTGCCGATACACTTTGGGATCAGCGGCGTCGCAAGATCAGCAAGGGTGAGGCACTGTGTGATACAAGCTGCCTAAGGATCACTGACTCCAGATGTTCATCCGGGTTGACTCTCGAAGCCTTTCTCATGTTTGGGCATAGCCGCAAGGCAGCAGAGATTACAATTCTGCTTCACCTGAGTGAGTAGCCAGCCGCTTCTGTCAGCAGATTACAATATCTGAGCCGTTCGAGCCGCTTCTGACTGAAGATTACAATTTCTGAGCCATACGAGCCTCTTCTGTCTGAAGATGACAATATCTGAGCCATACGAGCCTCTTCTGTCTGAAGATGACAATATCTGAGCCATACGAGCCTCTTCTGTCTGAAGATTACAATATCTGAGCCATACGAGCCGCTTCTGTCTGAAGATGACAATATCTGAGCCATACGAGCCTCTTCTGTCTGAAGATGACAATATCTGAGCCATACGAGCCGCTTCTGTCTGAAGATTACAGTATCTGAGCCATACGAGCCGCTTCTGTCTGAAGATGACAATATCTGAGCCATACGAGCCGCTTCTGTCTGAAGATGACAATATCTGAGCCATACGAGCCGCTTCTGTCTGAAGATAACAATATCTGAGCCATAAGTGAAGGCCAGGATTAGGACTGGTTGTCACAGACTATTTGAGACACGTGCCATTGGAAGTATTTTATAGCTAATCGAGTGCGTACATCCATTACAAAAAAAAGCATCAAAAAAAGTATAAAGTTATTTTACATAAAACAAGAGAGCTACTTATAAAGGCAATTCATGGACTTTAGGCT
This sequence comes from Biomphalaria pfeifferi, assembly GCA_030265305.1. NCBI lineage: Eukaryota > Metazoa > Mollusca > Gastropoda > Planorbidae > Biomphalaria > Biomphalaria pfeifferi. Next base: position 1,466,914 of record JASAOG010000033.1, read on the forward strand.
TTAAATATTAATGGAGTTGTTTTTTTAAAGAAAAAACTAGAAAAATACTCAACTCAGAATCTCCCATGATGTCTATAGTTCAGTTGATAGCAAACAAACCTGGTACTAATCTGTTGGCTGAGGTAAACACTACTAGACAGATCAATGACTGGTGTGTAGACACAATCCTCTCCAAAGTCACAAAGTCGTTGTGTACTACACATTGAGAGTACATGCGTGTTGTGTAACACTGAGCTGCTCCAGATTGATAGCACTTCCATGACATTGAGCCATATAGATAACGTAAGTAAAGAAGTTCATAAAGTGTTGTACATTGTCTTGATGTCATGGGTATAAAGTGAAAGAAAAGAGATAAGACAGAGATCAAATGAGAGACAGAAAGAGAGAGTGAAAAGAGGATGGAAAAAATCAAAGGGGGGGAGGGGGTAGAGAAACAAAAGTGAACTGGAATTAAACCATAACTTCTAGCTAATTAGTCCACATTTCCATCCATCTTATTCGGACTATGAACAGCAATGTCTGAAGTCGTTAGTATCACAGACTCTTTTATCTTCCATGGCCGGGATGACACCATGATATGACCAGGCAATGGCGTAGATTTTTTTACTCGTTTTTTTTTACTCTGCCTCGGTAATTGTTTACAAACATAAAGTGGACCACTTTGCATAAGAAATGCTCATGTCTTTTTACAATCGCTAACACTTTCTTCACGGTCATAGTTTCAATCTATTTTGACAAACTTTTACTATCCAATCGAATTGAATCATTGCACCTAGCCTCGTGCTGCGTGATAAAACATTTTATTACGTCACAGAAAGATCACTTCATTAATGAAGGAATTAACTTTTTTTTTGGCTTGCCATTTTTATTTTAATTCACCTAGATATTATTTATAGGTTGCCTATAAGTCTATAGTCTAGATATATAAACTTATGTATTAAAGATGAATGTATGGTATGGCCGGTTAGCTCAGTTGGTTAGAGCGTCGTGCTAATAACGCGAATGTCGTGGGTTCGATCCCCATACTGGCCAATATAATTTTTTTCCTGTTTTTTGTTGAGTGTGTGTGTATTACTTGTTTTTTTTTAAACCAACTTAAAAAATATTCTGGTAGTCTATTCCTTAGTTCAAGGTGGACACAATAGTGTGACTAATGAAAACATTTTGTCACGTTCGTTCCTCTGGTCATATCTCCAGGTGTCAGTCACATGACAGGTCCATCTCACCTGGTTAGGTAGTCCGAGAGGTAGGTAACAGTTTTAGAATAGGGTAACTAAGTTAAAATCAAGAGTGATTTGTCAATGCTACAAATGGTCCACCTCTTTTCCTAAGGAAGTTAAAACAAAATTATAGTTTTCAAAAATTAGTTTTATATCCATCTGTTACACAAGTATCTTGGACGTTAGGACATCTACTTCCATTCATCTTTCAATTGAAAGAGACTCAGCCTCGTGTCTTACTACAGTAGACCTTAGTAGTCCAGACTGACTAGCAGCACTACATGCTTCTTGACCTTCTTTACACCTGCTATTTGTGCGTAACCATGGCGACATCTATACTCAGTGGCGAAGCAACCGTGGCGTTTGGGGGGAGGGGGTATTGCGCCAAGGCCCAGATTAATTGAGGCCCAAACTGGCTCTTGTGTTAAATGTTTTAAATTATTACTGTGATTATTTAAATCATTGTACATTTATTATTCTAAAATAACATCACTGTTCGAGGAAAGTAACAAATCGATGTAGATGTCACAACTGTACTTAACATTTATTAAAGGAAGGCGATTCTTAAATTGTCAGTCTAGTATTTCCTTATAGGTGGGATATTTTTTTAAATAAGAAGAAGAAGAATTTGTAAACAATATGAAACTGCAACATAAGATAAATAAAGTTTGTTCTAATAACTCTATTCAAGTGTATCTTCGTAAAATTTGGAACTTGGACATCGAAAACGGCTTTAACAAAAAATGGTTTTCCTAGAAATTTAACTGTTGATGTTTATCGCTGAGAAAAGAATTGATAGTTTGTTGCTCACGCTGAAAAAGAACTCTAGTTTGACTTTTATAATTTTTTCAAAGGAGAAGGAGAAGGAGAAACAATTTATCTTGAATGGACTAGAAGTCTTCGGGAATGTCCGCATTTACTGATTAATACATTAACTCTTTCTCTCCTAACAGACGCTACCAGCGTTAATTCCATCAGAATGTGGTAAATAATTACGGAGAGAAAGAGTTAATGTTCGTGAAAATCTGAAGACCTATCACTAGAATTTGAATAGTCTAAAGCAGTGATTCCCAAAGAGGTCTATATAGACCCCCAGGGGTCTACAAAGACTTTCAAGGGGTCTACGAAAGTGAAAAAACAAATTGGTGGTCCATGAGATGTCCAAGGGGGTCTATGATAATAGATTTCATATAAGCAGGTCGTGACTTTAATTTTCACATCCCATTAATATAATTCTTCACACTATATTTAATTTGTAACTTAGTTAATCATTTAAATATTTATCCTGCTATTCAAACGAAAAATTGTTGTATTTAATTTCAATACATATTAAAATAACTTAATTTTGTCTTCATGTAAATAATGTTTAACAAAAAGAAATGTAGACTGTCTAGCGTTGATAACGTTGATACCCTGATAAAAAGATATAGATTTGAAAAAATTTTGAACATTCAAAGATAAAGTTCAGAATAGACCCACAAAATCTCTATTCAACATCATATAGAGAAGATGGTGGTTTATGAGTCTTACAATATCTGTTCACTTATAGCAAAATAATGGTGTGGTGGTAGTGGTTAAGCGCTTGGCTTCCGTAATTGGGGTCCTGGGTTCGAATCTCTGTGAATTTTGATTTTCAGGATTTTCAGGGCTCCCCTGAGTCCACCCATCTCTAATGGGTACCTGAATTATGTTAGTAAAAGTAAAGGCGGTTGGTCGTTGTTCTGTCCACATGACACCCTGCTCGTTAACCGTTGGCCAAAGAAACAGATGACCATAACACCATCACATTGTCTGAATAGGGAAATTTACTTATTTATGGCACAATGCGGAAAAAAACATAGGTAAAACATTGATTTTTACCAGCCGTTGTAGTTTTAAAACCTGTTTTACAGAAACCTACATCTGATATTATTAAAAGAATTTCTTTAAGCAACAATACAGTTCAAGGTTGCTTCGGTAGCATAAGTTTATAAAATTAAAAGCTTCATATGTAATTCTTTGCAAACGACATATATAAGTTTGGGCTCAGCAGCGTCACAGGTTCTGACAGGATGTTGTGGTGTGTGCTGCAAACTGCATTATGGTCGCCGGCTCCTTATTTTCCCTCAGGTTAACCCACAAAACCTTTCCCATGTTTGAGTTGCAAGACAGGAGAGTTTTGAATTCAGTTTTACTTCTGCTAGGTGGGTAGCCAGCCAAGGCTAATGAGCCCTTCATGCTCGAAGCTTACTGGTTTAGGCGACAGTCACTCGCCTTCGCTCTTCCTCCCGATAGTGATAACATCTTCCCGCGGACACAATATTTGAGCAACTCGTGAAACGTTAACAAATACACGAGAAACTGCTTTTTGGGAAAACTCTTACAATGATACTTAAGGCCATTGTGTTTGGAGATTCCAGCAATACATATTGCTATTTTAATTGGTTTTAAGTTTTATCAATAAAAAAGAGAGATCTCTAAAATCTCTATTATGTAGCTTTAAATTACTTTTTCACTTTTCAACTCTCTACAGATAGAAATTAGGAGGCGTTTTAGCTGAGCGTTAAAGTGCTTGGCTTCTGAACCGGGGGTCCCGAGTTTGAATCCTGTTGAAGACTTGTATTTTTATTTTCGGGATCTGAGGCCACCCAGCTCTAATGGGTACCTGACATTAGTTGGGGAAAGTAAAGGCTGTTGGTCGTTGTGCTGGCCACATGACACCCTCGATAATCGTATGCCACAGAAACAGATGACCTTTACATCTTGTCACGTATTACGAATTGAATTCTAATTTTTAAAATGGCTTGCCTAGGGGAACGTGACAATAGAAAAGCAGTTGTGTCACTTATCTTAAGTCTGAATTTAATCAAAGACTTACAATGAATAACAAAAAAAAAATGACACAAGAAATCGGAAGGTAAACTATCAACTTAATGTTTAATCAAATATAAAATTACAAGAAAGAAAAATAAACATTTACTCAATACAGAATTGATGTGTTGACCAAAACCCTTTTACAAAAATGGCATGTAAAAATATTACAATACAAGAGTTTGAAAATATAATTACAAATACAAGCAAGCAAGGCCTTGAAAAAAAAAAAAAAAAAAATATTAACTTACACGATCAAGTGGTATACCACGCACGGGTCGCGCAATGTCTCCGCTATTCTGTCTCACGGCTGTCTCCGTATGTCTGTCCGTCAACGTTACGCGGGCGGTCTTATATAATCTACCGCGCGTCGATATCTCGTAACTTCTAGAATAGAAAGTCATCAACACCCAGATCTAGAACGCTCTTCAAAGAGACAGAAAAAAAAACACCCTCCTTTCAACCAGAGGTACACACACAGGTCAAGGACCGGTCACTGTCTGTGTGGCTTGACGAATAAAAAAAAAGAAAAAAAAAACTTATTACACAAGGGGGCAGACAACCTACAGGTCAAGAAAAAAAAATAGTATCTAGGCATTGTTACCTAGATACGTAACACCTCCCTCCTAAAAATAAAAAGTTTACATTTCCACGAAATGGAAATCTTTTTAGAATAATTACAAAAATGATATTTACATTACAGAATGGATTTATCATGATATATATAAAAAAAATATATACATCAAAATACTTTTTACAATCTAGATAAGGCATCGGCGATAACATTTTCGCTGCCTTTTATGTGTTTAATATCTAGGTTGTACTCTTGTAAAAATAAACTCCACCTGAGAAGTCGTTGGTTCTTGCCAGACATTTTGTGGATAAATGTAAGGGGATTGTGGTCAGTAAATACAACCAGTGGCCATCTAGACCCACTGATATAAAAATCAAAGTGTTGTATAGAAAGAATCAACCCAAGACATTCTTTTTCCACAGTAGAATAATTTCTTTGATGTCTATTAAATTTCTTGGAAAAGAAACAAATAGGATGCTCTACTTGGAAATTATCTTCTTGGTAAAGGACTGACCCAACACCTGTGTCACTGGCGTCAATAGCTAACCTAAAAGGTTTTCCGAAGTCAGGAGCCATCAAAATGGGAGAGCTAGATAATATCTGCTTGATCTGGTTAAAGGCTTTCTGACATTCATCCGTCCAAGTAAATCGGACGTTCTTTCTCAGGAGGTTTGTTAAAGGACTGGAAATGACAGAAAAATTTTCGCAAAATTTTCTATAATATCCAGACATTCCCAAAAATCTTCGGAGTTGTTTCCGATCAGCAGGGATAGGGAAAGCTTGGATAGCTTCTACTTTGGCCATTACAGGTTTCACCTGGCCTTGTCCTACAATATGGCCTAAGTATTGGATTGAAGCCTGGCAAAAATCACTCTTACTCAGGTTTACAGTAATTTTTGCATGTAACAGTTTAGTAAAAAGACAATGCAGTTGTTTACAATGGCTAGAAAAATCTTGGCTAAAAATTACTACATCGTCTATGTATGCGTGGCAATTCTCCATGTCAGCAAGCAGGGCATTTATCATTCTCTGGAAAGTGGCAGGAGCATTCTTCATGCCAAATGGCATCACTTTGTATTGGTACAGACCATCAGGGGTGACAAAGGCGGAGATTTCCTTTGCCCTATCAGTCAGGGGAACCTGCCAATAACCTGAAAGTAGGTCTATTTTGGTGATGTACTTAGCGTCACCAATACGATCTATGAGATCGTCTATCCTAGGGATAGGAAACGAATCGGTCTTTGTGACAGCATTTACCTTACGGTAGTCTGTACAAAAACGATAAGTCTTGTCCTGTTTAGGTATCAAGACACATGGGGAGCTCCAGCTACTGGAACTTGGTTCAATGAGGTCATTTTCAAGCATATACTTGATTTCTGACCTAAGTATGGCAAGTTTTTCAGGGTTAACCCTGTAAGGATGCTGCTTGACTGGAGTAGCCTCGCCAACATCTACATCATGCATTATAACATTAGTCTGTTTTGGTACATCAGAAAAAATGTCATTAAATTCATTAATGAGTTTCATGATAACTGGCCTTTCTGTCGAAGACAGATGAGACAGTTTTACATCCAAATTCTGTAATACAAAAGAATTAGGTATTTTGTATTGTCCAAATTTCTCCTTTACAATATCATCATCAATAGGAGAAACATGGCTATTTGAACAACTTTTGACTGTATTTAAAACACAATTATTCTTCTCTGAGTGATCTGGCCGAGATACATAAGGCTTCAGCATGTTTATATGACATAGCTGAGTCTTTTTCCTACGGTCAGGAGTTTTGATTGTGTAATTGAGGTCACTAATTTTGGTCTCAATTTCATATGGACCAAAATATCTGGCTTGCAAGGGTTGACCTGGTATGGGCAAAAACACAAGCACCTTATCCCCGGGAGAAAATTCTCTAACACGGGCCTTTCTATCATACCAGCGTTTCATGCTGGATTGGGTGTTTTGTAAGTTATTTTTGGCCAGAACACAAGCATCATAAAGTCTAGTTTTAAACTTACTTACATAGTCTAAAAGTCCTTCAGTGGCTGTTGGTGACAACAAAGTCTCTTTTATACATTTCAAGGGACCGCGCACCGAATGGCCAAAGACTAAGTCAAAAGGGCTGAATCCCAACGATTCCTGGACGGATTCACGGGTTGCAAACAGCAGCATGTGGATTCCTTCGTCCCAGTCTTTTTCGTGCTCAAAGCAATAGGTTCGGATCATGTTCTTGAGAGTCTGATGGAATCGCTCAAGAGCGCCTTGCGACTCGGCATGATACGCACTCGACATGCAGTGTTTGATGCCTAACTGAGTCATGACTTGCTTGAAAAGATTGGCCGTGAAATTCGTTCCTTGGTCCGATTGGATAGACTTTGGTAGACCAAATAGAGTAAAGAACTTGATTAAGGCCTTCACAATGTTTGATGCTTTTATGTTCCTTAGAGGAATAGCCTCAGGAAAACGAGTTGAAGCACACATAATGGTCAACAGGTATTGGTTGCCAGCTTTTGTCCTTGGAAGAGGACCAACACAGTCAATAAGTACTCTGCTGAAAGGTTCTTCAAAGGCTGGAATCGGCTTCAGAGGAGCAACAGGGATCTTTTGATTTGGCTTGCCAACCATCTGACAGGCATGACAGGATCGGCAGTACTGGATGACATCTTTCTTCAAACGTGGCCAGAAGAAGTGTGACATAATCTTGTGGTATGTCTTGTGGATGCCGAGATGACCTGACATTGGTGTGTCATGAGCCAGATTCATGATGTACGCTCGGTATCTTTCTGGTAACACGATTTGATGGCATATTCTCCATTCTTCTTCGTTGGATGCGTCTGGAGGTTTCCATTTCCTGAAGAGCATATCATCTTGGATGTAGTAGCACGTTGATGCTAGCTCTGCCTCTTGTGATGTCATTGCGGTTTCTCGGAGTTTGGCGAGCTCTGGATCCTTCTTTTGGTCCTCAATCAACTGTTTTCGAGTTGATGCCGGCTTTTCAGAATTTGGCGTTGGTTCTTCTTCAAGAGAAGCAAAGAATGTGGTGCTCAAGTCCACATCATCTTGGTTACTGTTGGCCTTGACGACGTTCTCTTCTTGAGATGCTTTCAACCTCATTGCCCTTGTTACTGCACACGCTGGATATAACTCTAGGTCTTCCTCGGGTGTGGCAGATAAGTCGGGTGTTTGAGTGACGATGGGTTCGGCTATCACCTTTCCACCTGCTAAGTCATTGCCTAACAGCAACGAGATGCCTTCCAATGGTAATGTTGGTCGGACACCTACAACAACCGGTCCAGTAATGAGATTTGACTTTATGTCGATTAGATGTAGAGGCACATCTATACATCCAAGCTCTACGCCTCGTAACAGGATGCTCTTCCCAGTCGATGATGATTTAGACAAGGGCAAGATACCCTCTAAAAGTAACGATTGTGAGGCACCTGTGTCTCTCAAAATGGTGATAGGTCGTAGACTTGTAGAATCACCGGGTAGTGATACGAATCCTTCCGAAATGAAAGGCTTAAAATCCTCTAATAAAACATCAATTTTGGTTGATGCAGACTGGACTTGGGTCGAACTCTCGCTGGAGTCATTGACATCTCTAGGAGACGCAGTGGAGAAACTCTTTCTTGAGTCAGTAGAACATCTTGTGGATGTATTTGGAGAACTCTTGATGGAGTCATTGGAACATCGGGGTGATGTCTTATGGGAACTCTTGATAGAGTCATGGGAACATCGGGATGATGTATTATGGGAACTCTGGATAGAGTCATTGAAACATCGGGGTGATGTCTTATGGGAACTCTTGATAGAGTCATGGGAACATCGGGATGATGTATTGTGGGAACTCTGGATAGAGTCATGGGAACATCGGCTTGATGTATTTGAAAAACTCTTGTTTGAGTCATTGGAACATCGGCTTGATGTATTTGAAAAACTCTTGTTTGAGTCATTGGAACATCGGCTTGATGTATTTGAAAAACTCTTGGTTGAGTCATTGGAACATCGTAAAGATGAATTTGAAGAACTCGCTGTTGAGTCATTTGAACACCGTGGAGACATTTTCGGAGAGTCTTGTACAGTCAATACATTTGAAACAGGTGGTGTCGAGGTATTCTTGATATGACTTGATGATGAGGGAGTAAACCTCGCCGACCACTGTACTGTGCAAGCGCTGACTTTTGAAGGAGCGTTTTCGTTTCTCTTTCTCAATTTCCAACAATCGTCAATTTTATGGCCTTCTCGTTTGCAGTAGGAACAAGTAGCTTTACTTGTAGTAGGTTTTCTGTCGTTTGTACTGCTGTTCTTGATGGAGTTGCTAGCAGTGGACTCAGGCTGTTTGACTTGTTTTGGCTTGACATCCGTCGTATACTTGGCAAATTGATGTGATATTATATAATCGTCTGCCAACACTGCAGCCTTGTGCACATCTTCCTCGCCACGATCAGCTATATGCGTACGGACGTCCAGCCGCACACAACTCTTGAACTCTTCCATCAGCATTAGGTTCTTGAATTTTGCAAAGTCGGTGCCGATTTCCCTGGAAGTGAGCCATTTCTCAAAGCGTCGCTCCTTTTCCCGCAGGAATTCTACATGGGTTTGGCCATCCGATTTGCGACAATCCCTGAACTGCTTTCGGTAAGCTTCCGGAACAAGTTCATATGCCTTAAGAATTAAGGCCTTAACAACATTATAATCTTTTTGTTGTTCAATGGTCAAAGAACAAAATACCTCTGCAGCTCTACCAGTCAAAACTGTTTGCAGCAAAGTGGGCCACAAAGTTTCAGGTACATTAAAATTTTTCACACAGTTCAAATTGTGGAAAATAATTGTCAATTGTGGCTTCATTAAAGCGTGGAATTATTTTCAAAAATTTTGTTGCTTCAGCAGTATGACTGGCAGGGGAAGAATCTGGTCTTACATTAGCAGCTAACTCTAATTTTTTTAACTCTATTTGTAATTTCATTTCCATTTCTTTCTGAGCCGCTGCAAGCTCTAATTCTTTTTGTTTAATTTCTCTCTGCTCTCTAGCCGCTGTAAGCTCTAATTCTTTTTGTTTAATTTCTCTCTGCTCTCTAGCCGTCTGGGCTTCTATTTCCATTTGTTTTAATTTTATCTGAAGTTCTAAATCTGATTTACCCTCATCGGGTCTAAGGGTTTCTAAAAGGTCTTCAGAAAACACTTCCTCGTCTACATAATGGATTACAATGTTATCTCTGATTTCTTGTTTAAGGGCATTTGATTTTATTTTTAACCCTAAATGTTTAGAAATAAGGACCAGTTCCTTCCTAGTAAAAGCATCAAGCTCTTCCACAGAGGGATTTGCAAGAAAAACCTGAATATCCATGACTAACTAACAACTATTACAAGCAAAAATATGTATACAATGTAAATATACAGTACAAAATCAGTACAACAAAAAACCTTAAGAGAGTTTGGTCAATACTATTGATACTTTACTTCCGACTCTTTGACACAAAAAAAATTTTTTAAAAGTCGACTTCGCCTTTACAAAATTACTCAAGTAAGACGAAAATAGGTTCAGAAAAATATCCGGGACGAAAGCCCTCAAACTTCTTTTGTCACGTATTACGAATTGAATTCTAATTTTTAAAATGGCTTGCCTAGGGGAACGTGACAATAGAAAAGCAGTTGTGTCACTTATCTTAAGTCTGAATTTAATCAAAGACTTACAATGAATAACAAAAAAAAAATGACACAAGAAATCGGAAGGTAAACTATCAACTTAATGTTTAATCAAATATAAAATTACAAGAAAGAAAAATAAACATTTACTCAATACAGAATTGATGTGTTGACCAAAACCCTTTTACAAAAATGGCATGTAAAAATATTACAATACAAGAGTTTGAAAATATAATTACAAATACAAGCAAGCAAGGCCTTGAAAAAAAAAAAAAAAAAAAATATTAACTTACACGATCAAGTGGTATACCACGCACGGGTCGCGCAATGTCTCCGCTATTCTGTCTCACGGCTGTCTCCGTATGTCTGTCCGTCAACGTTACGCGGGCGGTCTTATATAATCTACCGCGCGTCGATATCTCGTAACTTCTAGAATAGAAAGTCATCAACACCCAGATCTAGAACGCTCTTCAAAGAGACAGAAAAAAAAACACCCTCCTTTCAACCAGAGGTACACACACAGGTCAAGGACCGGTCACTGTCTGTGTGGCTTGACGAATAAAAAAAAAGAAAAAAAAAACTTATTACACAAGGGGGCAGACAACCTACAGGTCAAGAAAAAAAAATAGTATCTAGGCATTGTTACCTAGATACGTAACAATCTGCTCTATAGACCACAAAGTCTGAGGGGAACTTTACTTTTTGTACAGATAGAAATTAGTTTTAAAAATGTTGAATTTGCAAAATTGGAAAGTTAAGCAGGGGGTCTACCGAAAATCAGAAAACAAGGCAAGGGGTCTACAAGACAAAAAAGTTTGGGAACCACTGGTCTAAATCTAAGTCTAGTAGTTTTGTACATTCACTTAACCAGAATGTTTTCTCGGGAGGGGGGAAATGTTTTTATGTTAAGGGTAACATTCAGTAGTTATTCAGAGAAAATAAATCTCAATTTAAGCTGCATATTGGTATTGTCTTTAAAAAAGAAAAATAAATAATTAATAAAAATTATAAATATTTTTTTTTCATTTTATTTGTTACTTCTTTCCTTAATATTACGGTACATATTCAACAGTTGGGGGCACTGGATAGATCCACATGGAGAGAGAGCATAAAGGAAGGGTCACGGATTGCAGATGTCTTACACAACATCATCCTCTAAATTATCTATCTGGTATATTAAATATCACAGACCTCATCCACAATTAGACATTGGCTCTTCCAATTATTCCAAGTAATTTTAAAATGTATTTCGTGCAAGCTGAGCTCAACATATCAACCAGGATAAACATTCATTACTTTGTTTTCTATGAAGTTGATTTTATACATTCAGTCAAGACAATTGCGGTCAGGGAAGTCCCACACTGGTGACAAACAAAAAAATGCGCATTCAGAATATCTGAAGATTCAGAATGTTGCTCGGAATCCTAGGACCTAGTTGACCAATGACATTGACTTTCAAGTAATCCAAAGTTTGAGGGCCTCGTTCTCGTTTACTCCATGAGGAGCATGCGCACTTTGAATGTTGTCTTTCCTATGTGTTGTTTCCTTCTCACACTTGATACGATATTGCTCACTTTGGATTCAGGCACATTCAAATCAACGTAAGGTGCTTAACCTCGTTGTCACCATTCTAAAGCTATGCATCAAGTTTATTTTTAGATTGTAGCGCAAGGTCATGGCTGTATGTTGTTGACAAGTGCGGACATGTTTCTTTAAAACGATGACGTTTTTCTCTAAGCTCTAAAAATAGTTTGGACATTACTAGAGGGGGGGGGGGGGGCAAGACAAAGTATTTCAAGACTCTCTTATTTAGTTTCTAGAGAGCAGCTGCGACTAGAGTACAAGACTTGAAATGAATAGTAGAGTACATTTGTGTGGTGTTTATAGTAGTAAAGTGATTCCTAGTTGGGTTTTTTTTAAAGAAGATTTCAATTTTTAGCTAACCCTTTAAAGTAGTATCTCCGGCATTACAATATTGTTGGAGAAATCATATAACGCTCAAAGGTGATATCAATAAATAATTATGCTATCAGAGACGCAGCTTCTGATCAACACAATTATCATCGTAACATCAAATTAACACAACGTTGTCATCTGGCTCAAACATAGATCGTCACAGTCGCATTCCTGAACCCGGGCCCACGGGCAACGCCATTGTACGCAGAAAACATTTTCACTCGATTCAATGGACTATGTTGCTGCATGTAAAAATTATATATGTGTCAAACGCGATTAGCCCAAAATTTTTAGCAAACGAAATTACAAAAGTTATTTCTCTATAAAAGAAGTTAAAACCACATGTTTATAAATATATGTTTTTATAGTAGACATTATTAAAGGATTATTGAATAATAATAATAATGTCACTAGTTCTTCACCTGTCTGTAGGGCGTATAGCCCAGTAGGCGCATGCCATATATTGATCGATTCTTGGAAAATTACGACTCTAGATGTTCCCATTGCAGAGAACGATGAAACAGTAGACCACATTTTCGAGGAATGTCGCGTCTCGCAAAATAAGGGCTAAAGTTTTGAGAGAAAAAGAGAGAGCGAACAGGAGCATGATCATGGCCAAGCTCAGGGTGTGATGCTAATCTTTCAATGGAAACAGGGAGACCTTAAGACTTCCGATTCCTTTCAGGAACTCTAAGGGAGTTGTCTCAGCGTGTCGCTCGTCTCCAAAAGAGTTTCTGGTAAGCATGTGGCGAAGTTTGAGTGTCCGACTAAAATTCCAGCTGTGCATCTATTGCGTGGTCATTACTAGCACCGACTTAATCAAATCTTTGGCTAACGTGGTTTCAACTATGACCTATTTGACCTAACAATTAATCATAATTTTTTGTTGACCTATATCTTACGTTTCTTGACTTTCAAACGGGATTCCAATTTGGTTTTAACGCGAGTGGAAACATCTGGATTAGTAGAATGCTCATTGGACAAAAACAACACTTAATAAAAAATCAAATGCAATGCAATTTTTTCTCTTTATTTTTTTTTTCTGACCAAGACAGTAATTGTGATTGATCCAATGTACTTTAGAAATATTTCTGAAATTATTTTTTAGAGCTGGTAAGTGACAGTAAAATAGTTGTCAGTGCAAAATGTTTACCACATGACAGTCACACTAACTTCAATAGAACACAATTCATTGTTTTAAATTGACAGAAGAACACATTTACATAACCTGACGGACTGCAGGCATAAATCTTCTCATATTTTCAACATTTGATATGTATAAAAAAATATCGTTTTAAAAAAGTTTTTAATAGACAGACATGAAGATGAAATAGGCAAAGGAAAGAAAAGAGAATTAGATTTAGATTTTACATTTAAGAGTCGTCTCTATATCTTGACTTTAGCCAAAGCTTGTTCAAAATCTTTAATTAAATCAACTGCGTCTTCAAGGCCGATGCTGAAAAAAAAACTATAGTGATTTAAAACATTGATTAGAAAAAAAATATGAATAAATAAAAACATTTTGCATCTGTTGATTTTAGTTTCTTAACCTTTGTGTCCTGATATGTTTCTGTAATGGTTTTATTGCCTTGTCCCTAACCCAAACGCTTGACCTTATGCATGGCTTAAATATGACTCAAAATAATATAATAATGACATTGTAAAGTAAAGTTCCCCCTTTCAGACCTTGCAATCTCTCTGGGGGCAGACGATGTGAAGGTCATCTGTTTCTGTGGCCAACGTTTCACGAGCAGGGAGTCACGTGGCCAGCACAACGACCAACCGCCTTGACTTTCCCCAACTAAAGATATGTACCCATTTGTAGTAACCTAATGAAACACTACAAAAAGAAAAGTCTTGATCCTAGGCTTTATCGAATAGAAATGACAAAGTAATTCACGATAACACAGTACACACACACACACACACAAGCTGACCAGGACACCAAGACATTTTGACACACAAGAACAGATCAGTTTACAACACACAAAAAGAACATGATACACAACACCATTAGAAATGGATGGATTCAGGGGCCCCCTAAAAATCCCAAAATTCAAAATCCCAGTCTTCAACGAGATTCGAACCCAGGAACTCAGGTTCGGAAGCCAAGCGCTTAACCATTCAGACTCAGAGACCCCGACATTGTACATAACATTTAAACTGTCCCAACGCATGCCTTGAAATAATGTTCTAAAGACCTAATGGATGACTTAATGACCTAATAATGCCCTATATATATGGCATATCCTAATACATGCCCGATCTAATGCATAATATAATACATGACCTAATACACCAGTCATGGAATGTAATTATCTTGTCCTTTGAACAAAAGTCTGTCATTTACTAAAAATTTACAGAGTGAAGAACTGCTATACTTTGTATTGAATGCACTGAACATTGCGCTGTTTCATGATGGGGAAGAGGGGTAGAGTTCAATGATCGGCAAGGGGGAAATTGCACACTGATTTAATACATTTGGATCTGAGTTACGGAATTATTCCTGCCAGAGGAATGGTGTTTCGGATTGTTGCTTTATTTACAACATTTGAGTCTTGATGACAAGGTTCGAAAGGGCGGACAAAAAATCTCTTTGAAAGTAGAAAGTAATAAGACGTGACTGTCACGTGACATTAACTAAGTGGGGGACTCCAATGTTTATAGTAGTCTTATCTTATCTTATATAATACAGACGTTACTTCAGAAAAGAAGATGATTACGTCCTACGCGTCATGCATTCAGTCATGCATTTTAACCAATGATTTAAATTCTGCCAAGTCACTGGGTTTCCTGGCTAGCTCACGCAACCCATTCCATGCTCTAATAGCACTAGGGAAGAAGGAGTATTTGTACAAATTTGTCCTAGCATATGGAATGAGAAACGTACGTTCATCTTTGTGTCTTTCTAAGTATTTTATTAAAGTTTGTTTTTGTATTTCAAGATTATGGTTCAGTGTTTTATGTATAATTGCTACTTTAATTTTGAGTCTTCTGTCCTGAAGGCTTTCTAAATTTAGTGATTTTACTAAAGGTGTTTGTAATATACTAAATCAGTTCATAACCTTAGAAACAAGGCTTTATTTCAATACAACACGACTGATAGACACAATAACACAGTACAGACTGGTCACGATTCACAGACTACGATAATGCGAACACGATTACAAATACTAGCACGATTACAAGCACGGGTAACACACAAGTTCATTTAACGATCACTAAATTTAGTGATTTTACTAAAGGTGTTAATCTAGTCAAATGGGAATATTCATTTGTTATGAATCTCACTGCTCTATTTTGTGTATGTTCCAATTTCTTAATGTTTTCTTGAGTTGAGGGGTCCCAAACAAAAGATGCACATTCTATTATTGGCCTAACCAAGGTTAAATAACAGCCTGCTGTAAGCACGAGGCGTTTGGCAAGTTAATTGAATGCAATGAGGACACTAACTCTCTCACCTGATTCTTAACATGCCTGGAGTTATCCCGCCTTCATCTGTCTCCTCAGGAGTCAATAAATAGCGACCATGGGTCATGGAAAAAGGATGCTCTACAAGACTAACTACACCTCCTAAAGACACAGCCAGCCGTACAATTCTTAAACTCTGAAAACAAAGTATGTATTTATACAAAACCTTGCTAACCACAGATTCTAATCACAGATTCTAACCACAGATTCTTAATCACAGATTCTAATCGCAGATTCTAATCGCAGATTCTAATCGCAGATTCTAATTAATAGCAGATTCTAATCACAGATTCTAATCACAGATTCTAACCACATATTCTAACCACAGATTCTAAGTTCATCAAACCTAATACCAAACTAAGTCTTCCTTGTATCCCACTGGTCTTGTGGGGCGTGGTACGAAGTGGTTATACAATTACCTATTAGCTACTACCTTTTTTTTAATACTGTTTTCGTCTTTAAAGTCTCTTCGTGTGTGAGGGCTCTTCTTGACTCCTTACATCTTAGGTTTCTCTACATCAGGGGATGAACTGCAAAGTGGTTTCCAGATCTGACAGCTCTCTATAGAGTTTGTTGTTTGTTGAGGGGAGGGAGTTTCGGTGTTTGTGTCTTGTTGAGGCTTCGGTATGCATTGCAGTTTTGAAAGGCAAACTCACTAGTCCCTATTCATAGCTTCCCGAACATGTGTTGTCTCATTCTGCAGTTGGTCCGGTTCTGAGACAAAATATTCTATGTTGGTCACGTGGGTACAGCATGTAATAGGTAGCTTTTCTTTCATGAACTTTGTGTGCGAGCTAGTCCTTTTCTCGTTTATTCCACTCTCTCTTTTTTATTCATTTCTCCGAGGTAGGGAGGGACTTTAAATTGTTTAGTCCTCCTCCCATCTTTGCTCTTTCATTGCCTTCTAGTTCAATGTGGTCTGTGATCTGATGGTGAAATGTTACCTAATTGTTGTTGTTGTTGTTGAGATGGACAAGAGCTGTCCAGGTGTCCAGTCAGGAAGACAATCTGCCTGTTTGACGTGCTCATTGAGCCGGGCCAAAATACCCTCATAAAATCTCAGCAACCTCATCCAAGTCATTTTTTTTTAAATTATATTTTAGACAAAATGTTATGCTCTCAATCATCACTCCTTCAACAAAATGTTTTTTTTTTACATTTGTTAATAAATAATATCCATTTATGTAGCTTTTTCACTTAGGGGTCCGTGGAAAGTTTTAACAGTATTAAGAGGTCCCCGGGTAAAAAAAAGTTTGAGAATCTCTGCTCTAGACTACTTATAATAAGTTAATTACCTATGACCAGCTTTTAAGTCCCACTAACCTCCGCCACTGTTCTGCCTCCTTGTTCTCCTCCTTTGATCTCTGCCATGATCATCCCGCTGTATGCAGACATCTGCTTCTTGGCAATCTCGTGCTGTGGATGAGACTTGAGGCCAGGGTAGTGGACACGCTGGACCTGGTGACGTCACAATGATACATATTGAAATAATTGAATATATTACTTTACTGACACGTTTTACGCACCTGAGACCTAACACAGGACATACAGGACATCTGTCATAAGAAACACGTGAGACCTGTCACAAGAAACACGTGAGAACTGTCACAAAAAACACATGAGACCTGTAACAAAAAACAAATGAGAACTGTCACAAGAAACACGTGAGACCTGTCACAAGAAACACATGAGACCTGTCACAAGAAACACATGAGACCTGTCACAAGAAACACGTGAGACCTGTCACAAGAAACAAATGAGACTTGTCACAAGAAACACGTGAGACCTGTCACAAGAAACAAATGAGACCTGTCACAAGAAACACATGAGACCTGTCACAAGAAACAAATGAGACCTGTCACAAGAAACAAATGAGACCTGTCATAAGAAACACGTGAGACCTGTCACAAGAAACACGTGAGACCTGTCACAAGAAACACGTGAGGCTAGCAACAAGCCTCTTTCAACATTTTGGTTCAACACATACGTGCACTACAACTGTTCGTATGTTAACTGATCGAACTTCTTGTGTATCAATAAATCTAACTTAACTCTTTCTCTCGTAACTGACGATACCAGCGTTGATTCCACCAGATTGTGGTAAATAATTACGGAGAGAAAGAGTTAAGATTATAATATTAAGTGATTAACCTATAAACTGACCTTTGGATGTCCTTCTAGAAAAATGGCCACTTGCATGGCAGTAGAACTGATTTTGTCCATCCTTAATGTCAATGTCCTGAAGCCTCTAATGACCAAGCTGGCGTCATGGGGGGACTGGAGATGACATAGGGCAAAGTGTTCATTTTGGTTATAAAAGTCTGATCTGAACGGACATGCCCTTTATCCAAAGTGAATAATCAACCCGCCGTAACTATATATCACACATTCTAACAAACAAACCTCTCTCTCTCTCTCTCTCTCTCTCTCTCCTTATAAGCATATCAAAAGACGTTGCCAACTTACCAACATGTTCCCAAAAGTTCCCTGAATATGTTTAAGGATTCGCCACTGCTCCAGTGTCCTGGTGGTCACCACTCCTCCAATCAAATCGGAATGTCCTCCTATGTATTTAGTGCTAAGAAAATAAATGTAAACAGTAGAGTGGCAAGGAGAGGGTCAAACTTTGTTGTTTGTTTGAGTTGCTAATTACAAATGTAATACCTTGTGAATAATGTTTGTCCACGAAAATACCTAGATCAGTAATTATAATATGGTTCAAAACACGCAATGTAGTCTGGGACTGAAATTAGCCTAATATTAACCAATGGTATTTCTCATGAAGCGCGCCAAGTTCTCTGAATATAAAGAGAATCATTGTCACGGGACAGATGGCTCAGTTCGCGCATACATTGGAAGAATGTTACTCATATAAAACCAGTGCAGTAGTCCACCTGATTACATAGACCCAGTTGCGACCTGCATATTTTGCCACATCGATTATCCACGGGAAATCTATTTACATTCTGTGTTCGTTGTTTGTGCCTGTCTTCAGCAAAAGTCTCAAATGTGTGCCTTGCGACCTGATTTGAGATGCTTTCACACCAGTGATACAAAGTTTAATGTTAAAAGGAACCAAATAAAAAAAACAACTTTATCTTACAGAAGACATGCTGGCCTAGGGTGATAGAATCTCAAAACAATGCATCACGCAGTCGCGGGTCGGATAAGGTCAGCGATTCTTAGGCTGGACATTATTGTCTTATTTAAAAAGTTAACCAACTAATGTTTTTACTCGCTTTGAACATTAAATTGGAAATCTGACCTGTATGATAATTTGGCAGCAGGCAAATCAGATAAGAATTATGAATTTGGCTTTTGTTAAGCTGTGAATGCATTGGAATATATTAATTTGATGTCCTCATCTTTTAGATAATCTCTGTCTTGCCGACTGAACATTTGAGTCACGACAAACTATTATTCATTTCTTTTTGTCCAAATTAAACAGAATTTGTTTTTGTTTTTTTGTTGGTTTTTACATTATTTTTATTGAATATTAGTATCGGCTAATTAGTGTTCTCAAAGTGATTCCAGATACTCACCAACTGTGCATTGAAAAGTCGATTCCATAAGGCATGAAATGTTGTAGCGCGGGGCTGCCAAATGTACCGTCCACTGCCACAAGGATATTTCTGGACTTGGCTAAAGCTGTCAGCTCCTCGACGTCAACCACAGTGGAGTCTGGATTACAAGGGGTCTCAAACCACAATAACTTGCATCATAAATAAGATTAAAAAATATGAATGTCTAATAAATTGGACAGATCTAAGTATTCTAACATTATAACTAATAATGTTATTACACAACTAACGATCTCAAATCCTCCCTTAGGGTTCACAGTTATATATGCTCATTAGGTAGTAAAGGGAATGTAAGTCTTTCAAACCTTTTGATCCATGGGAGGCGGGAGGATATATTACTCATGTTTCTATAGCCGACGGTTAACGAAGGTGGCATGTGGTCAGCACAACGTCCAAACGCCTTTACTTCCCCAACGTATGTCAGGTACCCTTAAAGTTCAAAATCCAAGTTTTCATTATAGGTGTTTTAACTCGAGACCCTTCGGGTCGGAGGTCAAGCAATTTACCACTCAGCCACCAGGCCCCATACATGTAGGCTATCAGCCTACCAAATAATTTAATCCATATGACAACACTTTCGTCCAGCAGTCGTCTATTTTGTATGGTGATTGTACAGGGGCGGCCTTAGCAGTGCCCAGTGCCTAGACGAGTGTCACTTCAGGGCCACAAATATTTGTACGATGGGATTACGTTGACAAAGTTTCTCTTTATCACGCCCCCCCTAAGGCGCGGAGCCAGGGGCGGATGCACCATCTGCCATCCCCTAAGGCTGCATCTGAATAGCTACTTAGTTTTTTACTTATGATTTTGATATTCGTGCTGAAAATATTAAAACTTGACGTTTCACCTGCCGTTGTTCACCAAACAGATGACACATGAGTGGACCCATGGGGGCCACATTTGAGTTTGTGTAAAATTACAAATTCTCTTTGTAAACTTGCTGTGAATTGTATAGTTTAATAGTTGGTTGGAATAATAACATTATTATATAGCTCTAATATTGGTTTTGTTTCGTTTGTTACTACTATTTTTTAAAACTTATTAAATTAGAATTAACCTGAGGTTAGAGTGAAACCTCTCTTACATATTAAATTACTATATTAAATCTGATCTAGTTTCTTTTTACTGTGATAACATGTATTGTTGAGGTCAGGATTCTATATTTCTGCTGATCGTGATGCAAGAAAACGGTTGGTTTCGTCTCTCCTCCGAGTCTTCCTTGCTGAGAGAACTTTCAGTGCTCCCCCTCCCTTAGCAAGATGAGAACTGTCTCTCAAGTCATTTCTTTGCCTGGTCTTAAACGTCGCAAGTAAAAGTTTGAGAAACACTGCTCTAGATCATTGACCCTTGAACCCATAGACATTGGAAGCAAGTGTGACGAAACCTAAGATGGAAGGAGTCAAGAAGAGCCCTCACACACGAAGAGACGTTCAAGACGAAAACAGTAAAAAGGGAGTAGCTAATAATTAATTGTGTCACCACTTCGTACCACGCTCCACAAGACCAGTGAGATACAAGGAAGACTTACTTTGGTATTAGGTTTGATGAACTTGGCCACTTCCTCAACTGTGACGTCCTTCACTGTGGTCAGTTCCACGCCATAAGAATCTCGCAAAAGTTTCAATGCTGTGGCTGTGCCTGGATAGACTGGTATCTGTTGAATCTGTAAATAAAACAATAGACAGATAGATAGATAGATACATTGCTTGTGCTTGGTTTTAATCAATTGTATTGCTACTATAAACCAAGGATAGATAGATAGATAGATAGATAGATAGATAGATAGATAGATAGGTAGATAGATAGATAGATAGATAGATAGATAGACAGACAGATAGATACATGGATAGATAGATAGATAGGATAGATAGATAGATAGACAGACAGATAGATAGATAGATAGATAAATAGATAGATAGATAGATAGATAGATAGATAGATAGATAGATAGATAGATAGATAGATAGATAGATAGATAGATAGATAGATAGATAGATAGATAGATGCATTGCTTGTGTGTTTGGGTTTAATTTAAAAAGAGCTATAAAACTAGAGCTATATTCCTTGTATAGCTGCTATAATCCAAGAGATCACACTATTAAGGCAATGAACTACATTAGACGCAATGTCTCACTGCTGACTTGTTAGCGTTCAATACAGTCTCTAGTTAGGAAAGAAAGCAAAACACAATAGAGTTAGAGTCACAATATTGGTTTTAGTGTATGTTTGGAAGGGATCTCAAAACTAAACTATAAACTTTTTTGCACCTGCACGGTTATGGATGTGTTTGTCAAATATGTGTGTGTGTGAGTGTGATACTCCAGAGCGTCAAAGTGTGGGCGTGTACTCACCACGTGATCACCTTTCTTTAAGAATCCCAGGAATATGGAAGTCACTGCCGCCATGCCGCTACTAAATGTCAGACAGCCGGCTCCTTTCTCCAGGGAGTTAATCATTGCCTCCGCCGCCTCAGTAGTCGGGTTGGAAAGTCTGGAGTATATCGGCCCACCCTAAGGACAAAGAAAGTGACTTAGAAACAATATACACTTACATTCAAACTATTAAGACTATTTATTTTATTTGCCTTTTACGCTTTGATTTAATTCTAACCATGCAATATATTATGCGAATCGGACATACATTACTTATGTTACCAGTGCAATATAAATTAAATTATTATTATTTTTATCCATGTATAACCATGTATTACTAATAATGCAATATCTTCCATTCCTAAGATTACGTGTGTGAAAAGTATGTTACTTGACCACATACACCCATAAGGACCTGCATATTTTGTTACATGTAATGCAGACAAAGCCATTCTCCTCAGGAGGTAGCTTGGAAAAGCAGGTGCATATTTTTGTACTCTGTATCTAAAGATGTTTTTTGTAAAACGTTTTTACGAGTCTAAAAGAACACATGCAGACATTTCAAATAATAGAAGACACTCAAACATAGCAAACGAAAGTTTCTCAGACTATCAAACTGAAGATAGGGAGGGAGTTCTTGAACAGAAAACACGAAGACATGTTGAACAGAAGTCACGTATACACTTCAACAGAAGATCTACAGACAAAGAAGACAAACATACATGTCGAACAGAAGACATGCAGACATGTCAAACAGAAGACATGCAGACATGTCAAACAGAAGACATGCAGACATGTCAAACAGAAGACATGTCAAGCAAACAAAGACATGCAGACACTTTGAACAGAAGAACATTATGTGGATAAAGAACACTCCGACATTTCCAACAGAATTCATTCAGACTTGTCAAAGAAGACATGACAAACAGAAAACACGTGTCGAACAAGACATGACAAACAGAAAACACGTGTCGAACAATACATGACAAACAGAAAACACGTGTCGAACAAGACATGACAAACAGAAAACACGTGTCGAACAATACATGACAAACAGAAAACACGTGTCGTACAAGACATGACAAACAGAAAACACGTGTCGAACAATACATGACAAACAGAAAACACGTGTCGAACAAGACATGACAAACAGAAAACACGTGTCGAACAATACATGACAAACAGAAAACACGTGTCGAACAATACATGACAAACAGAAAACGTGTTGAACAAGACATGACAAACAGAAAACACGTGTCGAACAAGACATGAAAAACAGAAGACATCATACTTGTCGAACAAGACTTGACGAACAGAAAACACTTGTCGAACAAGACATGAGAAACAGAAAACGCGTGTCGAACAAGACATGACGAACAGAAAACACGTGTCGAACAAGACTTGACGAACAGAAAACACGTGTCGAACAAGACATGACAAACAGAAAAAATGTGTCGAACAAGACATGACGAACAAAAGACATCAGACTTGTCGAACAAGACTTGACGAACAGAAAACACGTGTCGAACAGGACATGAGAAACAGAAAACGCGTGTCGAACAAGACATGACAAACAGAAAACACGTGTCGAACAATACATGACAAACAAAAGACATCAGACTTGTCGAACAAGACTTGACGAACAGAAAACACGTGTCGAACAAGACATAACAAACAGAAAACATTTGTCGTACAAGACATGACAAACAGAAAACACGTGTCAAAAAAGACATGACAAACAGAAAACACGTGTCGAACAAGACATGACAAACAGAAGGCATCTGACTTATAGAACAAGACATGGCAAACAGAAAAAAATGTGTCAAACAAGACATGACAAACAGAAAAAATGTGTCGAACAAGACATGACTTTTCGAACAGAAGGCATCAGACGTGTCGAACAAGACATGAGAAATAGAAGACATCAGACTTGTCGAACAAGACATGAGAAATAGAAGACATCAGACTTGTCGAACAAGACATGAGAAATAGAAGACATCAGACGTGTCGAACAAGACATGAGAAATAGAAGACATCAGACTTGTCGAACAAGACATGTTGAACAGAAGACATAAGACTTGTCGAACAAGGCATGACAAACGGAAGACATCAGACGTGTCGAACAAGACATGACGAACAGAAGAAATCAGACGTGTCGAACAAGACCTTACGAACAGAAGGCATCAGACGTGTCAAACAAGACATGACAAACAGAAGGCATACAGACGTGTCAAACAAGACATGACAAACAGAAGGCATCAGACTTGTCGAACAAGACATAACAAACAGAAGGCATCAGACTTGTCGAACAAGACATGAGAAATAGAAGACATCAGACTTGTCGAACAAGACATGAGAAATAGAAGACATCAGACTTGTCGAACAAGACATGTTGAACAGAAGACATAAGACTTGTCGAACAAGGCATGACAAACGGAAGACATCAGACGTGTCGAACAAGACATGACGAACAGAAGAAATCAGACGTGTCGAACAAGACATGACGAAGAGAAGACATGCAGACTTGTCGAACAAGACATGACGAACAAAAAACACGTGTCGAACAAGACATGACAAACAGAAGACATCAGACGTGTCGAACAAGACATGATAAACAGAAGACATCAGACGTGTCGAACAAGACATGACAAACAGAAGGCGTCAGACGTGTCGAACAAGACATAATGAATGGAAGATATCAGTCGTGTCGAAGAAGACATGATGAATGGAAGATATCAGACGTGTCGAACAAGACATAACGAACGGAAGATATCAGTCGTGTCGAAGAAGACATGATGAATGGAAGATATCAGACGTGTCTTTCTTATCTTATCTTATATAATACAGACGTTACTTCAAAAAAGAAGATGATTACGTCCTACGCGTCATGCATTTAGTCATGCATATTAACCAATGACTTAAATTCTGCCAAGTCACTGGTTTTTCTGGCTAGCTCAGGCAACCCATTCCATGCTCTAATAGCACTAGGGAAGAAGGAGTATTTGTACAAATTTGTCCTAGCATAGGGGACAAGGAATGTGCCTTTATTTTTGTGTCTTTCAGAGTATTTTATTAAGTTTTGTTTTTGTATTTGAAGATTATGGTTCAGTGTTTTATATATAATTGCTACTTTACTTTTGAGTCTTCTGTCCTGAAGGCTTTCTAAATTTAGTGATTTTACTAATGGTGTTACTCTAGTCAAATGTGAATATTCGTTTGTTATGAATCTCACTGCTCTATTTTGTGTTTGTTCCAGTTTCTTAATGTTTTCTTGAGTTGAGGGGTCCCAAATGGTGGATGCATATTCTATTATTGGCCTAACCAAGGTTAAATAACATTTTAGTTTTATGTTCTTATTTGATTTATAGAAATTTCTTTTAATAAACCCTAATGTGTCGAACGAGACATGACGAATGGAAGATATCAGACGAGTCGAACAAGACATGTCGAACAGAAGACACGCAGAAATGTTGGAAAGAAGACAATAAATATTTCAAACTGAAGTCACTCAGACATGTTAATCAGAAGACACACAGACAAACAGAAAGACGTAGATGGGATGACCTGACAGTTCTATCACTGAGATGTTACTTGTACATTGAATACATAAAGACTCCGGAGTTTCTTACATCCAAAATACCGGAAGTGATGTCCTCCATCTTGTCCACGGCGTAGGTGCTTGAGTGGTAGATGGGAACGGCCAGGGGCTCCGTGACCGGCCCCTGGCGTACCAGTCTGGACGTCACAATGGCGGTGTTAGGTGTGACGTCATCGATTGTGAGTCCGTTGGTGCTGAAGTCAAAGTTGGACTTGGCCGGTGTGTGCCTGATACTGGGACGGCTAGAAGTCATAGAATATAGACTAGTAAATAAGGGCATAGAATATAGACTACAAAATAAGTACATAGAATATAGATTAGAAAATAAGTGCATAGAATATAAATTAGAAAATAAGTGCATAGAATATAGACTAGAAAATAAGTGCATAGAATATAGACTAGAAAATAAGTGCATAGAATATAGACTAGAAAATAAATGCATAGAATATAGACTAGAAAATAAGTGCATAGAATATAGACTAGAAAATAAGTGCATAGGATACTTAAAGTGGCACCCTTAGGGTCAGTCTTTATTAAACACAAAACTCACACCTGGAGAATCAAAACAGGATTAGTTGTATTCAGTGAAACACGTATAATTAAACAAGACACATTACACTCACAGTTCAACACGACACATTGCACTCACAGTTCAACTCGACACATTGCACTCACAGTTTAACACGACACATTGCACTCACAGTTTAACATGACACATTGCACTCACAGTTTAACACGACACATTGCACTTACAGACAATCCCCTTCCCAAACGACTTCTGTACGGGGAGCTGTGTGCAGAAATGCGCTCCCAGGGAGGTCAATAAAAGCGCTATATAGACACTCTCAAGAGCTCCTTCAAGGAATGCGATATTGATTTTCACGGCTGGGAAGCACTAGCTCTTAATAGCTCCTCATGGCGTGAAGCTGTGAGTCTCGGAGTCTCAAGATTTGAAGCAAGAAGAATAGCCAAGATGAAAGAGCGCCGAACCAACAAAAAGCCGAGAGAAGAAGCAGGTCTATCTGCAACTGACCAAACATACACATGCCACGTATGCGGCCGGCTTTTTAAAGCAAGGATTGAACTTTACAGTCATCTTCGAGTCCATAGGAAATGAGAAATGTGCTTATAAATACATACATACATACATACATACATACATACATACATACATACATACATACATACATACATACATACATACATACATACATACATACATACATACATACATACATACATACATACATACATACATACATACATACATACATACATACATACATACATACATACATACATACATACATACATACATACATACATACATACATACATACATACATACATACATACATACATACATACATACATACATACATAGACAGAGAGAAAGAGAGAAACAGTGGGAAATAGAAAGAAATATACATAAGCTGATTGATTCATTGACTGATTTATTGATTGATTCATTGATTGATTATATTTGTTGATTTTTTACACGTATTTATACTAAGATACTCAAAAATTCTAAAACTATTTCCAGTTAATCGTCACTTAAATTGTTTTTCCGCAGCTCTATATTCTCATCTGAGATATTAACAATGAAAGTGCAAATAGCCTCGGGCAGAACTTGTATGTCAAATGTTCAATAAAGACATCATTATTGACGCACTCAAACACTCAGTCATGGAATATGTCTAGAAGGTCTTAGAAAACTGTCTAGTGTGTTCTGTCTCCCCGCGGGGCATTTCAAATAATAGTGCATCTGTACTCTCTTACTCTCCTGGAACATGTAGTGACTTGGACATAGATGACTAAAAGACTATTGAGATGACTAGTAGACTATTGAGATGACTAGTGAACTATTGAGATGACTAGTGAACTATTGAGATGACTAGTGGACTATTCAGATGAATAGTGTACTATTGAGATGACTAGTGGAGTATTGAGATGACTAGAGGACTATTGAGATGAGTAATGGACTATTGAGATAAATAGTGCGCTATTGAGATGACTAGTGGACTATTAAGATGACTAGTGGACTAATGAGATGACTAGTGGACTATTGAGATGACTAGTCGGCTATTGAGATGACTAGTGGACTATTGTATTGAGATGACTAGTGGACTATTGAAATTACTAGTGGGCTATTGAGATGACTAGTGGACTGTTGATTGAGATGACTAGTGGACTATTCAGATGAATAGTGTACTATTGAGATGACTAGTGGAGTATTGAGATGACTAGTGGACTATTGAGATAAGTAATGGACTATTGAGATAAATAGTGGGCTATTGAGATGACTAGTGGACTATTGAGATGACTAGTGGACTAATGAGATGACTAGTGGACTATTGTATTGAGATGACTAGTGGACTATTGAAATTACTAGTGGGCTATTGAGATGACTAGTGGACTGTTGATTGAGATGACTAGTGGACTATTCAGATGAATAGTGTACTATTGAGATGACTAGTGGAGTATTGAGATGACTAGTGGACTATTGAGATGAGTAAAGGACTATTGAGATAAATAGTGGGCTATTGAGATGACTAGTGGACTATTGAGATGACTAGTGGACTAATGAGATGACTAGTGGACTATTGAGATGACTAGTCGGCTATTGAGATGACTAGTGGACTATTGTATTGAGATGACTAGTGGACTATTGAAATGACTAGTGGGCTATTGAGATGACTAGTGGGCTATTGTATTGAGATGACTATTAAGCTATTGAGATGACTAGAGGACTATTGTATTGAGATGACTAGTAGACTATTGTATTGAGATGACTAGTAGACTATTGAGATGACTGGTGGACTATTGTATTGAGATGACTAGTGGACAATCGAGATTACTAGTTCCCTATTGAGATGAATAGTGAACTATTGAAATGACTAGTGGACTGTTGTATTGAGATGACTAGTGGGCTATTGAGATGACTAGTGGGCTATTGTATTGAGATGACTAGTGGACTATTGAGATGACTAGTGGGCTATTGAGATGAATAGTGAGCTTCTGAGATGACTAGTGGGCTATTGAGATGAATAGTGAGCTTCTGAGATGACTAGTGGGCTATTAAGATGACTAGTGACCTATTGAGAAGACTAGTGGACTATTGAGATGAATAGTGGAAAATTGAGATGACTAGTGGACTATTGAGATGACTAGTGGACTATGAAGATGACTAGTGGAGTATTGAGATGACTAGAGGACTATTGAGATGAGTAATGGACTATTGAGATAAATAGTGCGCTATTGAGATGACTAGTGGACTATTAAGATGACTAGTGGACTAATGAGATGACTAGTGGACTATTGAGATGACTAGTCGGCTATTGAGATGACTAGTGGACTATTGTATTGAGATGACTAGTGGACTATTGAAATTACTAGTGGGCTATTGAGATGACTAGTGGACTGTTGATTGAGATGACTAGTGGACTATTCAGATGAATAGTGTACTATTGAGATGACTAGTGGAGTATTGAGATGACTAGTGGACTATTGAGATAAGTAATGAACTATTGAGATAAATAGTGGGCTATTGAGATGACTAGTGGACTATTAAGATGACTAGTGGACTAATGAGATGACTAGTGGACTATTGAGATGACTAGTCGGCTATTGAGATGACTAGTGGACTATTGTATTGAGATGACTAGTGGACTATTGAAATTACTAGTGGGCTATTGAGATGACTAGTGGACTGTTGATTGAGATGACTAGTGGACTATTCAGATGAATAGTGTACTATTGAGATGACTAGTGGAGTATTGAGATGACTAGTGGACTATTGAGATGAGTAAAGGACTATTGAGATAAATAGTGGGCTATTGAGATGACTAGTGGACTATTGAGATGACTAGTGGACTAATGAGATGACTAGTGGACTATTGAGATGACTAGTGGGCTATTGTATTGAGATGACTATTAAGCTATTGAGATGACTAGTGGAATATTGTATTGAGATGACTAGTAGACTATTGTATTGAGATGACTAGTAGACTATTGAGATGACTGGTGGACTATTGTATTGAGATGACTAGTGGACAATCGAGATTACTAGTTCCCTATTGAGATGAATAGTGAACTATTGAAATGACTAGTGGACTGTTGTATTGAGATGACTAGTGGGCTATTGAGATGACTAGTGGGCTATTGTATTGAGATGACTAGTGGACTATTGAGATGACTAGTGGGCTATTGAGATGAATAGTGAGCTTCTGAGATGACTAGTGGGCTATTGAGATGAATAGTGAGCTTCTGAGATGACTAGTGGGCTATTAAGATGACTAGTGAGCTATTGAGAAGACTAGTGGACTATTGAGATGAATGGTGGAAAATTGAGATGACTAGTGGACTATTGAGATGACTAGTGGACTATGAAGATGACTAGTGGACTATTGTATTGAGTTGACTAGTGGACTATTGTATTGAGAGTACTAGTGGATTATTGAGATGAATAGTGGGCTATTGAGATGACTAGTAGACTATCGAGATGACTAGTGGACTAGTGAGATGACTAGTGGGCTATCGAGATGACTAGTGGACTAGTGAGATGACTAGTGGGCTATTGAGATGACTAGTGGGCTATTTAGATGACTAGTGGACTATTGTATTGAGATGACTAAGCACTATTGAAATGACTATTGGGCTATTATATTGAGATGAATAGTGGGCTATTGAGATGACTAGTGGACTGTTGTATTGAGATCACTAGTGGACTATTGAGATGACTAGTGGGTTATTGTATTTAGCTACTAGAGGGCTATTGAGATGACTAGTGGACTGTTGTATTGAGATGACTAGTGGGATATTGAGATGACTAGTGGACTATTGTATTAAGATGACTAGTGAGATATTGAGATGACTAGTGGGCTATTGTATTGAGATGACTAGTGGACTATTGAGATGACTATTGGGCTATTGAGATGACTAGTGGACTATTGTATTGAGATGACTAGTGGGCTATTGAGATGACTAGTGGACTATTGTATTGAGATGACTAGTGGGCTATTGAGATGACTAGTAGACTATTGTATTGAGATGACTTGTGGGCTATTGTATTAAGATGACTAGTGAGCTATTGAGATGACTAGTAGACTATTGTATTGAGATGACTAGTGGGCTATTGAGATGACTAGTAGACTATTGAGATGACTAGTGAACTATTGAGATAACTAGTGGGCTATTCTATTGAGATGACTAGTGGGCTATTGAGATGACTATTGGGCTATTGTATTGAGAGGACTAGTGGATTATTGAGATGACTAGTGGGCTATTGAGATGACTAGTGGGCTTTTGTATTGAGATGACTAGTGGGCTATTGAAATGACTAGTGGGCTATTGTATTGAGATGACTAGTGGACTATTGAGATGACTAGTAAACTATTGAGATGACTAGTGGGCTATTGTATTGAGCTACTAGTGGGCTATTGAGATGACTAGTGGACTGTTGTATTGAGATGACTAGTGGGATATTGAGATGACTAGTGGGCTATTGTATTGAGATGACTAGTGGACTATTGAGATGACTAGTAAACTATTGAGATGACTAGTGGGCTATTGAGATGACTAGTGGACTGTTGTATTGAGATGAATAGTGGGATATTGAGATGACTAGTTAACTCTTGTATTGAGATGACTAGTGCGCTATTGAGATGACTAATGGACTATTGTATTGAGATGACTAGTGGGCTATTGAGATGACTAGTGGGCTATTGTTTTGAGATGACTATTAAGCTATTGAGATGACTAGTGGACTATTGTATTGAGATGACTAGTAGACTATTGTATTGAGATGACTAGTAGACTATTGAGATGACTGGTGGACTATTGTATTGAGATGACTAGTGGACAATCGAGATTACTAGTTCCCTATTGAGATGAATAGTGAACTATTGAAATGACTAGTGGACTGTTGTATTGAGATGACTAGTGGGCTATTGAGATGACTAGTGGGCTATTGTATTGAGATGACTAGTGGACTATTGAGATGACTAGTGGGCTATTGAGATGAATAGTGAGCTTCTGAGATGACTAGTGGGCTATTGAGATGAATAGTGAGCTTCTGAGATGACTAGTGGGCTATTAAGATGACTAGTGAGCTATTGAGAAGACTAGTGGACTATTGAGATGAATAGTGGAAAATTGAGATGACTAGTGGACTATTGAGATGACTAGTGGACTATGAAGATGACTAGTGGACTATTGTATTGAGAGTACTAGTGGATTATTGAGATGACTAGTGGGCTATTGAGATGACTAGTAGACTATCGAGATGACTAGTGGACTAGTGAGATGACTAGTGGGCTATCGAGATGACTAGTGGACTAGTGAGATGACTAGTGGGCTATTGAGATGACTAATGGGCTATTTAGATGACTAGTGGACTATTGTATTGAGATGACTAAGCACTATTGAGATGACTATTGGGCTATTATATTGAGATGAATAGTGGGCTATTGAGATGACTAGTGGACTGTTGTATTGAGATCACTAGTGGACTATTGAGATGACTAGTGGGTTATTGTATTGAGCTACTAGTGGGCTATTGAGATGACTAGTGGACTATTGTATTGAGATGACTAGTAGACTATTGTATTGAGATGACTAGTAGACTATTGAGATGACTAGTGGACTATTGTATTGAGATGACTAGTGGACAATCGAGATTACTAGTTCCCTATTGAGATGAATAGTGAGCTATTGAAATGACTAGTGGACTGTTGTATTGAGATGACTAGTGGGCTATTGAGATGACTAGTTGACTATTGTATTGAGATGACTAGTGGGCTATTGAGATGACTAGTGGGCTATTGTATTGAGATGACTAGTGGACTATTGAGATGACTAGTGGGCTATTGAGATGAATAGTGAGCTTCTGAGATGACTAGTGGGCTATTGAGATGAATAGTGAGCTTCTGAGATGACTAGTGGGCTATTAAGATGACTAGTGAGCTATTGAGAAGACTAGTGGACTATTGAGATGAATAGTGGAAAATTGAGATGACTAGTGGACTATTGAGATGACTAGTGGACTATGAAGATGACTAGTGGACTATTGTATTGAGTTGACTAGTGGACTATTGTATTGAGAGTACTAGTGGATTATTGAGATGACTAGTGGGCTATTGAGATGACTAGTAGACTATCGAGATGACTAGTGGACTAGTGAGATGACTAGTGGGCTATCGAGATGACTAGTGGACTAGTGAGATGACTAGTGGGCTATTGAGATGACTAGTGGGCTATTTAGATGACTAGTGGACTTGTATTGAGATGACTAGTGGGCAATTAAGATGACTAGCGGACTATTGGAGCCAGGAATTATATACTGAAACTCGGAAAATTATGTTTCTTTTCAGAAAATTTTAATTAAGACCCAAAAAAAAAGATGTACTCAGTACTAAAGGAACAAGTTTGTTTCTTTATTTCTGGACTGTGGACTTTCAAGTGGATTTGGGCTTGGGGTCTCACCTCACTGTTGAGGTCTCACGTCACTGTTGGGGTCTCACGTCACTGTTGGGGTCTCATGTCACTGTTGGGGTCTCACGTCACTGTTGGGGTCTCACGTCACTGTTGGGGTCTCACGTCACTGTTGGGGTCTCATGTCACTGTTGGGGTCTCACGTCACTGTTGGGGTCTCATGTCACTGTTGGGGTCTCACGTCACTGTTGGGGTCTCATGTCACTGTTGGGGTCTCACGTCACTGTTGGGGTCTCATGTCACTGTTGGGGTCTCACGTCACTGTTGGGGTCTCACGTCACTGTTGGGGTCTCATGTCACTGTTGGGGTCTCACGTCACTGTTGGGGTCTCATGTCACTGTTGGGGTCTCACGTCACTGTTGGGGTCTCACGTCACTGTTGGGGTCTCACGTCACTGTTGGGGTCTCACAGCTCAGTTTTCCTTGATTTCTTTTTCTTTTTGTTTCCTACTTCCTAAAAATTCTTTTACTCCCCCCCCCCCCTTTTTTTTTTGCTTCAAGCATTTCTCTTTAATGTAAATTTTAGTAGCAAAAGAAACAGAAATTAAGATTTAATACATTTCTTCTCTCTCTCTCTCTCTCACACACATTTTGGGGTTGATTTAACAATCTAGTTGGAATGCTAGTTAAACTGTGAGTGCAATGTGTCGTGTTTCACTGAATACAACTAATCCTGTTTTGATTCTCCAGGTGTGAGTTTTGTGCTTAAATACAGACTGACCCTAAGGGTGCCACTTTGAGTTTCATTTACTGTCGAACGTTGATCTCGAATCTTTGTTTTAAATTCCAAAAATTTTTTTTGCTTTTGATTTTTTTCATGTGCTCTTAGTCAAGAAATATCGGAAACGGAATATATTTAATACACAATTTCGACTCCGACATATTTTATTATTTACATACACTTCATACACATATTGCGATTATTATTATATAGATCTAGTAATCGATTTCTATATTTTTTCTTTTTCCTTCCCTTCCCACCTCTTTGAAAGGAGTACAAACGGGATGACTATGTACCAAACTAACACCTGATTGCACACAGTAGGACACTTGAACTCTCTTACCTGGTACTTATCACGTGGGTGCCTCAAAGACTAAAGCTCTTACCTCATAGTTGCCACTTTGTAATTTCCTTTCTCTTTCTTTCTTAATCCTTCATGCGTTTCGAAATCACAAATGCCGGTTTAGTAGGCCTAGGTTTGAAACCCCGGGGTTTCTTCAACACCGACGGTTTTTGTGATTAAACTTAATTGGATTTTTAGCTCATTTATATAGGAATGTCGTGAACTGGGAAGACCTGGAAAGAGAGGGGCGGAGTCTCGACTATTATGTCATTGACAGCGTGGAGACGTCTCACTGCAGTGCTGAGTTTAGTCAGCATCTGAGGGGAAGTCGGGGACAGCGTGGAAAAAAAACTTGTTTTTTTATGGGCTCTATTGTTGTGTAACATTAGTTGTGGAAATATTCTTTCAGAAATATTCTTTGAATCCTGTTTCTCTTATTTTAGTCTTTCTCTCTTCCTCTTTCCATTTCTCTTTCTTTCTCTCTTCCTCTTTCCATTTCTCTTTCTTTCTCTCTTCCTCTTTCCATTTCTCTTTCTTTCTCTCTTCCTCTTTCCATTTCTCTTTCTTTCTCTCTTCCTCTTTCCATTTCTCTTTCTTTCTCTCTTCCTCTTTCCATTTCTCTTTCTTTCTCTCTTCCTCTTTCCATTTCTCTTTCTTTCTCTCTTCCTCTTTCCATTTCTCTTTCTTTCTCTCTTCCTCTTTCCATTTCTCTTTCTTTCTCTCTTCCTCTTTCCATTTCTCTTTCTTTCTCTCTTCCTCTTTCCATTTCTCTTTCTTTCTCTCTTCCTCTTTCCATTTCTCTTTCTTTCTCTCTTCCTCTTTCCATTTCTCTTTCTTTCTCTCACTTTTTCTTTGGGTATATTTTGTTCTCTCCATCGTTCTCTTTCCGTTTTTTTTTCATTTTTCTCCTATTTCTCTTTTTTTTTTATCTCTCTCTCTTTCTCTCTCTTATTGTTTCTCTTATACTATTTTCCTCCCTATCACTATGTCTCGCTCTGCCTCTTTCTCTCTTCCATTCCCTTTCTTTTTCTCTCTCAACTTCTATCTCCCTTTCTTTCTCTATGACTCTCTCTCTCTCTCTCTTTGTTCCTCTCTTGTCTTTCTCTCAATTTTTCTTTCTCCCTTTATCTCTCCTCCACTTTCTGTATGCCTCATTCTCTCGTCTCCTTTTTCTCTTTATATCAATCCTTTAAGAAACAGAATTTGAATATTTGAAAGACAGGTTGGGGTGCTATACCGTACTTGAAAGTCTTTCAAAAAAATAAAAATGATTGTTCAAATGTTATCTGAGTATGACGTAACAATGCAAGGATGAAACAGGACAGAAGTTGTATATAACAATATCTATACTATAAAGTAGAAAGTAAGGCGTATGTATGTATGTATGTATGTATGTATGTATGTATGTATGTATGTATGTATGTATGTGTGTGTGTATGTATGTATGTATGTATGTATGTATGTATGTATGTATGTATGTATATGTATGTATGTCCCGCATAGACATTAAAACCGTTTGACCAATCTTGATAAAGCTTGGCATAAATGTTCCTTAAGTACTAACTGGGACCGTAGTGTATCTATTGTAGCCCTAAAACAAACCTGAGACCCTCAAAAGAAAAGTTGCCCAACTGTATGAAAGTATTGTAATTTCATTGATCTAGGGCATGTTGACCATGTATAAATCGAAAGGATCTAGATCTAGATCTAATTTTTAAAACTACACTTTGCTCAGATATTTTTTACTTTAACACATGAAGATACAAAATGCACTCTATTGATTTCATTATTTAATCAAATTAACCCTCAAATTTGTGTTTCAAAAGCATTTTTACTTAAATTCGTTCCTTATATTTGTGAATTTAGAATTCCTGACGTACATTCTTTCATTAGACAAAACACACCTCTCTATTCCTAGATCTAAAACTCTAATTCAACTCTAAGATGATAGAACTTCTCTTCGCAAAGATAGTTTTATACTTTAACACATGAAAATACTAATTATACTCCATTCATTTCATATTTTAATCAAATTAACATTCAAATTTGTTTTTCTAAAGCCTTTTTCATACATTCGTTCGCTAAAGCTGCGAAGCCGTGTTGGGATATATTTAATTAGCTCCATTCATGAATCGCGTACATCTAATAAAAAAGGGCACGCATGAGCTGAGCGAAGCCTTTAGGCACGTGCAGAACGAACTCTATCCAAGCCAATATTTAACTCTAGATTACTCTAGATCTAGATCTATCTCTAACTTAAGATCTATTTTATACTTTAACACATGAACATACAAAATTAAGTTTATTCATTTTAAATTTTAATCAAATATATGTAGGCCTACAAGCAAATGTTTTTATTTGAAAAAATTGATTGAAGTCAATTAGCTATTTTGATAGCTCCATGCATACTATTTTTACATTCTTGCATTCCGCATTCTCTTTACTTATAAAATTATTATATTTCGTTTAATTGTTTACAAAACACTCTCAGTGACTATATCGACAGTGATACGCAAATTTAGACCCGCGGGTATTATGTGTCTAGTATAGTGTATAATACTTTTTTGACAAATAAAATAAGCATCATATATAAATCTATTTTGTAAATTATAATATTGTATACCTGCATGGAAGGGAGGGGGGATGGAACTATCACATCATTTCAAAAATGGTAGTGGAATAAAAAGAAAAGTCGGTTTGCATAATAATAAGTTTAAATAAACAAGATTACAAAGACAGTTTTGTGAAAACACAAACTCAAAATCGGCCCCCGAAGTGGTCCACCTAGTCTTCACCAGGATTCGCCATTTAGGGTACATTTATATTTTTTACAATAATAATTATTAACCTTATCCATACATTAAAAATTAATAACATTTTACATATAATAAACTAAAAAAGATTTATTCTTCTTACAAAAATAGATAAATTGGCAACACGAAAAAAAAAGAATTATTCACCTATTTTAGGTAGTGAGCTAGCTAGAGATGACTTGGCAGACTTGGATAAGACAAGACTTTCCCCTCACAAATAAAAATTATTATCTCCATTGCCATTTGTCATACAAAGTATATCTCAATCTAACTAGATCTAGCTCTAGTTCTAGATTTTGAATCTAGAACTAGATTTAAATCTAGAACTAGATCTCAGTCTGGATCTAGAACTAGATACACTTTTGACACGACTTGTTTGTAGACTCTTTAAAAGGCATTTTGATTGTGGATAGTCTTTAGTAGCTCTTTAATATGATTTAAATAGAATGGTAATTGTAGATTAACTTCATTTAAAGTCTTTAATAATCATTTTGAGAATCTTTCTCACAAGCAGTGGCGGATCCAGGGGGGGGGGCGGACGAATTTTAGATTAGAATTCACACAATTTGTATACGAATTTATTACTTATGTTACAATATATACTAATTATTTATATTTTTAACATATTTTTAGATTATTTCACCTCCCCTCTAGTATGTAGGCCGATTTGGTGGGGTCGGGAAGGGGCAATGTCATCAATCCGCCCCCCCCACTAAACTTTTAAGTGGGGGGGGGGCGGTCCAATTTATTTGAAGAAAAAACAGCTTGCTAACAGAATCAATTAAATATCTATATGATTAAAATTTGTTATTGATATTTTAACCGATCTTTATATTATGTTGTTCCCCTGTAGACCAATTTGGGGGGGGGGGGCGAATACCTCTACTGCCCTTCCCCCCTAAACCCTTTGAGTGGGGGGGGGGGTCCTATTTTTATGGACAAATCATAGTTTGTGAACAAAATTAGTTGAATTATTTTATAAATTTTATATTATGTCGCTCCCCTTCTGGTATTTTGGCCGATTCGGTGGGGTAGGGGAGTATGCGATTGCCTGTACTGCCCTCCCCACTCTAGCTCTCTGAGTGGAGGGGGGCGGTCCTTTTTTATGGAGAAATCATAGTTCGTGAACAAAATTAGTTGAATATCTATATAATATAAGCTACGTATTGATATGTGAACCCATTTGTGTTTTATGTCGCATCACACTCTAATCTCAAATTTTATGATAATTAAATATAAAATGAAAAAGGGTTGTACCAGTTGGGAGGGGCGATACATGCAATCGCCTTCCCCCCATCGGACAAACAAATACTTTTCTTTTTGTATTATAGTTTAGAAATTACAAAATAAAAACATCTGTCACTGATATAATTTATATATGCTATAAATTAAATTCTTATATCGAGTCGCCCCACCCGTATTCTTTAAAGCCAAATGCAATCATTAGCAGAAATTATAAAAAGCAGCGAGGGTAAATCGTTTTCACTCTACCGCCCCTCCCCTTTCCAGACAGAGTTTATGTAATTTCACATGAATTTATCATAATTATTTAAGAAAGACTTTGCTTTGGAAAAGTTAGAATTCAAACGAAATTTTTCAGTACAAGAGTCATTGAGATGAGTTCTTAACCCATATAATAATTTCCTAGTCGCCTTTTCCAACCTTTACTCAATCTGATATCTTCTAGTTACATAAATTTGGGACTATAACTCACAATTTACGCTTGAATTTTATGGAATAATATTTCTCGAATAACTTTTTCTTCGGCGGCGATCCTCAAAGCTTTAATCTAAATATGTGGAGTATCTTATCTTTTCAAGGAACAAATCGGTTTTATTTGCAATGTATTAAGGGCCTATAAATTCATATTAGAATAGTTTACAACATTATTCAAAGGTCCTTTTTTAATACGGAGCTTTAGGTCAGCAGAATACGTTTCTTCAGTGAAGAATGCAATAAAACACTTTTGTTGTCTGGGCTTTGCCCTGAACCCCACTGATGAATAATGAGCTGTAGATGTCAAGAAATACGTTTCTGCAGTGAAGAATGCAAGAAAACGCTTTTGGCGTCGGGGCTTCGCTTCAAACTCCATTGATTAATAATGAGTTATAGATGTCAGGAGAATACTTTTCTTCAGTGAAGAATGCAAGAAAACGATTTTGGCGGTGGGGCTTCGCCCCGAACCTTACTGGAGAAGCATACAGCGTTCCCCCAGACCCCCAAGCTTGCAAGAGAAAGGCCTCAACATGACTGTTTTGTTTTTTTTCGCCGAGGTTGAGAAACACTGCTTTTTTTAGTCTTATATATATATATATATGCTGTACGCACGTTTATGCATAGGGTTAGGGTTTACTGGGGGTTAGGGTTAGGGTTTGGAAAATAATCGCCCCCCCCCCCACTCTAAAGTTCTGGATCCGCTAGTGCTCACAAGCTATTTCCTTCTCATAATTGGACGACCTGCACCTCTCCGGCCTTCTATTAGATCACCACATACTATTTCTAGTGAAAGTGGCATTCTGTGATGTATGCAAGCGCGACATGAAGCTCTTCAGAATCAACACCACGAGTTGGGAGAAAGTGGCACTGGATAGATTCACATGGAGAGCTAGCTGAAAAGAAGATTCCTGAATGGGAGATGGTTTACACACCAGAACTAAGAAGAAGGCTGGTAAGGCTGCATTGTCGACCTGTGACCACAGATGTGTATCATCGAGAATTGGCCACTGAAGTCACATGAGACATTGCTTAGGTAAGAACACATTATAGAAACATAAAATGCCAAAAATTATGTTTTTTAAAGAAATTCTTTAAAAAATATTTAGACCAAATGATTTTGTTTTATATTTTGTTATTTATAATTAGGTCTATGTCACTTGTGGATCATTTCCAAAGCTGAAACTTTTATTAAAATTCTAAATAAATATTGCCGTGATTTAAATAAATGTAACGCCTTTTTTTTTAATGAAAGCAAACAGTTTTTTTTAAATTAAATTTGCATATTGTATTACACATACATGCGGACATTTTTTTAGCATAATAAGCATATATAAATCAGTTTTTGTTTGAGATTCAGACACATCAGTGGAAGCAATGACTGAATTAAAGCTGAGTTAGGGTTAGGGTTATAGGTTTGATTTATATCTGGAATCGAAATTACTTACAGATAGAGACCCTTACAATAATAAAGAACAAAGTAAGGGATGTAACACGCTCCAATTTTGGAAACTTCTGTCTTTTTTAATAATGTCCCTCTACTTCAACACTAGCTTGCTAGAATAAGTCTACCCAACTTCGCAGCACTAGGTCTCTGTGTTATGTGCCCATTATTACACAAAGTGTAATGATAGTAAGTTAATCATATTAGGTTTCTCTCTCAGTAACCATAAGTTAATCATATTAGGTTTCTTTCTCAGTAACCATAAGTTAATCATATTAGGTTTCTTTCTCAGTAACCATAAGTTAATCATATTAGGTTTCTCTCTCAGTAACCATAAAGTTAATTATATTAGGTTTCTCTCTCAGTAACCATAAAGTTAATTATATTAGGTTTCTCTCTCAGTAACCATAAAGTTAATCATATTAGGTTTCTCTCTCAGTAACCATAAAGTTAATTATATTAGGTTTCTCTCTCAGTAACCATAAAGTTAATCATATTAGGTTTCTCTCTCAGTAACCATAAAGTTAATCATATTAGGTTTCTCTCTCACTAACCATAAGTTAATCACATTAGGTTTCTCTCAGTAACCATAAGTTAATCATATTAGGTTTCTCTCTTAGTAACCTCTCATCAAATCGTATTTAAAAGCAAGCCTGTCTTGTCCATTCAACTGTTTGTATCCATTTGTTTACGTCCCTAACATACAAGTCATATAGAGGCCAAGTCTTTCGTCATGTTTTTAAAAAATGGAAATTAATACGTTTTTAAACATTAAAAGAAAACGTAATATGAAAACTTTCTAATGCCCCATCTTTCCTTATTTTGTGGTTGGCACTCCGGGCTGTCGTCACGACGGTCCCAAGTTCGAATTCTACCCGTTACTATTCCCTGGCCCGTAGGTATGGGGCAAGTAATTCATAATAT
Organism: Biomphalaria pfeifferi; assembly: GCA_030265305.1. Lineage (NCBI taxonomy): Eukaryota > Metazoa > Mollusca > Gastropoda > Planorbidae > Biomphalaria > Biomphalaria pfeifferi. The sequence continues at coordinate 1,507,624 of JASAOG010000033.1, forward strand.
TCATTTCTGGAGGAAAGCTTGAAACATATTCAACAAACAAATCTCTGTGGGCTTTCTGATTTGATTCTCTATTTAAAGTCTTTGCAATTAAACGTCCACAAAGTTAGAGGTCATTTAAGTCCAATTTCTTTTCTTTTTTTACAAACCTCTGTCTGTCTGGTAAAAATTTGAACATGATATTTCTCCCACACCCATTCTCGGATCATGTTGAAACTTTAAAATATTTTTTGTACCTAAAAAACATGAATCGATAAAAAATGTTAACAATTAGCCAATTAATTATTTGTAATTCACTATTTTCTTTTATAATGAATAAGGAAAATAACGTCTACATTAATGAGAGATATAGTTGTTTGTGCTAATTTCTTCCCCTTAGATAAGTTTTGTTTATTTAAAAAAAAGGATTATATATATATATTGGTAATGTTGAGGAATTTCGGAAAAGCATTTTGCTATAAGTACAACTTTATAATTGCAGGTCGCTCCACAAAAAGTACTACAGAGGGCCTCCACTTACGTAAATCCGGCACTGTATTCGGAAAATCTGTAGCTCTATGAAGTTTATTCTATATTTTGAAATGATCCCAACTAATGGCGAACGAAAATACAAAATGAACATGCGCTAAGAAATAAATGAAAAGCTTCGTGCTTTTCAACACACAGTATCGGGCTGTTGCAGTTTTGTATTGGACTCCACTGTATACATGGCAAAGCGACAGACTAATCTTCATAACAGAGCTGAAAGAAAATCTTAAATAAAGGTAGGCGGGGGCTATTCCTACGTCAACTGTGATGTCATTATCGAGGGCAGCAGACACAACCTAGCGAGTGGATCTGGAAGTGATGACATTTCCTGTCATTTTAGTGAGCTATAAGAATAAAATCCTGAAACATATTCATCCTTCAGGAAGGAACATGAGCCAGTAAATGAATAAACTTGCCAAGATGATAGCTCTAGTAATGTAATGAAGGATCCAATGTATCACATTTAAAGACCGCATCACAAGCCAATAGATTAGTGACAAGAGTTTCTGCAGCAATTGGATCCCATGATGATCTGCTAACAATCGTAAAAAAACACAAGCTAAAAATCTATGGCCATAGTACAATGTCTTCGGGGCTTGCTAAGACCTTCTTTCAGGGAACAGTACAAGGAAAAAGAAGAAAAGGCAGACAGAGAAAGAGATGGGAAAACAACATAAAGGAAGGGACGGGCCTGTCATTAAAAGAGGTTCTAACTAAGGCAAAAGGCAGAGAGGTAGGGAGAAAAACAGTCGACAAATCTTGCATGGTGCCCCAACGGATAGGTAAAGTAAATTAATCATATCGCTTCATTTGAAATTGAAATCTGCATAGTGCTGCTGAATATAATGGATTCAAAGAATAAAATTCGTACACACAGTATATGAATAGATTGACAATATTCTATATACATTGAAGAAATAAACCATCCCAAAAGAAAAACCAGTTGACAACTGACCCCCGAACCTTCCTTTCTCCCGTTTTATGTTCTCTGCTTTCTTTTCTGGAATATATTTGGACTTCCGAGAACAGGAAGTTCAAAAAATTATGTCTTTAATTAACGCCCATGGAATGGATTGGTGAGAACTAGAATACTGAAGTAAATGACGCCGTACCTTCTTTCAATCAATAATCTTTAACTATCACTGCCCCCCCCCCCCCCATTTCCAAACATCTCTCCCCCCCCCCCTTCCCCACAGACACACACAGAGACTTTTTCTCTAGTTCAGTTTATAGATTAGAGCCGCCAAATCTGAACATAAAAGGATGCCTAGATCGATAAGCAGTGAAGTCACGTGCTTTGTATCAGAGTTACTAGCAGAAGTATAAACAAAACTACTAAGCCTATAATTATATTAAATCTTTGACACTTCAAAACTAGAATTAGAATGTATGTTTTGCGGTTAATATTTACTGTTTCGTTTAGGTTTGACCTTTTAAAGTTGAACTTTAAACCATCGATCCATTAGGTGGCCACTCTTATTATGTCCCTTATTATGTCCCTTATTATGTCTGGTCTTCTCTTCTATGTCCGACTAAAACCAGTCAATAGGAATGTTTCTGTTATCATCTGGTGGTGAACCAGTGTCCGAAAGATCTGCAAAAGAAGAGCAATGACAGAGCGTCGTTTGAACAAAGTAAAGGTCATCATTAGGACAACTGCTCGAGAGAAACATTCGCAAGAAGCCTAGAAAGATTCTTGTAACAAAAACACACCCTCTGGGCCAGGCGTTTGAGATTTTACCATCACATAGGAGATACAAGACCCGTTTACAGAAACAGACACAAAAACACGTTTTTTTCCCCTGGCAATCATATCATTGAATACAATTGATTTATCTGATGTCAACTAGTCACAGGTAACGTTTGAGTGAAACTAGTGTGAATAAATATTTCGTTGCTATAGTTATAGTGTATTTTTTAATGCTCCAAATTGTAAGATACATTTCCTCATGGATGATAAAGATTATTTTAAATATTAGTATTATTACTATTAGTATTATTATTATTATTACATTACAAAAACAAGCTTCACCAGGAACCTCCAAGAAAGACGAAGAGGGGACGACCCAGAATGACTTGGCGCCGCGATTTGGAAGCAGATAACAAGCAGATTAGAAAAACTTGGGGACTTACCCAGAACCGAGATACATAAAAGAAGCTGATTGGTGGTCGATGCCCCAGATGGGACCACAGACAGAGATTCGATGAGAGGAAATTTCATTTCCCTTATTTATAGATCAAACAGAATCAGATGCTCAGTTACTAAGTATTTTTTAATTACATCCACCTCCATTCTCATTTTATTTTTATTTATCTCTTTTGGTCACCTCCTCCCCAGCCTGTTGAACAAAAAGCTTCCAAATCTTCTACATCTTTGATTCATAATGGCAGAGGGGGAAATGTGTTTATTTAGTACTTAAACAATAAGATCACTATCTAACACAGTTCCCACTTCACCATCCCCACCTACACAGTTCCCACAACATCCCCATCCACACCTACACAGTTCCCACAACATCACCATCCCCACCAACACAGCTCACACAACATCACCATCCCCACCTACACAGTTCCCACAACATCACCATCCCCACCAACACAGCTCGCACAACATCACCTACACAGCTCACAAAAGTACAAGTCTCAACAACACCTGTCCCAACAAGAACACTCTCAAGTATACCACCCAAAACAGCCTGACAAAAAAAAGTACCACCATAGCATACCAAAAAATCCTTTGAACTTAAATACAAATGTAACCCCCCAAAAAAAAGGTTGCCTACTATAGTATCGATTAAACCCTACTCGCGTGATGTGTCACCATGAGATCAGAAAGGTATTACCTTGTCATTTAACTGCTGACTGCTCTATATTCATAGCTACAATCCTGGCTAATACATGAAGGGATACATAACAATACATGCATCCATTTGGTTTTACGCGTAGAAAATCTGACAACTTTCTGTTTAAGGGTTATAAACTAAACAATCTCTGGAGGTTTATTTTTTAAACAAACTCAAAACCCCCATAGCTACGCTCCTAGAATTTGGTGACTGTAGTTTGCTTAAAAATAATATGGAAGAAAAAGATTTAACCTCACAACTCTCTGTAAGGGGGTTCTAAACTCAAAAACCATGTGGAGAGGAATCTCAACTTAAAGGTCTCTGTTTAATTTTAATTTGAAGAGGTGGTTTTTAGCTTCAAACCCCGCAGGAGGGGGGGGAGTTAACTCAAAACCCTCTGGCTAGAGGTTTTAACTTAAAGCCCTGGGGGGGGGGGGGGCTTTTAAACCCTCTCTTGGCTACACTCATAGAATTTGGTGGCTGTTGTATGCTATAGTATAATATTAAAGAGGATTTTTATCGTAAATAAAAATTTTGGAGGGAGGTTTTAAATTCATTCCCTCTTGGCAGAGGTCGCGATAGAACATACACAAATATTGTATACTAATTGTACTGAAGTACTTGCTAATCAAACGATTATAAGATAAGCTGAGGTAAGTTAAGATAACATTAATTTTATTTGTCCAAACAAATGGAAACTCAGTTTGACTACAAATGACCACCTCAGCAATACTGCTAATACAACAAGAAATAGAGATGTAAACATGAACAAGAAATAGAGATGTAAACATGAACAAGAAATAGAGATGTAAACACGAACAAGAAATAGAGATGTAAACATGAACAAGAAATAGAGATGTAAACATGAACAAGAAATAGAGATGTAAATATGAACAAGAGATAGAGATGTAAACATGAACAAGAAACAGAAATGTAAACATGAACAAGAAATAGAGATGTAAACACGAACAAGAAATAGAGATGTAAACATGAACAAGAAATAGAGATGTAAACATGAACAAGAAATAGAGATGTAAACATGAACAAGAAATAGAGATGTAAACATGAACAAGAAATAGAGATGTAAACACGAACAAGAAATAGAGATGTAAACATGAACAAGAAATAGAGATGTAAACATGAACAAGAAATAGAGATGTAAATATGAACAAGAGATAGAGATGTAAACACGAACAAGAGATAGAGATGTAAACATGAACAAGAAACAGAAATGTAAACATGAACAAGAAATAGAGATGTAAACACGAACAAGAAATAGAGATGTAAACATGAACAAGAAATAGAGATGTAAACATGAACAAGAAATAGAGATGTAAACATGAACAAGAAATAGAGATGTAAACATGAACAAGAAATAGAGATGTAAACATGAACAAGAAATAGAGATGTAAATATGAACAAGAGATAGAGATGTAAACACGAACAAGAGATAGAGATGTAAACATGAACAAGAAACAGAAATGTAAACATGAACAAGAAATAGAGATGTAAACACGAACAAGAAATAGAGATGTAAACACGAACAAGAAATGGAGATGTAAACATAAACAAGAAATAGAGATGTAAACATGAACAAGAGATAGAGATGTCAACATGAACAAGAGATAGAGATTTAAACACGAACAAGAGATAGAGATGTAAACATGAACAAGAAATAGAGATGTAAACATGAACAAGAAATAGAAATGTAAACATGAACAAGAAATAGAAATGTAAACATGAACAAGAAATAGAGATGTAAACACGAACAAGAAATAGAGATGTAAACACGAACAAGAAATGGAGATGTAAACATAAACAAGAAATAGAGATGTAAACATGAACAAGAGATAGAGATGTGAACATGAACAAGAGATAGAGATGTGAACATGAACAAGAGATAGAGATGTGAACATGAACAAGAGATAGAGATGTGAACATGAACAAGAGATAGAGATGTAAACATGAACATCAATCTCACACGTAATTGGACAAGAAAAACAAAAACATAAAAGATACTTTACAAAAAAAACAAAGCTGATTTGAAGTGTAATTGAATCAATGAGTTTGGATCAGTCATGTCATTCAATGTGTCATAGATCTAGACCAACAACAATAAGTCTGAGAGATTAACAATATTTTTACCAATTGTTTTTGTTTAGCACTATTTCATGCAGCTGGAGCTGCGCAGCCAAGGGAAATACTGCATTCCTCATTAATCTTCGTACTTGAAGACAATCTTTATTATGCCATGCTTTTAGCTTCTCAATAGGCTTAGAGCCTATCACTTATCTGGACCAGTTGAGAAAATGGACGGGGGGGGGGGAGAGAAAGAGATATCTGGGTGGATTTTACCTTAATTAGTTTTTAAAAACATTTACACAAAAATAGGGGGGGGGGGGGAGAGACCACTTTACTAGTCAGGTACTTAATACTAGAGAAGACTTTATAGATATATATTGTTTTTTTCACTTTTGAGTTGCGAACTATAAAAAGGACTAATTAAGCTTATAGCACCACTTCATTAAAGTGCAATTTCTTTCCCTTGTTCGAGATACCAAACAAAATAATTAATTATCAGTAGTTAATTAACTTTTTTTTTTATTCTTGTATTGTCAGGTAAAAGAAAAGTCTCTAACAGGCTCTGACTACTAAGTCCACCACCTGACCTGATGTGTGTCTTAGACTTAACAAAACTGTTCTTACTAACAAGGTATGGGGTGAAAGCGGATACCTGGCGCCTCAAAACCGGAAGCTTCGGGTATAGTCATATAGAAGAGTGTTATGTTGGCTTCAACCCCCATTGCCTTGCGATACTAAGACTACAGAATACAACCTTGACGAAACGTTGAGCCCCTTAGGTGTTGGAAATATCAACTATCTCATTCTCTTGCAGGCTATAGATGACATAATGAAGGTCAAGAAAGGGACCGTCACACAAGGGCCACCGATGATCCCATTATTTAAGGCCCATTCATAGTCTATCTGCCTTTTGTATAACTAGACATACCCAATACCTTGTTTCCGATGCACACCGTTATAGCTATAACTTTAAAAAAACAACATTTCAGGAGATTAAAAAAAAGTTAATTTTGTGGAACCCGACAAACTTTAAACTTTTATTTTAAAAACAAACTTATATTAAGTCTAATTGTATCAATTACTTTGGATTAGTCATGTAATGACATGTGTAATATATCAAGACTAACAATAATAAATCTGTGCGATTAGAAATTTTTATCCAATATTTTTCAGGCTTTTAGCTTTCTGAATACGCTATGATTCTATCTCACTTCTCTGGACCAGTTGGGAAACTGAAGGGGGGGGGGGGAGTGAGAAGGATAGCGTGATCGCTTTTTAGATGCATTATATATTTTTTTAAAGTTGTACGACTTGAGTTCAAGTCTCAAGCCACTACACTAACCACTGTGTAAATGAAGTGCTTATAAAATTGCAGGTTTTATAGCTATCTATTGCTAGTTTCAAACTTTTAAACAACGGCCTTATTCTTTACACAAAATATAAAAGGGGCTAATTCAATTGTTACCGCCAAATCTGTCTAGTACAATTTCTTTTCCTTGTTCGAAACCAAACAAATTATCCAATTACCAATAATTAATTAAGTAATTAAAAAACATCACATCTTTCGAGAACAGAAATAAAATCACAGTTTGTGTGTAGCTCCATACTAAGAAAATACTTGGCGTGGCTGAAACCTAGAAGCTATCTTAAAATACCAATTACAGGCATGACTTCAAACGAGATAATAATTACATCTTTCGCACATTTGCTTATACATGTTAATCAGTGACTTAAACTCTGCTAAGTCATAACTCATTGCAGGTGTTACTCTAATCAAATGTGCATATTTGTTTCTTATAAATTTAACAACATTATTCTGCGTCTGTTCTACTTTCTCTATGTTTTCTTGAGGGGTTTCAAATGGATGACGCATAATCTAATATTGGTCTAACTAAAGTTAAATACAATTTTATTTTGATTTGTAAAATTTTCTAATAAAAACTTTATCTATATGCACCAAAAAAAGCATAAAATTAAATAATTTCATATTAATTGTGCGTAAACGCCCAATTCCAAAAAAAACAAATCTACTCGGAATCCTTTTTCCCACTTTTCTTTCACAGGAGATGTTCCCTTTAAAAAAAAAGCTATACGTACGGACACGTGACTGTTTGGAGAAGTAGTTTCCTATTTACACGTTTCCTTCCCACATTAGGAGAAATAGAAAGAGAAGAAGTGGATGGAGTTAATGTTCAGAATCAATATGGCAAACAGAAATTCCTGGTGAGATGGGGAAGAGGCTGACAGCATAATAGGCGCCCTCCTCTTCAGGGCACCCTCCTCCTCTGCAGTCATTGTAGAAAAGAGGCTTTATGCACATGTACAAGAGAGCGAACGAAATCATAAAACAAAAACAACTAAATGAGGAGGGAGAAATAGTGAGAGAGATCATGAGAAAGAGAGTGAGAGAGAGAGTGAGAGAAGGGAGGGAGGAAGTGTATGATAGGAAGAGAGTAAGAAAGGAAACAGAGGGTGAGGGAGAGATAAATAATAGAATGAAAGAGAGAGAGAGAGAGACAGCGAAGAAGAGAGAAGTTCTTGGACTACCAAAATCAGTGTCTCGGACAGCTCTGCAAATCGATCCGTGGAAGGGAAATAGAAGTAAGAAAGAAAAAAAAAAGGAAAGAATGATCTATTTTTAGCATCGCATCGATAGTGTGTCATCCAGCGTCCTCTAGCGGCGGTGCCAATCACTAAATAGACTTTCCTGGCACATAGCATTGCGAACAATTGTTTGCTAGCATATTCACCACTGTTTTGTTTTGTTGCTTTTCGCTGTTTTTTACTCGGACAACTGTATGTGAAGCATCTGTTGAATACAAGGGGAGAGAAGAAATCATCGCTACCTGTCTGCCAGGGTATGTAGTTCTCTTCAAATGTTGGGGTTTGGTTTTGAAACAAGATTCCCCTTTACTTCTCTATGCCCGTGTCTTGCTTGCCTTCAAGTTAACTCTCTAGCTAATTGATTCGCGCCTCTTCTTCCAATTGGAAAACTTCGCTTTGCAATGACGTGTGGAGATTTATGTGTGGTGTTTTATAGCGACTTGGATAAATGAATTAGTAAAGCCTGGCAGAGCAATTTAGGGCCTAAAAAAAAGTTTTTTTAATCACTTAACATTTTGCGTTACATTGAACTACAACATTCCTTTCAACGCCTCCTATAAGGCCCGCTATAAGACCTCCTATAAGACCTCCTATAAGGCCCGCTAAAAGACCTCCTATAACGCCAAGAAATGCCAGCAATTTCCTTGATTTTATTAGCCAGCTATGCATCACTGCTTGTTAAAATAAATACAGTCGGGCAGCTTGGGGTGGCTATAGTAGAGGTATAATAGCGATACCGCTAATTTTTTTTCAAATTGATAGTTGATTATGAGTAGACATATTACTTTTACTGGGGAGATGTCATGTGAAGATTTAGTAGGTGAGAACTAATGATTTAAACACCTTAAGATAGGGTAGGTACACTACAAATTACATCAGCTTTGATTCTATCGAGTGCAGTAAATAAATACTTTTGTATAGATATGTATGAACTTTGATACATCTATCCTATCTATGAAAGATGTTGTGTAGTGTTAGGTTTGCTAGGCCAGGCTCTGGGCCAGTCTCTTATTGACACGTCAGATCTGGGAGTTTCTGGTCGGCGGATGGTTGGCGTGCTGCTCAGCAGACACAATTCATCTCGAGTCTGGATTCGAACTCAAGCCTTCTTGATAGATACCAAGCAGTTTATGCCACTCAGACACAACTCTCGCATATTATTAAACGAAACAATAATTGACCCAAATGTGTAATTATTTTTTAAAAGAAAGAAATAAAAAACAAACGAGGGTATAGGGTTAGAGAGCAAGTTTTAAATGAAACATCCTGACAATTGTATGTTGTTTTAGTGGGCTGTCTGCTGGTGTATTCCCGCTTTATTGACTTTTATTCACTGGACCTTTGTGGTGGTCAAACACGCTATTTGCCTCTTGGGCCCTCAAGCTGGAGGTCAACGAGTCTGGTCCAGTGGGCGTGTGAGCGATTCCAATTTATACCCTCCCCCACCCTGATGTCAATTGCTCTTGTGGTCAGTCTAAAGAAACATCAATTGTTGCCAACCTCTTGTGTCACGTGATAGATGATATAACGTGAACATCATACCACCCATACAACAGGTGTTAAATGGACAATGTATTCTTATCAGAGCCCATTTATATCACATCTTAGCACTATGTTAGCACTAGTAATTACAATGATACCGAACAAAATATAAACAATTTTACCAGACAGACAGACAAGAGTGAGTTAAAAAAAAGCTTTGTTAAAATAGATTGCATTGACTTATGTACTTTTGGTATTAACAACAAGGGTGCCGGGAAAAACTATATTCGAATATTTGATGCAAATTGTAGTGAGTCTGTCTGTCTACATTTATCAAGAAACAAATGAGCAGTATATTGATATAATTGTGCTTTTTTAAATTAGACTAATTCATTCAATAACAAAATGACACTTAGAATTTTAGCTTATTTCTTGTATTTAGATTTCATTTAACGTCCAAGAGATAATTAAGATTATCGTTGAAAAATCTATAATATAAATAATACTATAATTGTAAAGATGTCTATTTCAATATAAATAGATTATGAAATATTCATACAAATAAGCACCCGTTGGGCATTAGAATTCAAGAGGTAAAACCTCCAAATGCAGTTGACAAATGTTCACATTGCACTAGACCCGCGTCTCAATTTAAATGGACTGTTAAATTCATCATTTCAATTATAATTGATAGATGATACAGTAAATTGAAGTTAATTTTAATTTCCAAGTATTATATTCTAAGCCAACTTCTAGCAGCTCCAGTGAAAGACAGTTCACTCTAACAATAAGCCTAGTCCTATGATGCAGTGTAATATTGTATTTTGATTGAACATTAATGAGATAAAAATCAAAACTTTATAATAAATTTCATATTTTGATTTAAACTTTATTGCTCCGTCGCCGAAGATGGATTAGAAAAAAAATTCTTTGGGCACTGTCTTCAAGTCGATTAGGGAAAAGTTCGCAATTAACTTTCTTAAAAATCCCCAGTTTTACCCAGAAACCTAGATATTTGGCAACATTTTGAGTAGATGAATCTAAAAGATTTCGCAATTTGGTTATAACGAATGCCAAGCATAACAAAAGTTCGGATTAAGTGTTCCTGGATTGTATGCAAGTGCTGCAGAGTTAAACATCTGAACGTAACCGTTTGAGACGTTTCAGTGTAAAGACGCAAAGACTTCCAAACCAATAACAGACTAACAGTCTCACGTAAAAGCTGTAATGTAAAACAATTAGACGTGAGCACCGGTTTTTCTAGAATATAAAGGCACTATTAAAATCATCATGTAAGACTTTTTGGAACTAATAGAACATTTTTTTAAATTTCGGATTGGTAGAGTCGTCTCCCATTCGCTAAGGCTCGTCCTTACGTAAATGTTTCCAATTAGAACTCGAGAAATATCTCATGTTTCCCTAATATATGAATCAACCGAGGGAGGCTGGGTCACCTGCTAGAATAAATACTCAACCAACATAAGACACTTTACTGCAGACACTTTTTTTATTCGTGCGTTTATTAGCAATGAGAAAACTGTCGTTTAAATTGAAGCGATAAGAAGTCATAAAAACGATAGAACAACTGCTCTGTAATGCCTGCACAGGTGTTTGGTATACCTGAATATAGTCTCAGTATAATTTCAGTATAGTCTCAGTATAGTCTCAGTATAGACGCAATATAGTCTCAATATAGTCTCAATATAGTCTCAGTATAGTCTCAATATAGTCTCAACATAGTCTCAGTATAGTCTCAGTATAGTCTCAGTATAGTCTCAGTATATTTAATCTCAGTATAGTCTCAATATAGTCTCAATATAGTCTCAGTATAGTCTCAGTATAGTCTCAGTATAGTCTCAATATAGTCTCAGTATAGTCTCAGTATAATCTCAGTATAGTCTCAGTATAGTCTCAATATGGTCTCTGTATAGTCTCAATATAGTCTCAATATAGTCTCAATATAGTCTCAGTATACTCTTAGTATAATCTCAGTATAGTTTCAATATAGTCTCAGTATAGTCTCAATATAGTCTCAGTATAGTCTCAGTATAGTCTCAGTATAGTCTCAACATAGTCTCAGTATAGTCTCAATATAGTCTCAGTATACTCTTAGTATAGTCTCAATATAGTCTCAGTATAGTCTCAGTATAGTCTCAGTATAGTCTCAATATAGTCTCAGTATAGTCTCAATATAGTCTCAATATAGTCTCAGTATAGTCTCAATATAGTCTCAATATAGTCTCAGTATAGTCTCAATATAGTCTCAATATAGTCTCGGTATAGTGTCAATATAGTCTCAGTATAGTAACCCACACAAAATAAATACTGCACATTTTCTTGCAGCACAAAAGCCTACCCCCCCCCCCTCTAAAAAAATCCAGCCAGAGAATTGATTTCTGCCTAAAAGACCAAGTGGCGTGTTGATGACCCCCCCTCCCCAAACCTCCTCCGGACATAGGGTCTGGTAGAGAGATGAGCGATTCTATAACTTTGGCTTCAGTCCTGGCTCATTCAATGGAGTGATGGGAGCTGGGTAAGGTTGGGAGATAGATCGATATTGGATGATGTGGTCGTTGATCAACATTGATGGTAGGAGTTTAAAATATGTTCTGATTAGCTTTTCGTGGCGCGGTGGTGTTAGATCTTTGATGATGATTGCATGTTTCATGAGCGGATATACATCTAGAAATAAAAGCTAACAGACAGATAGATAGATAGATAGATAGATAGATACATAGATGGATAGATAGATAGATAGATAGATAGATAGAGAGATAGATAGATAGATAGATATAGATAGATAGATAGATAGATAGATAGATAGATAGATAGATAGATAGATAGATAGATAGATAGATAGATAGATAGATAGATAGATAGATAGATAGATAGATAGAAATATAGTATAGATAGTATAGATAGATAGATAGATAGATAGATAGATAGATAGATAGATAGATAGATAGATAGATAGATAGATAGATAGATAGATAGATAGTATAGATAGATAGATAGATAGATAGATAGATAGATAGATAGATAGATAGATAGATAGATAGATAGAGAGAGAGAGAGAGAGAGAGAAAGAAAGATAGATAGATAGATAGATAGATAGATAGATAGATAGATAGATAGATAGATAGATAGATAGATAGATAGATAGATAGATAGATAGATAGATAGATAGATAGAAAGGAAAAAATCACTTCATTATTCAATTCATTGTTTATACAACTTTCTTGTTCAAATTATAACTCTATTAGTTTTAGAATCCTTGTGATGGGAGTTCTTTCTATCTGTACTGTATTACTATCTTGCTTTCTGTGTTTCATGAGTAGGTCTACTAAATGTATCACATAATATTATGGTACCAGTATAAGGGACACTATGGTAAAGATTGTTCATAATTGCCCTCTGACATTCTAGTGACATCTCAAGTGACACCTGAAGTGTCATCGTGTAACGTCAGGACTGAGTTCAGAACTCTCCTGGGGAAGTGTCCGAGTGGCCACAATCATGTTGACAGTGTCCTTGACAAAGTTCACCGGAAGTTTAGTTGACACAAAATGGCTGGATGACCTTTTTGTCTTGCGGTTGTTATTCCTGTGATTTAATCTGCCTCAACCTAATAAATAACATAAACAATAACAAATTGTCTTCTCTTTACATTAACATTTTACACAGCAGCTCTATGATAAAAGTAATACAATTCAAGTAAAGTACCCATTTCAGACCTTGCGATCTATAGGGCAGATGATGTAAAGCTCATTTGTTTTTATGGTCGATGCTTAACGTTGGTGTCATGTGGCCTGCACAACCACCAACCGATTAGAATTTGGTGGACTCTGAGCATCCTCATCTTCAACGAGATTCAAACCCGAGACGCCTCAGCCACCATGACATCAATACTAAATATCAGTTAACTTAAAAACACAAATACATGACTAAAAAAAACGCTCATTCACGAGTTATTGGTTTGAAGGAGTCTTTAGCATTGGTGAGCTTAAATCTAGGTCATCAATGTTGACTATAGGTTGCCAGTAAAAACCGCTTATCGATGCAATGGCACACTGTTGTTACAATGGAATGTTGTGGTTGATTACATCTATTTATTTTCAGAAGTTTCTTCTGATTACCTAAAGTCTAACAGTTGGAGAAGCTTGATTTAGTGAAGAAATGACAGAATTACGAAACAGACTAATATTATCCTTGCAGTAGAAATCATGAAAAGATTGAACAGATGGCTTAACCTTTGAACTCTATAAAACCTTCTTCCCCGCGCTGGGTCCTCTCTTACTGCGACTATATAGCGACGCCATTCGACTGGGACAATGTCCCTCAAATTTTAACGAAGCATACATCACGCTTTAACCCAAGAAATCTGAAAATAACACTTCACCTAGCGACTTTAGGCCCATTTCACTTCTCAATACTATAAACTTCTCACAAAAATGATTTTCCTAAGAATGAAACCTCTCATAAACCAACTTTTAGGATATGACCAGTACTGTTGTATCCCTGACAGAAACATAGACGGCATGACGCATTTTTTACGGGATTTTATCATGTACAGTAAGGATAAAAACCTCAATGTGTCGCTTTTATCTGTAGATCAAGAAAAGCCTTTGACCGAGTAAGCCATAGCTTCTTGTTCAATGTTCTTGAGAAATGTAAAATAAGTTCTCTGCTTGTCTATACCAATACAACAAGTAGATTGATAATTAACCATTCTCTCAGTAGGAGTATCCTCATACAAAGGTCTGTCAGACAGGGCTGTCCGTTACCCCCCTTCGTGTATATCCTTTGCTTGGAACCCTTCTTGGAATCTATTAGATCTGACCCCTCTATTATTGGGATTAATATACCGGGTCGCTCCTTCTCAAACATCAAAGTCAAAGCCTATGCGGATGATACAACTTTTTTTCCATCTTCGGAGCAAGATATTGAGAATATACTAAAGAAATTTATACTCTTCGGAGAAGCTAGTGGTTCAAAAATAAATATAAATAAATCCTCTGTAATGGGACTAGGGAAATGGAAATTCAAAGAGAATTGCGCTTTCAAAATTGTAGATAAAATCAAGATTTGTGGTATTGTCTATACCTGTAATCCTTTATTCTATTGTAAAGACCAGTGGGAGAATATTTTTGTCAAAGCCTCAAACTTGCTAAAACTCTATAAGCACACAGGTTCTACAATATTTGGTAGAGCTGTATTGATAAATAGTTTGGTCATTCCAAAGATTGTCTATTTAGCCAACATTACAGAGCCACCTCCTAAATTCATAAACAAGCTGAACAAGTTAATTAGTTAATATTTAAAAACACTATTAGGAGCATTAAGCACACTACACTCATTCAAAACAAAGAGGATGGGGGATAAACTTATAAGATGTCAAGACAAAAATACATTCGCTAAGGCTAAAATTTGTAGGTCAAGTAGTTAGAAACCCAACAAACTTTCCCTTGACAATTTACTATTATGGTTTAAGATTAAGTAGTCTTCTTCCAATACACAATGATACTCCTCACTATTTTGGTACAGTCACTCATCCATTTTACAGGTCTATTTCCAGAATTTTACCTGGTAATGAACATTTAATACACAACAAATCCAAAGAATCATACACAACACTTAAAAAGCTGTTACATGAAAGTCTAGTGAATAGGATTAAGTGGGGGAGAGTTCTTGGGGTTACAGAATTCAAGGACACATTCATAAACCTACACAGCAAACATATCCCACCAAAAGCTAGAGAGATAAGTTATAGACTTATCTTTGGGATGACCCCTATGGTTAGAAGACGAGCAAATGACCGTACCTGTATATTATGCCATCTTGAAAATGCTGACAATGAGAAACATATGTATTTGGAATGTCCATTATTCCTTCAAGTTAGAAGTACTGTAAGGGACTTATTAGAAGCAAACTGTGGCAACTATGTAAATGTTAACTTGTCAATTGTATTAAACAAGCTGCCAAAAATAAAAAATAAAATGATACATAACTTTAACTTAATTATTGTTTCCGAATACAGAAACCTTGTTTGGGCTAGCTGGCTCAAAGCTCTACATAATAATAAGGTTTTTCATCCTAATCACTTAGAATTGACATTTAGAAAAATAATGGATTTTAGGGTAGACAATTATCTAGTTTGATTTTCATATACTTGTACAATGCTCAGTTAGTTTTCCAGAAATGGGGTGATGGGGGTCAGGGATATTTGATATTGTGTTGATTGTTCTGGGGTAGAGGATACTTGTATCATTTTTCTGTCTTTAGTGGTTTCAATGGCTAGGATGGTTAGGTAGTATGTCTTTAATATTAAATAATGTTTCTGTGACTATTGTTGTATTTTCAGGTTAATCAATTTTCAATTGTTTATGATTTAATACTTGTGAATTATGAGAACTTACAAATAAAAACATATAGGGAAAAAAAAAAAAAAAAAAGCCCACAAAAGAGGCAAGATGGCCCATACAAGAGGCACATTAAGCCCAGAAAAGAGGCAAAGAAAAGAAAAGAGGCCTAAGGCCCAAGGATTCCTATGACGATAAAGCTTAAGTTAAATAGCGCAAATTCCTTTAAAAAAAAATAAAAAAAAAAAAAGAGGAGAATAAATACAAAATGTTCTTTTCTAAATTCCTCCCCCTTATATTATTTAATATTCTTAATAAAACTCGAAGGTACTAGAAGCCAAAGTGTAAATATATATATATATATACATATATACTTATATATATACTAGTCGACCCACGGCGTAGGGCGGCTTTTTAAAATCTTATGAAAACTCATAAAAATCTCCTGAAACATATAGACCGAAAATTGTCATTTTGGAGTGTCATTCAATATGGAAAACCCCAAACCAACGCGCGATTAAAAAAGACGGCATTATGTATTACCCGTAATTGTGGAATCTGGTGAAAGAAGCATACCACGCATCAAACTTATGAACTTGACATCAATAATTCTTGAAGATAGATTGAAACATTTGGTAATTCTTGCTAATGAGCGTGATCTATGTAGGAAGCAGAATTTTAATGATATACTGTGTGACTTTGCTACAGGCAAGGCTCGTAAAGTAATTCTGTAGGTCGTAAGATTGAATAAAATGCAAAGATGAACTTATTTTCTAATACAAACTCTTCATTTTCACTAATTATCCGTATCCGTATAAAAACATGGTCCCGCGAAATCCGTTTTGCATAGGGCCCCACAATGGTTAAGTCCGGCCCTGCTATTTAGTGACGGGTGAATACAGAAAAGATTACTTGTTCTCCCTCCCCCCCCCTCTTTTTTAGCCGCTAAAGTTACGTGGGCGCAACTCTAGTCCGACTTGCAGAAATAAAAGAGTAATCTTTCCATTACTTCTTGGTCACAATGGTTAAGTCCGGCACTGCTATTTAGTGACGGGTGAATACTACTTGTTCCCCCCCCCCTCATTATTATTCGCCGCTAAATGAAACGTGGGGTAACTCTAGTCCGACTTGCAAAGATAAAAAGTGATCTTTCCTTTACTTCTTGGTATTAGGAATGGTTGAGCCATGAAGAGAATTATATATATGTGGATGGCTGCCTGGTCGTGCGTTTTGCGCGCTTGACTGTCGTTTGGATTTATCAATGGTCTAATGGTTCAAACCCTGCCCGCGCCCATCCCCCGTCGTTCTGCGGGAGGTTTGGACTAGGAAGTAAACTATCTGCAACTCTGAAGGAACATCCGAAACATGTCAAACAAACAAAACATATAGATGTAGATATCGTGTCTACACACACCACGTGACAGTTACCTAGCTCGATGGTTGGTTAAAACACTGGTGACTAAGTCCAAAGTATGGCAGACAGAGAACAATGAAAGTCAATTTAACTGCTAGAATGAGACTAAAGAGTTTTCAACAATGAAATGCATGTACTGTGTAATGATGAAGATACTTTACCCCCAGTTATTTTAGATGACTGGATGAAGCTCGGAACTCTTTGGACTATTCGAAGTTGTTTTTTCTTCTATGGAAAACTAAGCTCGAGATTCCAATTGACTTCCTATTGCGAAAAAAAAACTATAAGCTGTCTATGAAAATGTTGCACACTTTAAAACGTTCCCTCGGGACAGCTGCTTCCTCAACACTGTTCATCACGTTGTTTTGTTGCTATGTTATGAATAACAATTTTATGGTACACAATAGAACTGGAACAAAAAGCGTAGCAATATCTCCCGTACATTGACGACAACGGCTTTGTCTGCATTAGTTGTGTCAAAATATGTAGGTCGCAACGCTGCACTCATCCTTAATCTTCGGAATCAAAGACGTTACAATTATTAGTATTATTTGTCTGTTATTTGATGTTGTTTGTAATTTGTGTCATTAAAAAATTCGCCAAAATCAGTTGTTTTTGTATTTGTTGTATGTTTATTCTGTCTGTTATGGCTCTATGTTCTTGTCTTGTCCTCTAGTACGCAGGACAGACCGAGTGCTATGTGATCGATGGCTGCGGGGTCATGTGCACCAAAAGTCATTTCTCACTTAACTTCCAATCGTCCCCACGATGATCTAATTAGCATGCCGAGTCACCAAATGAAATTTTAATGACCCTTTCTGAAAACGCCATTTCTATTCCCCTGGTCTGCTTGCGACATTTTAAACTTTTACCTGTAGGACATCTTGTTGCTGTTTTATACATGATGTATACATTATATGAAACTGTTGGGGGTGAGGGAGATGTATTGAATGTCAAGGTCAGTATTCTAGCTGCTATGACTTTTTTAAAACCTCAATCAACTGACAATCGGTGTTGTGGGGAATTTTTCAATGACAAAACTCTAACAGTTCTAGGAAGTTTCAGGCCAATGAATGATAACAGAGAAACCTTGATGTACTATATGAGCAATATTTGGTCTACATCATGATTTACTCTATGTACAGCATAGTAGTGTATGAAGTGTTGTGTGCGCTTCGGGATGTCGCACAACGTTCCAGAGTTAAAACCCTGCCAAGCCGTTGTCCTCCCAAGGTCAACATATTGGCAGTGTTGTCAGCTCCTTCTCTGTCTGTAATTTTCCTTCAAATTTCTTAATAAAATGTGGTGTGCATTAATTTGAATATTCAATGCCTGTAGTATCACTAAGCATAATAAATGTTTTAACTAATGAATCTAGCTAGATTGTAGCATTGTATCTATTCGAACTAGCTAGATCTAGATAATGTTTTACACTTTTTTTTATAGTTTTAGTTGGGGGGGGGGGTTGTATCATAAAAATCGACTGTACCTTTAGTTTAAACATTAAATTACAACATTTTTACTTTCATGTGCCACTGAGGTACGTTCAGAGTCCCCACGCTGTGATCAATGAAGATTATTTTCTGTACATTCCAGCACAAGTAGATGGCAGGAAAGTGTCAGAGAGTATTGATCACGCAGACATTATCCTTAGGTGTGAGCATTTATTTCTCACTGATGTACCTTTGACGTGCGCGCACACAAACACACACACACACGGCTACATGCTCAGCACATTCACAATATGTCTTACAAATGGAGATTTTGGAATTCAGTAATACATTATCAAGGACGACAAGGTGATTCGAAGGGAATTGTTCAGAATAGAGTCCAATGGAAAGGTCGGCTAATTTTGGGTCCTATGTCCACTTGAAGTCAAAAAGAATACTTCAAGTCAGTAATAGTTTACCAGGGTGCTGGTGTTATTTATTCTTCCAGAAAGACTATGTTGGTGGTAGAGAAATAAAATGCTAGAGAAATAAAGGACCGTGTCTGTGTAGGGTGCTACTGTAGAATGGTTCTTTCGTTACAGCCAATGAAGAAGTGCCGGCCCTAGGCCACTGCAACCTATGTGGCCGCAGTGGGCCCCGCACTTTCATAGTCCCCGCGCAAATTCTAGGTGTAAATTATTACACTAAACAATTATAAGTGAATCTCCTGGAATTTCATACACACACACACACACAAATCCTAGAAATCTCCTGAAATTATTAAAATATATGATCTATGCAGGTAATGGAGTGTAAACTTCGTTACATGCAAGGCTCGTAAAGTTAAACTTAATTTGATCGTGATATTTTACTTAGTAAAGAATGGATAAAATGCAAAGATGAATTTATTTGCTAATACAAAATCTTATTTTTCACTTATCATCCGTATCCCTACTCAGGCTGGGCCCCGCGCAATCCGTTTCGTATAGGGCCCCGCAATTATAAGGGCCGGCCCTGAAATGAAGCATTAATGTACAACTGACGTCGTATCTCCCCTTTAAATATCTTTCGTTCTAAATGTAAAACTACACAAATATGTGAACACCTCAGAAAACGGATGTAAAATTAAACAATGTTGTTTTTTTTCTGTTTATTTTCTCCCCTGAGCTATTCAGCTTGGCTGGAAAAAATCTAGACTACTGTTTTCTCGTTTGGTCTGTGGTCATATGACAGAACAACTTCCGCTGTTATTAGCAACACGCGTTGTCTAGATTCTTGAAAGAGTCGTTCATTTTGATTCTGATACGTCGTGTCAAATACAACACGCGGCTTCCAAAGAAAAGTTTATTTTGATTCTGATACATCGTGTCAAATACAACACGCGGCTTCCAAAGAATAGTTCATTTTGAAACAACATTTTCCTCTGGTTTGAAACAAAATAAATGGGAGGGGTTGCTTATAGAATAGGTTGAGATCCACGTTTTGGAAACGTATATTTTTGTTTTAACCCCATGTTACCTTTAAATATTGACTCGACTTAATTTATCTTGCTTCTTAGAACTGTTAATACTTTCGAATATTGTGAAAAATAAGCTACAGGAGTAGACTTCATGGATATGAAGTTGGTATATTTAAAGCTGTTCAATTAATTCAATGTGTTCTTAACTGATAAACTGAATGCAGAATATTTTCAAGCAATATGAAAGTGTTATACGAGTTATCTTTTTTGTTTCTTCTCACATTTCCTATAAGAGATTTAGTTGTTTTTTTGTTGTTGTTGTTTTGTTGTTGTTGTTGTTGTTTTTTGTAGTTGTTTTTTTTGTTGTTGTTGTTTTTTGTTGTTTGTTGTTGTTTTTTTTTGTTTTTTTTTGTTGTTGTTGTTTTTTGTAGTTGTTTTTTTTGTTGTTGTTGTTTTTTGTTGTTTGTTGTTGTTTTTTTTTTTGTTGTTGTTGTTTTTTGTAGTTGTTTTTTTTGTTGTTGTTGTTTTTTGTTGTTTGTTGTTGTTGTTTTTTTGTTGTTGTTGTTTTTTGTAGTTGTTTTTTTGTTGTTGTTTTTTGTTGTTGTTTTTTTTGTTTTTTTTTTTGTTGTTGTTTTTCTACCTTTAAAGTGTTTTTTTTTTAATTACTATTCTCTTTTTGTTATAAATATTTTTTGACTTGATAATTTCCAAGATTCTTTTCTCTAAATCTTTTCATTCAGCAAACCTATGACGTCATTACTGTGACCCTTTACTTCAGAGAGTAACCCTCGCCCTCAAGTCTCGCCCGCAAGTCTAGCGGCATTCGTCGATTTCCCTGTCTTCTTTCTGTGAGGATGAGCCTAGGGAGGGGAGGAGGTGGAGGAGGTCAGGGAGGGTACGGCGGAGGAGGGTCACAAGGCAACTACCCTGGAAGCCACCCTGGCCGAAGGTCACGAGAGGAAAGAAGGTCACTGTCAGAAAGTCTGGCGGACGGCACCTCAAAATTTTTCAGCTCCATGGTAGCAAAAAAGAATGGACTTTTCAGCGATATCTCCAGTAAGTTGGAAAATACGTTCGCCCCGAAGACTGACACCATCAGCAACAGCACGACAGGGAGCGAGAGATCCTCCCCGACCACTCCGCCGCCACCGAACACGCCACCGCCTAGGCCGCCGCCCCCAAAGCGTCTCCCATCTTTGGGCAATGCAAGGGAGAAAGAAAAAGAAAACGTAATCCGGAGAATGGCGTCGGTGCCGACATACACCCGAAGTGACCAGTGGTCAGATGGTGGTCAGGATGTGACCCAACCTCGAGGTCATCTGGTCAACCACAAAGGAGCTAACTCCGAGGACAGGATATCTGTGAACGGGATGAATATCAGCTTTGATGAACCGATTCTTTACAACACAAGGGAAGCCACCATGGTCCATACATCGTCTGCTCCAGACAACCAAGGCAATCGAAAAAATGTCGCCAGCATTGAACGAGACACCATCGTCCCGTCATCTACCCCTCCACAGCCGAGACCCGCACCGAGGAGTCAGAAAGCATCTAGCAACGACGCACAGCAGCGTTATTCACTCCCCAGCAATTATGGACAATCAGCGCGCCATTACGAAGAAGACACCCGTCAATCAAAAATGACGTACGAACAGAGGCTGTTGGACGAGGTCAAACAGATGTCCAACGAAGTCATTAAACTGACCGAGAGTGTCCAGAGATCGGACGAAAGCCTCGAGAGCTGTCCTAGAAGCGGGGATAAAAAGCCGGACTCGGACAGCGGGGCCTCGGACAGTGCTGACGATTCTCACGCACGAAAGAAAGCCCCGATGTTTACCAACACAAAACGTCGGTCCAGCACGGTAGATGAAATGCTTTTTGACGATTATGTGGAGCCGGTCGTTGACCCGGTGGTTATTTTACCGGACGAGCCACCGGAGAACCTCATCTGTTTTGAGACGGAGCCGGACCCAAGTCTTCTGATCAAGAGCCCAGACTCCTCCCTGGACGATGACCAGTGTAAAGTAACCGCTGGGACTAGCATTGACTCTTCTGACGTAGAGTATGGGGGCTCAACCGTCCACCGGTCTGGTTCTGTAGGCTCGGATAAATCCTGCAGTTCTAACTACAGCATAGACTCACAGCCAGACGAGGTCACGCTGACCTGTGTAGAGTTCATGAAGCTATTTGTAGACAAAGTCTTCCGAGAGAGGTAAGTCAGTCTGACCTGCGTTCTTGTGATCTTTATTTAAAGAATTGCACTTTAACTGTTGAGTGCACCTATCACACAATACAATTACAAGAAATTTTATTATTAATTATTCAATTTAGTGGATGGAATGCAGCAACCTAAAAAAAAAAAAAGATTACAAAGAGAGGCAAACTCAGAGGCGTCTCCCGTCGGAATATTCAAGACGTGATTCTATTTTGATTGATTGTCAAAAGTAATAATGTTTCAAAGATTCATTTGCCGTTGTAAAAAAATGTTTTTTTTCAGTTTTACATGTTTTGGATGTTCCTTCAAAGTTAAAGATAATTAACTTCCTTGTCCAAACCTCCCGCTGGAAGACGGGGGATGGCAGCGAGCAGGGCATGAACCCGGGACCATCGAGATAATCAGTCCAGCACGCTTTCAGCAGGACCAGGCATTACTGTTAACTTAATAACAAACTGGTTACAAACTGACAGCCTATTGTTGCACATTACGGCATGACATCTCCCGGATATGTACAATAAGTCAGACGAGCGATTTGAGCTAATCTTTCAGCATTGATTTGTAATTGACAAAAAGAAGAAAAGAATAGATGTCTTGCTTGTAGGTCTACACTTCGAGGTCTCAGCCCCACAGTTAACAACACAGCTATTGGCATTTTTATTTAAATGGATCTAGAATGAGGATGTACATCTACCTAATTTAAACTTCTGATTTAGCACTCTTTAGATCTATATCTACTAGATAAATTTGGAATAATTTAGATGTAATTTAGATAAGATTTATGCACACACAAAAACTAGATAATTTATCAATAGACTGAATGAAACATTGAATTTAAAAATAGTAGATTAGTTTTAGCATATTATAACATTGCAATATTGATCTAGACGTTAGGAAATCAAAATCTATACTTGAAGTCTATAAATTGAAATTCTATATATTGATCTAGTTTATATCATTCTAGAAATTCTAGATCTAGAATCCACAATGATTTTAATAAGAATATAATTATAGATCTAGTTTTAAAAATATAGATATACTATAAAAAATCTAGATCTGGTTTGAAAAATCTAGATAAGATCTAAATCTAACTATTATGTCTTTTTTAAATACGAGTCAGATAACGAGGCTTAATAAACATTACTATACCGAGTTGTTTTAACATTTCAATTAAAGAATTAATTCAATATGACGTCAAAGGAAAAAAAAACTCTTCGTCACACGTTTATCAATACGAGCACATTGTTAAGGGTTCATGTACATTGGTGCACCGAGTGAGTTCTTTTAGCATTTCATTTAAAGAAATAATTCCATATGATGTCAAAGGGAAAAACAAATCCACTACGTCAGACGGTCTAGTTAGGCTAAAAAATGCCTTCATCAATACGAGCAAGTTTTCGAGGGTTCATAGACATTGGTGCACCGAGTTTTTTTTTCAAGCATAACATTAAAAGAATTCATCCATATGACGTTAAAGGAAAAGATTCCATTACGTCACAATGGGCTAGTAACAAAAAGTTTTTATTAACACGAGAGATTTAACGATGGTTCATAGACATTAGTACAATGAGTTCTAATAGAATTTTTTTAAAGAGGATTAAAGCCGCATTTTTTTTTCGTTTCGTCTGTCAGTCTGACTGTCCGTCATGTTAATAAAAAAAACAACTAAAAACTATTGAAAATTTGATTCACCTTTAATTTTTTTTTCCTTACAAAACATCTTAATAGTTTTAAGTATGTATAATAGAGTGTTCCTGATGTTTGTATATACAGTGAGAAAAAAAAAAGAATTCCAGATAAATCTAATACCGTAGATAAAATTTTTGGGATGGTCTCGTATAAACATTAGATGTACATAGCCTTTTGGCGAGATTTTCATACCATACTTATTTTATCTTATCTTATCTTATATGATACAGACGTTACTTCAAAAAAGAAGATGATTACGTCCTACGCATCATGCATTTTAGTCATGCATATTAACAAATGACCTAAACTCCACCAAGTCACTGGTTTTCCTGGCTAGTTCAGGCAACCCATTCCATGCTCTAATAGCGCTAGGGAAGAAGGAGATTTTGTACAAATTTGTCCTAGCATATGGAACGAGAATGTGCCTTTATCTTTGTGTCTTTCTGAGTATTTTATTAAATTTTGTTTTGTATTGGAAGATTATGGTTCAGTGTTTTATGTATAATTGCTACTTTACTTTTTAAGTCTTCTATCCTGAAGGCTTTCTAAATTTAGTGATTTTACTAAAGGTGTTACTCTAGTCAAATGTGAATATTCGTTTGTTATGAATCTCACTGCTCTATTTTGTGTCTGTTCCAGATTCTTAATGTTTTCTTGAGTTAGGGGGTCCCAATCAGAGGATGCATATTCTATTATTGGCCTAACGAAGGTTAAATAACATTTTAGTTTTATGTTCTTATTTGATTTATAGAAATTTCTTTTAATAAAACCTAATACTTTGTTTGATTTTTTATAGTATCATCAATATGGGGATTCCATGACAGTTTTTCATTTATTATAACACCAAGGTATTTTGCGTTTTTAGTCTGTGTTACTGGTTTACCATGAATAAGATAAGTTGAATTAATTTGTTTTATTTATTTTTTTACTCTTAACTGACATTTTTCTGGGTGGAAAGACATGCTCCAATTTTATTCCCATTTCTGTAATTCATCTAATTCTCTTTGTAAAATGTCTGTGTCTTCTGTTTTTTTTTATCGTTTTATACTGCACTTTGGTGTTAGAAAGTTGTTTTCGTTAAAAATCGGAATATAATTTTAACGGTAATTAGATTTTGTAACGTTTTAGCTAGACAAATAAATGTAGTGTAAGAGAGAAGTGAGATTTTACATAAATATAGTTAAAATATTTTTATAAGAAATTCGGAACAACCGATTTTCGTAAATGAGAAGAAGATTCTTTGTTTTATTTATTTGAAGAGGGATTTCAAAAAGTTATATGGCGTTAGTAGATTTTTCATTAAAAAATTTGAAAATTTTTGGCGACGATCTGTAAAAAAATTAAAGTAATGTAGGTCGATTTCTTTTTCAAAACAAAATCCGGAACATTCTTTACCGATTAAAAAACTTTGTTATGTTTCAGGAAGAAAATTTAATGTAATATAAGTCTAAAAAGTGATTTTCAATAATCGTTTCTATTAATTTACTTTCTTAATTTAAAATCCTGAACAACCTATCGTTGATAGTTTTTAAAAACTATAGTCATTTGTTTTAAGATGAAAATACGGAACATTTTGATATCTATAATTAAACTATATTGACGTATTGTCAAAGAATATAAGTGTAATATTAGTCAATTATGCGATTTCAAACAATCATTTGACATAATTTATTTTTATAAAACAATATCCGGAACAACTTTATAGTTAATGAAATATAAGTCAGTATAGATATTTTCATTTAGCATTTATAGGCTATTTACATTTTTAAAAAAAACGGAACAACATATTATTGAGCATGTGTTTTTGCAATGTTTATACATGGAAATTAAATGTAATATAAGTTAGAAGAGCAAACAAATATTCGTTGGCATTGCTTTTTTTTCACACAAACATCCGGAACAATATATTATAGATACTTAAAACTATTGAGATGTTTCGGAAGGAACATTAAAGGTTAAATCAGATTTTCAATATTTTGTTTATCTAAACGTGATGGACAGACCAACCGACAGACAAAACGCACACAAAATAAGCTTCTTTTATTCTGATGGGGGCACTAAACAAAAAAATAAATGAAATATGATTATTTTAAACATTTTGAGGGAACTGATTAGCACCATGTCTTGCGACTGCTTGTCACGTTACTGCACGAAAATCGCTGCGTGCGTGACATTTACATACAAAGTGCATTCTTAGCCTTTATAAACAAACATAAATGTTTTAATTTTAGCAGCTAGTTGGCCAGAAAAAACACCTTCAATATTTATTTTGTTGTGAATTTTTTTACGTTTTATAAATATATTTGACTTCATGATACTGAAAATACAAAAGAAAATATTTTTTTCTTTGTTAACATATTGTAACATTACCTCCCTTACATTAATGTATCGTTTTAGAATTGGTGTATTTTTATGAAAAAATCGCTTGCATAATTAATTTTATAAATTAAACGGTTTGCTTTTAGAAGACCAAAAGAAGCCGTTGTACCTAAACTTTTCAAGCCGCATCGCATGGTGAAATAATATTTTTCATTTCTCTTCTAGTTTTCGAAATCTGAGTGTGACAGATGGACATTTTGTACAAACCAAATAGCGGCTTTCTCCTTACGGGGGTCCCTAAAAATGAGAAAAAAACCAGCAATAAAGAAAGAAGGTTACAATGACAGTTTGTGTGGAAACAAACTCATAATCGGTTCCCGTAAAAGGTCCCCTCATGCAGTTAAAAAGGCATGTTTCAATATTTTCAGAAAGAATATCCGAAACTATGAACTACAAACTATCAACAACCACAAAAAGATACAAAAAGGATAGTCAAAAGTGTTATCGATGCAGATCTGTTGTTGTACTAACGACGGAGATTTTTATTAATGGTATTGCATTGTTAATATTGATTTGTATTTAATGAACTGTTAGTCAGGAATATATAGTTAAATCCTAGGTGTCACTTACAAAGACCGCTTCACAAATTAAAAGATTAGAAACAGGATTAATACAGCAATTGGACCCCACGATGTCCTGCTAATCACCTTTTTTTTAACGGTCATTGACTTGTAGCACCAAACTGCTGGTAGACAACTAAACCGGTGTAGGCCTAATGTAACTTGACTAATACAACTTCAAATAACTTAAATAACTTCCATTTTGTGAACAAAACAAAATAGAACTTTATTTATAATATAAACAAACTCAAGTTAATCTGCAATCAAATCAAATGAACTAGGCTTTAGTCATAATACATAGTACAATGAATAGTCATTGTTTCTTAACTTCGTGGTTCAGAAAATAAACAAACGCATTTTTACTTGCATTGCTTACAAAACAGAGGACACGAGCAGCCCCCAACACACACACTTTTATTAAACCATTTTTCAGTACCTCCGAAATAACAGTTTTAAAGTAAATCTATCATTAATGTATGTCTTAAACATGAAACCTTGGTAACATAATTTGTAGTGCTTCTAAAGCAGACGTGAAAAAAATAAAAACTATAGAGTTTGATAAAACAAAAAAACACAAATACATTTTGTAGTCAGAGAGTTAATTTATTTCTATATGACTTAGTTCTGTTTTAAGTACATCGCCAATAACAATAATTAATTGGAACATTTATTTTATTATTATTATATAAAACATTAATAGAATGAATTTTGAATTTTGAACTATAAACAGAGTAAAAGTAGTGCAGAGCGTCATTAAAATCTGTAACGTTTTACTGTAGTTTGGATTTCTATCGACCCGCTTGAAGGTATGAAACTGTCGTGTAGTTGAATGTCATCCGATATTACTTTCTGTTTAAACAAACAACAACAACAGAGATTTCTAAATCTACAATTTGTAAACTTTAGCTTAGATCTTCCTGTCTGTCTGGGCATCTGTCTGTCTGGGGCATTTTATCTCTCAAGAGACCTGAGATCTTCCTGTCTGTCTGGGGCATTTTATGTCTCAAGAGACCTGAGATCTTCCTATCTGTCTGGGGCATTTTACGTCTCAAGAGACTTGAGATCTTCCTGTCTGTCTAGGGTCTAAGAGACCTGAGATCTTCCTAGAGATTTACAAAACCAGCTACTAGTAACTAGATTCACTAGAAGAACTTTTGAGAGGATCACACGAATGTCCACACCAGCGCATACAATTATATGCAGATTTACTAAGTGGTCATTTATTGTATTTTGTGTGTGTGCGCGCGTGTGTGTGTCAGCTTTAAAGGTTTATCGGTCTCATGCTAAGTGAATTTACTCAAAAGCGTTTGTCATTCAGTCGGTTTGTCAGCTATGGGAGGAATCATCATTTTTATGGTGATGTAGGCGCTATTACTTTCATAATATATTTACGAGCTGTGCTTGTTTCAGTTACAAGTTACAAATATTTTTAAAAAATGATGAATAACAAAACAAAAGATTGGTACTAACATTTATAATAGTCTGGCCTGGTTCCTTCCACAATAAATTTTTTTAAAATATGTAGAAAAAGTCAGTAACAACCTTAACAGTTTGCGTACATAGCAGCCAGGGTAGCTGAAGGTGCAAGTCTATTACTTTTGAACCAGATCTATAAGTATTTGAATAGACCTAATACGTCTGCACGAGTTCTCCGTGAATTATTTTGAAGTTTTAACACAATACAGCCACATCTAATGATCAGCAAACTTTCAATGTAAATGTCATATAGGTCAGGGTTGTAATCCTCCCCAGTTTGGTGAAGTACACAGCATTAAATCATATCCTTCAGTACTTTCTTTTCTATTCTTTGTAACGAGGTCATTATCTGACTTGTGACAATTATATTGACCCAGCAACACCGAAAATGTATGTGATGTTTGCTCTCTTGTAATTTCATCTTTTAGGTCGATCTACCAGACGGCCTTGAAAACCTTGTTGTGACCCACTGTCCTCGCCCATTAAAATGCCCAAAAAAACAACACAACATTTTGCCTTGTCACAGTTCTCGAGCTTGTGTACTAAATGTTGAAAAAAACAACTAATGACGTTTTGTTTGGAGCCAATAGGTCGACTTCATTGATTGAGTTGCCCGCCTATTAATCACTGTGGCTGACTATTGATTACCAGAAAAAAAAAATCTTTGGCAAACATGTTTGTTTTGTGAGTCAGTGAACACACCATTCCATTCATGCTAACCCCATTCATGAGACTCACGTTGACCTAATTGGAGGGAATGATGGTAGAGCAAGTTGGGAGGGGGGGGGGGGGGAGCAGGATGTACATATAAGCTACTCAAGCTATAACTTACCCCCCCCCCTCCCCCGAACTTACTTGGGAACCCCCGTTCCATATTATGTGAATGCAAAGGATTAAAAAGATTTATTAATTCACTATCTACTTCTTAATTGTAGATCCGTTGAACTCTCTCAGGTACTCAAAAATCTTAATAGATACTTACATCTACTAAGTGGACTATAAAAGAAGCAGCTAGATCTAGATCCAAAATAGCTTACATCTACTAAGTGGGCTATAAAAGAAGCAGCTAGATCTAGATCTCAAATAGCTTACATCTACTAAGTGGGCTATAAAAGAAGCAACTAGATCTAGATCTCACTTTAGAACATTTTAAAGTCTAAATCAAGCCCCGGGGGGGGGGGGGGGGGGGGGGGGAAATCGTCAGGTATTTTGTGTAGCTAATTTTAGAAATAAAAGTATTCGATTTGTTTACGATGTACACTTACGAATACTGGAGCTAGAGTACATTTGCAATAGCAACACTGGATTCAAATTATACTTTTTAACGTCCTCAGCAGTGGCGTCACTAGAGAGTGACACCCAAATGGGGAAAAAATGTACTTTACAAAAGTGGGCATATTTTTAAACAAGAAAACATTAAAAATACTTTTTTTTAAAGTCAATATCTCCTTTATGCAACTTCTAGAGCGATTGTTTTTTTTATTACAAATTAATGAATGTTAGATTAAAAAACAATGGAATATTTATTGAATATGTCCCTCCCTTATCTCCCCGAGAAAGAATCCTGATAAAGCGAATGTGTAGGTCTAGTACACATTAATGTATTCAACTGTTCCAGTCAGAAAGGTCTTGTATTCGGAAATTCCCAAAAGCGATATTCCATTCAAAACCGATGTTGGATATAGATCTACATCTAGATCTCTTGTCAAATTTAAATGTATTTGAATTTTTGCTTGAAAAATGCTAACAGTCAAACCAGAGTTTTCCCCGTGTGACCAACGAGCAAGTCAGTCTGGTCACAGCACACTATACATCTACTGTTTGATTTCTAGAAAAATCGTTACCTTGTCCAAGTAAAAAAAAAAGATTAACTGTCGCTTATTTACTGAACATGCCAAGGACATGTTTGATCTATAGATCTAGATTTCGATTGAGCTTATAATAAGAGGCTTGTCCGAATAACCATAGGTCCCACCTAACCGGACTTTGCTGTATTAATCAAGCAAAAACGATGTATTACTTTAATGTAATGTATTCAGTAAGTGTTTTCAGCCTTCCATCTTCACTTATCTGACGATCTAATGTTACTTGTTTCCATCCATCCTTCCCAGTGGCACTACAGCCTATGATGGTCTCTGGCCTGCGTCAACACATCCTTCCATTCAGATCTCTCCTGGGCCCTTCGTCTCCACACCCTGACCCCAAGCTGTTGCAAATCTGCCTCCACATCATCAATCCATCTCATTCGGGGTCTGCCTGCCTTTTGGTTTTTGACTGAATACAATTTTCGCTCCTCTGTTCTCTGACATTCTTTCAAGGTGACCTGCTCAACAATTAATATATCTCACTGTTAGTGCGTGTCCTCCACCCTGTTTCATCTTGTATAGCACCATAGATTTTTCTAAGAATTGTTCGTTCCCAAGTATTTAGTAAATTTTTAGTCGTGTCTCGGTGTCTGTCTCGGTGTCCAGGTCTTAATTGCATACATTGCTGCTGGTCTTATTATGCCTCTGTATATTATTTTCTTTGTTTTTCTTGATAATGTTTTGCTCTCAAGTAAATAATAGTTGCTATAAAATATCACTTGTTTAAACTTATGATATTTTCCATTTGTACCATTCCTATTTGATCTAAAGCTGTTTACTTCCTCTTCTAGGCCAATACTGTCGCCGCTGCTTGTAATTAGTTCTATGACCCAAGGCTGGGCTCTCATTACAAGCTCTTTTCAAGGTTCATCAATGAATACCCTTAACGTGATCCAAACAAGTTAACAGAGTTTTGAACACAAACAAAAGGTTCTATCTATTACTTCCCCTGATGGTTGTTTAAGCCACGTGACCAGTGGCCTGGCAACGATGTTGGGCATTAACGCAAGACAAACGTTTCAACAAAGAATCGTTCAGCAAACATCTCACACCCTGAACATTATTTAGTTCTGGCTCAGCCCTTGTCAAGGAAGCTAATTGATTTATAGTCTCAAAGATTGACGTCATGTTTGCTGCACTTTGACAATGCTCCAGAGACTGGCTAACAGATCTACTGATGAGGTCATCGCCTGTCTACTGCTATAATTGCGTACTTATCTCTAAGCAAGTTATCCTCTAAAATCTCAATTAGAGCTATCTTGAAGTTACGATTTCTCTCTTTCTCTCGTAAGACTTATCTAGTTTTTCTCTAAATTTTCAATTAAATACGACTAATTATTCTGATAACACCTTTCTCTCCCTCTCTCTCACTCACTCTCTCTTCCTATCCCACTCTTTACCTCTCTCACTCTCTCTTCCTATCCCACTCTTTACCTCTCTCACTCTCTCTTCCTATCCCACTCTTTACCTCTCTCACTCTCTCTTCCTATCCCACTCTTTACCTCTCTCACTCTCTCTTCCTATCCCACTCTTTACCTCTCTCACTCTCTCTTCCTATCCCACTCTTTACCTCTCTCACTCTCTCTTCCTATCCCACTCTTTACCTCTCTCACTCACTCTTCCTATCCCACTCTTTACCTCTCTCACTCTCTCTTCCTATCCCACTCTTTACCTCTCTCACTCTCTCTTCCTATCCCACTCTTTACCTCTCTCACTCTCTCTTCCTATCCCACTCTTTACCTCTCTCACTCTCTCTTCCTATCCCACTCTTTACCTCTCTCACTCTCTCTTCCTATCCCACTCTTTACCTCTCTCACTCTCTCTTCCTATCCCACTCTTTACCTCTCTCACTCTCTCTTCCTATCCCACTCTTTACCTCTCTCACTCTCTCTTCCTATCCCACTCTTTACCTATCTCTCTTCCTTTTTCTCACTGACTCCTTTCACTTTCTTTCTCTTCTTTTTCTGCATCTCCCATGTCTCTCTCTCTTTCTCA